>JAGQAX010000019.1:6431560-6971369 GCA_019142605.1 Cephalopholis sonnerati
CCATCAGTGTACGTCCACTAAATAGTGCTTGTTTTTACCACTAACAGGCTCAGATTGTTTTTAAAAGTGTCATTATGGAAATGATCTGTACAGAGGTTGACCTTTTTTTTAAAGAGTAATGTCCTTTTTGTTTAATCAGAAACAGCTCGTAAAATGCTATTGCCAGAGTCCATTAAAGTAAACAGTAATTTTATCATCATAAAACATATGTCAAAATAAAACTCTCAAAAGCTGTTTTGATTCGTCTTTCCTCTCTTCCAAGAATCACCAGCCACCATAAATTGATGTTCATTTGAATGTAGTCTGTTGCAATTTCGGGGCTCTTTATGGAAATGATGCCTACAGAGATTGACCTTTTTGTTAAAGACACAATGTTGTCAGAAAATGAAGACTCATTTACACACATGAAAATAGATATGTCCGTTTTTAACATTGTAAGTCACTGCCCTCATACTTCCATGCATCCTTTATGCATCTTTTATGCTCTGGGACCCTATTCTCAAGCTTTCGGGAGCTTATCAGGGTGTCCCATTTCACATCTCCATTATTGCATATAAATTGTACATGTATTTTTTTATCTGTTCTTGTGAATAAATTGCGAATTGAATTGCATATGTTGTGATAAATGCCGAAAGTAGATGGCACTACAGGGTAGAGTCCATATCATTAAGCTTTTAGGACAACGTGCATGAATCTGGATGAAACTAACAACTAACACTGGGCTTAAATAAGCCCTTAAAATAAGAATCTGACCCTGTCATGCCTGCCTATTTTGCTGGTGTCAGCTAAATCTATAGTGCATCAATAAAATAAATAAATAAATAAATGTTGTTCCCATTAGTCTTTTGGACACAAAAACATGGAAAAATAGAATCTAAGTTAAAGGTCGAAAAATACTAAAGGTACCCTAAAAATACATCATTAAAGGTGCAGCATGTGGGATTTGGTGGTATCTTAGTAGTGAGGCTGCAGATTGCAACAGACTGATTACCCCTCCACACACCCTTCCCTTTCCAAGCATGTAAAGATGTAAAGAACCTATAGTGGCCTTCTCTTGAGTCAGTATTAAGTTTGTCTGGTGTGGGCTACTGCAGAAACAGAGTGGGCTCTGTGGAAGAGGACCTACTTCCTATGTAGATATGAGGGGCTCATTCTAAGGTAACAAAATGCAGCGGTTCTTGGTTTCAGGTGATTAAACTCTAATTAAAATTTAATAATGAATATTGTATTCCCCTCCTGCCAATAGATCCCCCTCAGTCCTTCAGTCTGTGCCTATAAGTCTAGTTTGATACACACCTTTGTGACAAATCTACACATGATGCAATCCGTTTTGCCATAAATCCAACACTGAATATAAAATAGTGTCTCTGTCACTGGACAAGTTTAACATTTCTGCAAAAGTTTGATCAAAGCAAACCCAAACTCAAACTCCCTGCTATGTTTCATTTTTATCTTGTGCTGTCAGTCCATAATTTTGTTGTAAAACCATCCAAACATGAGGTATTAAAATGTAGAGTGAGATAAGACGAGAAGGCTTCACATCTGGTGGAAAGCTGAGATAGAGTGTGAGGCAAAAACATGAGAGAAAGTGAGATAAAGCTGGATAAATCTGGTTTTGCACTGTCGTTCCACTCTGGGACACCAGGCAGCAAAAATCCTCCATGTGAGTTATACGCTATTTAGTCCACAGCAGCAAATCTGAACTACTACTGGTTACATTCATTCTCTGATTTTAATGACCTCTAAAGCTACCCTTAGAGCAAACTTCGGCTAAGTCTTGAAGAGTAACTGATCATGTAATCTGACACAGTGACCACTTTGAAAGGCAAAAATATTGTGGCTTGCGGCAAATGTATAGATGGAGTTTCTTCCACATCTTCTAACACCATCTGACTGATTTCTTGTTTGCGGGATAAGTGAAATACTTGCCTGCGATTCAGGTCATAAACTTTTCTTCACCCACTGCCATTTTCTCAAGAGTGCCCAATTGATACTGGGCGTGTACAACTCTCAACAGAGATGAGAAGAAAGCGACATAGCTCACTCCATCGCCACATTCATCATCAGCCCTGGAAAAACAATGTATTGAATCCTTTTTCATTAGGCAAGTGAGTTGCTAGATTCAGTAGCCAGACATAACTTGCCCTGGGCAATCAGTCAGTCCCTACTTTTAAGCCCTGCTATTTCAAAGGGTACATTTTGGATTTAACATAATTTCTGCCTGAGTTATATTAACTGGCATCTTTTTCCAGTCTAGGAAGCTGTTTAAAGTTGCCTTAGACATAAAAATACTAATCATGCTTTAGTTGTCACGAGCAGCAATAGTATAGGTAAGTGAAATATATCATTAGTGAATTTTCTGCAGATTTGTTCAGCCTTTTCAGTATATTTATTGCTGCAAATCAGTAGTGTATAGTTGTAATTTTTTAGGAGACTATTTTCTTTTTTTCTGGTTTCTATTTTTGACATTGCAACACTACAGCTATCCTCCGCACTGTGCACTGAAGTCTTGATTTGTCATGTTGTGAACATCAGCACAGGTGTGATGTAAAGGAAACAGTAGTGTGTTAACAACAGTCTGGTATGTAGTAGGGTTAAAGTAGCTTGTCGTAACACTGGGCTCGACTTGGATTATTACCGAGAAGAACTGATTATTACAGACTGATCAGGCTGTTAGGTCAGCTCTCTAAGGTTACCTCAGGGTGTGTTAGGGTTTTTTGGCACTGATGACAGTCTCAAAGTTCGGTGTGTGACCTGTGTTTTCTGCTTTTACAGTAAAAAACATCAGAGCTCCAGACACAGGGAACGCTACATTACACGACATAAACCCCTGGAATTACTGCACTGTACCACAGAGCTTTTACTGAAAATTACACATACACACACACACACACACACACACACACACACACACACACACACACACACACACACACACACACACACACACACACACACCCACACATACACACACACACACACACACACACACACACACACACACAGCTTTCACAGTGTGTAAATGGTAGCACACAACACCCACAGCACACACAGCTTTCAGGGTAAATTAATGTATACACACATACTCTCCTCTCCCCACACAGTCACTGCTTTCACAGTGAATTACTGCAAACACAGATACACACTGTCATGAGCAGCTTTAAAACTACAGGCACACACAGAGCTTTCCCAACAAATTAGAAGACACACACACACATGCCTGGCAGTGCCTCTGGGGCAGTAAAGGAACAGTCCAGCATTTAGGTTAATCTTTTTGATTCTAACTTTCTCAGAGTGAGAGAAGATGGATATCAGTTTTTGTCAGCATGTGCCCATTACAGAGATGGATTCAGGATGTGTTTAGCCTAAGCAGGGGAAAAAGAAAAAAACAAAGTAGCTTGTTAGTTAGTCTGATAGAAGACAAACTGGTTGCTTGGTTTATGGTAGGGTGCTCGACACTTGATAAGTGTCGTACACCTGGAGAATTTAGTTATGTTGCAGACGCTGTTATATTTTGTCATGCTCTGTGATTGGGTAGATATGACGAGCCTCTCTGACGCATCAAGTGAACTCTTCGACAACAGCTGACTACCACCCAGGTGGCCGGTACTGGCTTCCCATATTAATGTAAAGCCAAACCCTGTTCTTTTTTTTTTAAACCCAACCACAAGGGCAAAAAAAGTCACAGTGTTGCACCAATGGAGTGCATTTGTTTTGTACGAGACTGTTTGCAAACTGTACATTTCCTGTAAAGAGAAAGTGTACTGTGCAAACAGACAATGCATGTAACATACTGAAGTGGTACATTGGTTGTTGATGCTCTGGGTATTTCGTCGTGTAAAGTCCATGACCAAACATCGATATATGATGAGGTCAGAGAGAGAATGTGTTGACCAAAACATATTCACCCATATTCACCACCTCTTCTTCTTCAATTAACTTCATGATTTCATCAAAACCCTCAATTATCAAAATGCAAAAGGATACTAATATAGATTCAAAGCAAAGCAGCTGTCAGAAGGATACATTTACCGATCAGGAGCATATAATGCAAGTAACAAGCCAACTGGAGGATCCAGGCCTATTACCATGGAGACAAATTAAACCTTTCGTAGAGGCATAAATTAAAAACATTGTACATTCATTTCTGTCTAATGACCTCAGTCAAAAGCGTTAATCGCCCAACCATAAATCAGGCCTCAGATTTTGCAGCTAGAGGTGTGGGAAGTTGGCGTTTGTAGAACTTGTTTGGATAAATTCTGAAATTTGGATACATTTACGAGATTAGCTTAGCTTAGCACAAAGACAGGAAACAGGAGGAAAATGGTCAGATTTTTCACAGTGTTAATAGCAACGTTTCACAAAAGTTGGATTATTATCATGGCACTGTGTTTACTGAGATATATTTTGTCACAGTCATTAATGCGTTCAAATGTAATAGTGGCACATCTATTAAACCAATAATGTGGTAGTGCATCTCTCAGCACATTGACTTCTTACGCTGTCCGTGGCACTCAGTCCCAAGCCCATTAGTTCCTACTGAAAATGCAAATCGTCAGTCTTCAGTCTCACAAACATATTGCTTTATTGTTCAAAATGGCTACATAATCTCCCAAAACAGAGGACCACTAGTTTTTAGCAAATGTTACTCAAACAGAAGATCCTGTTGCATTTGTTGAGGACTATTTTCAGCAGCAGATTAATCCACATTTGGTGTGCTGGTGAGTGTTTGGGGCAGCCTGTGCAACAGTGTGAGTCATTGATGTAGTTTTAATATAATTTAGACAACAATGGAGCTCTCTGGCTCCAAAGAGCTCTATGGAATAAGAAATATCTCAGGCCTTTTGTTAACTGTAAAAAATAAATAAATTGAAAAAACATCACCTGTCTTAAACTTTAAAAAATGTCAAGGAGAAACTATATAAAACCCAAGTGGCAAAGGAAGATGCTATCTGATTATAGTGTTGTGTATTCTATTCTACCTTGTTTTTTCTGTGTGTCTGAGTGCCTCTATACAGCTTTCATCCATTAAAGTCAGTTTCCATCTTCAGGTCAGTTAGGTCAAACAGCACACACACACACACACACACACACACACACACACACATACACACACACACACACACACCAAGATGTTAGAGATTTTACTCACTTACCCACTGTGGTGGAGATTTACAGGAATAAATATCCATTTTAGAGGAATTTAAAACTAGAGGGCAGAGAGAAGTGTGTGTGTGTGTGTGTGTGTGTGTGTGTGTGTGTGTGTGTGTGTGTGTGTGTGGTACAGACGTTTTTAACGGCAGCTGGCTGAAATGAGCCCTGAAATTGAGTGCAGAGAGAGAGAGAGAGAGAGAGAGGGGGAAAGAGAGATAGAGAGAGGCAGTATGAATGTGAAGCAGAGTGAAGCTGAAGCGAGCGACCAAGCTCAGCAGTCTTCTTTTGCATAAATAGAGGTTAAAAAAGAGAGAGAGAGTGAGTGAGAGGGGGATATGGAGAATATTTATAGGCAAAATGATAAGGGGAGAAAGAGATTCAGTCTGTAGATGTTCTACATATCAGAAGCCCCCTTAATGTATTTATACTGCATTAGTACTACTATGTACTGGTGTGTTTGAGCCCCTACAGTGTGGGCAAAGTTAAGATTTGGCCTTTTTTTTTTTTTTACATGTACAACAGAAAGTTATGGGACCCTGCTATCTTTCTTTAGAGTACTACCTGCTATCAGTTAGCAGCAGCAGCATGCAACAACAGCATCAGGACCTCTCTGCTCTTTCATGCACCTACATGGAACGCCGAAGGCAGAGAGAGAGCACACCTGTCTGCCCTTCCACAAGCAAACGAGGGAAGCCTGAGGTACAGAGATCAAACCTCCCTGCCCTTCCGTGCTGCTACATGGAAAGCCTAAGGCAGGTCGGGCAGTAACAAAGACCCCCTGGGAACAGAACAGAGTAGCATTAATGACAAACAGAAATGACACTGATAACTTAGATACAGCATGAAAAGGAGGAGCTGGGGTGGAGGCGGGTTGCAAAGCAGCTTGCAGAGGAAGCAGCAACAGCAGGCAGGCCAAAGATGTTTTAAATAGGGCACCCTGAATGAGATTTTACCAACTGGTTGCATAGAAGGGAATCATGTGATCAGGTGACTCCCCTCCATCAATCAGCTGCTCCATGAGTTGATTGGGCTGCTTGAGATTAGCTGATGTAGCTGGGATGTGAGCTGAGCTTGACATCATGTCCTGCCTGAACTAATGCTATGCTCAGTTCAGATTAATAGTAAAAGTGGTTGGCAGCAATCTACACATAAGCAGCAGCAGTAAGAGAAAAGAACAGCAGCAGCAGATGTACTGTAAATGGAAAGTAGTGACAGCAGTGGCAGTAGTTCCTTGGGCTGACTGTAGTGCACAGTAGTAGCAGTTAGCAGCAGCAGCATTTAGCAGTATCAGTCACCATCAGCAGTAGGAGGTGTCAGCCAGCACTATTTAGCAGCAGCGATATTGGTCAGCAGTTGCATCAGCAGTAGATATTAGTATGGGTTGACAGCAGCAATAGGGGTTGAATGCAAGAAGTAAGAGTTAGTAGTGGCAATAGCTCCTTCAAGTGGCAGTGACATACAGCAGCAGCTGCAGCAGTGGTCAGCACCAGTGTTACTGTATTCACACTATGAGTGACATAGCAATAGGTTTCAAGTCATTTTCAGTGGAATCTGGTGACATGTAGCTACAAAGTGACACGCAACTCTTGTCACTGCCTGAAGAGCATGACACGCTACAAATCAAAGTTTAGCTGGTTTCACCTTTTGTCAGCACTCCAATGACACAGTGAAGCATCAACCAATCATATGTTTTTGTTTCTAGCTGTGGTAATATGTTATTCAGCCTCGTTAGCTGATGCTGCGCTAGCTTTATGTGCATTGTGGTCCAATGAGACAGCAAAATATGATGTCAAAACAGGGCTCAGACACTGATCAAAATCATAGATATTCATTGACAAGATACAAATTTCAGGTAACATCCAGTCAAGGTGCTTTGTGGCAAGTAATGGACACACGCAAGCCTGAGACAATGGAACGTGTGCTTGAGCAAGCAAAAACATAGCCGGCCATACTGTTGCTTGTAGTGTGAGCACAGCATAACGCCAAGCACCAACAGTGGCAGCAGTTAGTAGCAGTAGTAGCAGAAATCAACGCCAGTAGTAATTAGCAACTGTCGTAGAAGCGAGCAGCAGCAGTAGCAGCAGTTGTCAGCAACATAGCAGTCAACAGAGGCACTCGGTGTTAACATAAAGCAGTAGCAGTTGCAGCGGCAGTAGCTCCTGGCATTTACAGGCTTGGAATTGCTTGCTACAAAAGCTTAATAAGTCCAAATTCAGCTGAGAGGACAGCTTTATATTTGTGAATGGTCTTTTATGCTTTCAGGTTATAGAAAGTCGTGTTTACAAAGAAATGTTATTTTGTATGAACGTTTTCTTTTGTAGATGGAGAACAAAGCGCTGCACAATTATTCAACCAGACTGACAGCTGAAAGGGCAGAGAGAGACAAAGATCTTTCTGAGGAACACTTAAATACTAGAACAAATCAGCAATCATTAGTGAAAGATGGGAAGCTTAGCATCGAAATGTCTGCAGATTTGAATAGGAATAGGTTCCTGTTTTAGTGTCAAGTGTACAATAATGCCTATAACAAGCTGCAATTAACAGGCAACATGTTGCTTAAGCAAAGCTCTTCTTCAGACTTCACAATAGAAATAGAAGTTAGTCTTGGAGTAGCGCTGTTGGAGCTGTATCAGGGAATATCAGCTGAACATAATATGGACTGACAAATCACAGTTTAAACCTATTTAGTCTAACCACTGAGTAGACTGCAGAGGGCCCAAAGTATAACTTAGTATTTAGAGCCCAGCTCCACTGTTGTGGTTCAGTTGGCCCCGACCCATTACGATGGTCTGTCAAGATGTCAGAGTAAGCATGGAGCCTACACTGAAACTAACTGCACTCTAAAGAAATATCATTTTTTTAGAAAAACAAAAAAAAGATATTTCAGAGAGAAGCAGACAGAATTTGTGTTTTAGGGATATATCCAGGACGTCAAACTCACTCAGCAGCAAAAACAAGTGAAAAAAAAGATGGATATGAGATAAGATAGTAAAAAGCTAAAGCCTAACATACATAAAAGCATAAAAGTTAACCACCACATCACTGCCAGGATACAAAGAATATTTAGGGAGACTTTGCTGATATTCAACAAGCTGTGTGTCATTGCATTGTGTGCAGATGAGCAGTGTTTGGCTTTCCCCCGTGCTGCCTGCCGCTGGGCCTCCACCGGCTGACGGGCAAGGAGCTCCAGGTGGAGCCAAACACTGTTCATTTCCAACCTCCAGGTAATGAGTATCATTAATACACATGCCCCAGGCACAACATTTAGCTTGAAATCCACAAAACCAGCCTGAAAATGAGAAAAATCTGAAAGGATTGCATTAGAGTCAATGGAGCACAGCTGTGTAGTTGTCGACCCCTTTGTCAGAGCCGGTCAATGCTACGCTATGATTGGCCAGCATGCATTAGAGGGGCAGGACTTAGAGAAGGGTCAATAATGATCAGGAGGCACTTGTAATAAGGGTGGGTGGATCTATCTTAAAATAACAATGCTCCTAGTGTCCTAGTGAAAATAGTATCAATACCAAAAAAGGGATTTGTTTCTCCCTCCTACGTCCTACCTAGTTAAATTTCAAAAATAAAACTGTCTGTTCAAACAACGTTGTCATGAACACATCTAGTGCATGCACTCTTTGCTTCACTGCTTTTGTGTTGTCTGCACTCAATCAATGTACTTGAGATCTAACAGCGTCTTCTATTACTTTTAGTTTCATCCAATGTTGGCAGTAGGATGGTAAGCTCACCTCCCAGCCCCCCAGTTTACTGCTATGGGCTTACGTGGATGCTTTTTTGTACTATGAATATAACTGTGTGCGCATCCACATGACCGCAGCAGTCCGCAGACATTCAATGTGGATAGTATATCCGAGCCTTACTAGGTTTGTCTGCCACACAAAAGCAGTGATGGCTTAATGACAGAGGAAAAAACATGAGAAAGAGAAATGGAGCTGCAACTGAAAAGAGGGGAGGAGGAGGGAAACACCTCAACATCCAGACCTATGATACAGAGCCAGAGTTTTCTGGCAGAGTCTGTTCAGAGAGGCTCAGACAAGGAATATAGGTAAATAGTAGCCTAGTGAAATTAACATTTTAGTCAAATCAGATCTGTTATATTTTAAAATTGTAATCGGTCATCACTTACTAGACCTTTTTAAATAGGAATTGTGCAAATTTGCAGGAAAGCCCAATCAGTCTTTGTTCAGCATTGGCAGTGTGAAAACAAAATCGGGGAGTGCAGCGAAATGCCGCCTGCCTACATTTGTTCATACAGAATGTGCCTTTTTCAGGGCAGTGCCGGGTGTGAGCAAGTAACATAACGTGTAGCTTAGCGTGTGATTTAAACAGTGACATCTTGCGTCTTGCTCCGAGGGAAGCCGCGGCTGGTCAGTCCTTCGGCGATTCTCTCATAAGTTGGCCTGTCCTTCACCATTCCCGTCATTTTGATGGTTAATGGCCTCTTCGTTTTCGAGGGCAAGGAGCTGCTCATTCCTGCTATCAGCTGTTTCCTGTTTTTAAGTCCACTGCCTGTGGGTCGCACGTGCGGCGTCATCAACAGCTTCTCCCACAAGTCATCAACAGGTGGAAGGGCGCCTCATTCTTTTTAAACCAAAAAGGTTCCGCCAATATGTTTACCCCCATGCAGTGGAAAATTGGGCACCTCGGATCAATTCGTCAATCTAGGTCTGTGTGTCTAAACGCTCACAGCTTGCCTGCAAAACGGCCCAACACTCGCCGAAAATCTGGCAGTCTAAAAGGGGCTACTGTTGCTTAAGCAGATTTATTATTCACCGTATGAATTTGTATCAGTATTAATATCAGTGTTAATATCGGTATTAATATCGGTGATTCTGGTCCTGTACTACTTGGTATTGGATTGAAACCAAATTTTGTGGTATCGCCCACCCCTAACTTGCGCCCTTTTTGGACTAGAAAGACTTGGACTAAAAATCCAAGTTCCAACGACTAAATGGAAGTTTGAATCACTTCATTATTCTTTGGGGCTACAACTACATATTTCAAAAGTAGATAATGCATTTGTTGTCTGAATTATACTGTTTTTATCTCTGTTGAGGTAGCCATTATTGAAGGAAAAAAAAAACATCAATAAACCAGCCAATTCTAAACTTTTAAATGAATTGTGTATGTGTAAATGTTTTGTCAAGAGGCAGATGTACCTTTATTCATAAAACAGTAAGTGTTTAAGCCCATACATCGGTGTGTATTTGTGCCCAAATCGAGAGATAATATTGTGTATATATTCTGAACGTCAGTAGAAATGTAGTACGCTGTGTTTTGTCCATTTACGTATAAGTTATAATTCTCTAGTGCAGTTTTTTTTTAATAACACACACACAAAAAACCCATTTCTTGTAGAAACCTCAGAGCTGAAACCAAACTCCCCTAAAGATCATTCAGGCAGCAGAAACAATATAAATGCAGAACAGCTTGGTGGATGATGGAAAAAACAGGGAGGCTTTGTGTGTGTGTGCACGCGTGTGTGCACGCACGCAGGGTATCATCGGTCGTCGGGCGGGCTGCAGTGTTATTTTCAGCACTTATTCGGATTGTTTTCCAGCTCTTCTTCTGTGGTGTCTGACTCTATTATTTAGCCTACCCGTCTATTTTCGGCAGAGAGTGACGCTTTACTGCTCAGCGCCGGCTCGGTTCTTGGGCCGGGTCACCGAGCAGGAACGAATCCGCCCTTCACACCCTAAAATCTCATCTCACAGAGACGAGAGGAGGTGTGTTAACACTCCTCTGTTTCCATCTAGGAGAGTCTTCCTCCACTTCCTCACCTTTATCCTCTTTTTCTTCCTTCATCTCTTCCTGTTTCTCTCTTTATCTCCGCCATATTGTCTTTCTCAACCTTGTCTTTTCTTCCTCCATGTCATACTCCTCTTTCTCCTCTTTCTTCTTGCCAACATCTCCTCCTCTTTGTCTTTTCTCACTCTCCTTCTCCTCTTTATCTTTCTTTTCATCACATCATAAAGTGTGAAATGCGTGTGTGTGTGTGTGTGTGTGTGTGTGTGTGTGTGTGTGTGTGTGTGTGTGTGTCCAGTTAAGCTTTATTGACATGTACAGACAGACAAAAGCATTTAAAGACTCAGTGGAGAGTTATGACCTTTGACCCCAGGGATAGATTGGATTTCTCTTAGCTTATGACCGAGGAGAGGAGAGGAGAGGAGAGGAGAGGAGAGGAGAGGAGAGGAGTAAGAACAGTTCATGGCATCAGTCGGGTTTTAGATAATCAGTTCTCAGTTGGGACTCGTTATGTTTTCTTGAAAGATGATATGTTTCCATAATTTCCCCCCCCATCATTGACTCCACACTAAAAAGAAAGAAAACTTATGAGCTGTGGTATTTTCCTGTATGTGTGTGTGTGGTACATTTATTATTGCTGTGTTCTGCCTCGGGGACTGTTCTCTACAGCAGTATAATTGGTGGCAACTTAAAAGCAAGTACTGCTGTAACACTGCTGATCACACACACACTCTCTCAGGGAACTCCAGGCCTTTTTCAAGTTGTGTTCTACTCAGCACTTGTGTTCTTGTGGACTTTTGAACTGTCGTCATTCACAACCAAGTACTACTGTCGCAATTCAGAATCCTCGTTCAGCCAGAACAGTCCCACTACCTGGATTTTGTTTTGTTTACTTGTGTAAACTTGAGGTATAGACAAGGATCCCAGCATGCATTTCTTTTTAACCAGTGGTGATGGTATAGAAAAGGTGCATTTTTAATTTTAACATAAAAACACCAAAGTGGAAATGCCAGAAATTTGAGAAAATCATGAAATATCACAAGAGTTTTTATGAATGAGGGAGGAGGAAAAGTCGGGGTTTCATTAAATAAATGTGACTAAGTGCAAAAGAAACCAATTTGGCAAATAAATGATGATGTACGGTTGAAACCCTGTATTTCCATTACCCAGTATTTTCTCTGTTATTATACATCCATTGTTTTCCTTTTTTCCTTTTTTTTTTTTGACTGGAGAATTAGTGCTACCTACCGCTTATCTCATTGAACCAACTCCCCCAACTTTGCAGAGCAGTAGTGGAGGGTTTCGTGTTATTTATTGGGTAGCTACATCTGTGTACTTTTGGCTCCTTGTATTTCTAGATCTTACCATACTTCAGTGAAAACTAATACATGGCAATGAAATGAGGCAGTGTGGTCTAAGATATTAGATTTAGTCTTCATTCTTAAACACATAACAGTGATAGAAACAGGTGTACAGATTTAGCCGCATGCTGCTGGAAGACACCTCTGGGAACCCTGTTTCAGTTGTTTGGGTTTGTTAGTAGTTTAATAATGAATGCTGTTGTCCCAGATATACATTTTGTGTTCTTGCAAGTTTGTACTCTTGAGTTGAACTTTCCAAGTTAGAAATACTAATAACGAACTTGGCACACTCAGTATTAAGAAAGGCCTATTCTTTACTGACTGTTTAACTTGTCTCATGAGGCTCTTCAAAGCTTTGGTCTTATTGATTGTATGCACCATCAATTGCATCTATCAAAGCAGTTCTTAAAGAGGGTCAATGGAGCAAAGAAGGCAGGCAGGAACAAAGGAAGAAAGCAAGAAACTGTTCAGTAAAAAAAAAAAAATCAAGTTGCAAGAAAAAAAACACTAAAAGCAAGAATATTTACACCATTAAACAAAATTAACAAAATAAACAAAACAGAAGTCTTTGAAGCAAACTTGATGCCTTTAAACCTTTTGAATACAAGAAATTAGTTATAAGTATAAGTTGTTCTTTGTTAAAATCATTAATGTTCCTAATTTTTCAATTCTTGGAATTGAAGCATACTCTTGTTAAAAAAAAAAAAAAGGTTGAATTGAGATTGAAATCAACAAGTTTCACATGATCCTTCCTGACTATAGAAGGTGATCAACAACAAAACTTTGATATAATGTAAGCAGGCATAAAACTGGTGTAAGTTTTAATCAACCAGCAACATAAAGGTCATTTTTTTTGTTTTGTTTTCATTTTCATTCTTGTTTTGTTACATCAGTGTTTAAGTACTACATCTACAGGTTCAGGAAAACATGTTCATCCTGATAAAAACACAGCATTTCATTCTTGTTCTGTGATACTGTGACCTGCAGCTGCTCGTGTACATTTTGTATAGTTTGGAGTTGTGATATGTAGTTTACACAAACAAAAAGGTGTATGTGGTTTAAAGATGTGCCAGTGACCCCATCATGATGATCTGGATATCCTATAGATCAGGGCAACATATCCTCATGTAACAATTAGAATGAAATTTTACGAAAAGTTATGCACACGGTTTGTATGATATGTTATGAATTACCAACCAACCAGTTAGGAGAGGTTTAGGAAAAGATTCACGTTTCATGGTAACTTTATGACGACATGACATTGTATGATGACATGACTTTATGCACATATATAACTTTGAATTCTGGTTTCACTCAAGACAAAAATAGGAGTCAACCGCATCAAAGTCCTGTGTTTGTTTGACCAGTCTACCATTCCGACCTCCTCCCTTTATGGATTTTGTCACTCTTTACACTATGTCTGACTTTGTCCTATAATTCTGTCATTTGATGAATGACAGCATGCAGTGCATAAGTCACGCCATCACAGCCTCCTGGCTCATGATGACATGGGTTATATATGCATTATACTGGCTTACTTTTTGTAGGTATAAAGACAAACAGTTAATGAGAGCAGCTTGATCAGATACAACACATGTTAAACACAGGTTAAAATGGCATTTGCACACCATGGTCACATTCTTGTGAAAAAGATCCACCCAACAAGTTGAAAAGTTATCCCTCTGCAGAGGAAAAATAAGTGGAGCCCATCGGAAGACCCTTGAGGGGCATATACAACGTGCAAGAGCATGGTCAGTGACAGGGGGAAGCCGAGCTAGCGCTAGTGCTAGCAAACATCTCCACTGATTCTGATTACCCTTTTACAGAAAAAGTGTGGTCACACCACACATCTAAAATGGTAAAAATTTGCAGCAAAATCAATTCATTTAATTTACACCCATTTACCGAGGACTGTGTTGACAGTGCCAACTTTTGAGGGAACAGAGAGTCCACAATGAAGGGAGCAACCATAGCTTGTTAGCTGATAGCTCCAACAAAGAGGAATGGTTTGAATGTTACTGATGATAAAAATAGGTCTTTGAAATACGCTGTGTGAGCTTGTTTTTCCAATGGCAATCAGGCTCATGACTTTTCTAACTGAGAGCTTTCTTGCTAATCAGGGATATATTATTTCGACGAATAGCAAGTAAGCTTGCCAGCTCAGAGAACTTTTCATTCCACTTGAATAATCTTAATTTAATTAAATTATTAGGGCTGTCCTGAATACCTGTCCTGAGGCATAGACACTTTGTTAAGAAACATTCCAAGAGAATCAAAGCTTCAACGTGGCAGGGAGTTAGAGACGAGAAGACATTTTTGGAAACATCTGTTTTTTTTATTTGTTGCATATAATATTAGCTACTCTTTTAGTATGTAGGTCACAGTAAAATTAGCCATTATAGCATGAAAAAAGGATTCTTTGCAAGATGGATAAGCTGTTACTCACAGTTTTCAGGTGATTTGCCAAGCTGGTTGTAGATTTGTGATATGACAGATTACTTAAAAATATCTGGCACTTGACTTTTTGGGGGGTCATCTTTGTAAATTTTGAAACTATTCCAGGCGCTTGACTTTTTCGACATCTTGCCAGCATATCTGTAAGCCCATCAAAGGTGGTCAAACAGCTGCAGTCACAAGGCTAGGCCTATGGAATTGAAGCAACAAGCCTAGGCCTATCAGTAAGTTTAAAAAACATTTTTTGGGTGATGGTATAGAAAGAGGGAGCATTTGAACACTGATTTGGAAATTGATTACCATACAATGATTGAAGCTTCAAAGCATCTGGGTCCTAGAAAGCCTAGAAATTATCCTATAATCCTGAGAGCACAATGTCTCGGAGAAGTAAAAAGTTAGGGATAGAGAAAATCGATTGAAGTTCAGAGAGCTGTGACTAGCACTAGTGCTAGCACATTTCTGGCTAGCTAGTGTGTTTATGGTTAGCTTGCTAGCTACAGTACTTTACCATCAAGTCTTGCAAGTAGCCCTTACATCACCAAACTTCTAGAACTGCATATTTTGTGAGGACCTCAGCTGTCTCTCTCTGTCAGATGACCCTTGCCTTGCATGTTCTAGTCTATCAGTCCCTTACATGTCTCCAGAAGTGATGCTTCTGTATGTGCTTGGTTACAAGTCAGACAGTTCTGCCCACCTAAATTGGCATATTAAGATTTAATCCTGCAGGCTTAAAACTTAATACCAGGTGTAAATAGAAGGCCTTTGATCAGATGTCATTACCCAAATAAAGTATCCAAATACAGACTGCTGCTTAGTATTGGTTCAAAGACTCAGGATTTGTAGCCCATGTGTCTCTCATGTTTGTCTTGTATTAACGTATTCATTAATCGCTCACGTTCTACCTCAGGATAGTGAATAGAATGAGTGTTATGTGAGTCTATATAACTCCACTATAAAGAACTTATTTTAAAACCCCATCCATCAACCTCTCAAAGGAACAATATCCTAATTTTTAAGTACATCTACTTGAATGTTTGAATTAATCCAGCAAGGCTGAGCTGTCAGTCATTAATCAGATGGTCACATTATTCCAAGCTTTGATTTAATGTGAGAGGAGGAAGTAGTCTTTTCGTTCAGATAATTGATATCTATTGATTGATGACTAGAGTCTTCAGATGCTCTGCCGCTTTTTTCTTCTTGCCTGTGATCTTCTTTACCACTCTTCTTCCTCCTTTTCTTCCTTCTTGTCTCTTCCACGTCTTTTTCCGTTCCTTATCTGCTCATCTCATTTGTCATCTGCTCCTTTTGTTTTTTCTTTGCGCTGCCTCCTGCACCTCCCCTCCACCTCCCGCATCCTTGTCCCTGCTTCTCCTCCCCTCCTCCCTCCTTCCTTCTCCCTTGGATGAACTGTTAACAGAGGCCACGCCCACTCAGTATAGGCCCACCCACACACCTGCTCCTTCTCCTCGCCCTCCTCCTGCTCCTTCTGGCACCCCCTTGACTTACTCCTCCTCCTCTGATCCCCCACCAGTGTCCCCCAGCCCAGGCGTTGCCCTCCCCTCTGCCCCCCGCGACCTGGTCCCTGTCCTAGTGTCCAGCCGATTTGTCCGACTCAGCTGGCGCCCCCCAGAGGAGACCGGAGGAGCCGTGCAGACCTATGGTATATATTACTCCCAGGACGGAGTCGAGAGGTAAGATGGGAATATTTCTCTTTATGTCTCTGTTTGGTCAGACATGGATTCTAACTCTAAGGCAGTGGTGTCCAACCTGAAGTTCGGGGCAACCCACAACCAATTTACTTTCTCAGACTTTCTTTGAATGTTTGCCTTTTTTCTATTTAAAAAAATGTTTTGCAGGTATGTGGATATAGGCCAAACTGAAGTTTTGACCTGATGATGGTACTAGATCAGAAGCCAGAGGATCACCAAAGTTATCATGATACATCCTGCAACCTAATCGCCAGAAAAAATGTTGGCATTGTACATTTCTATAAACTGATATGTTACATTTACAGATTATTATGTAGTATATGAGTATGTATGCAGGATATGTAGGCAACAGAAGATTTTGGTATTGGTATTTTCGTTTGTAGTCCAAATAGTGTTGACCAATCATGTTTGAACTGCAAGTAAACTAAGGATGTGTGAAGAAGTGGAACAGAATGCTGTCTCAGGACCCACTGGCTATGTCTGATGACCAGTAGCATACAAAACATATATATATATATATATATATATATATATATATATATATATATATATATATATATACACACTACAGGTCAAAAGTTAGGAAGCAAGGCCAATACAGGCCAAACATTTGGAACCAACTTCAAGTTTCTGTTCGCAATGCCTTTCTTAAAAACCAGTATGAGTTCTATGGATTATGGGATGTATTTACTGCATGATCAGACTTTGTTTTCATTGATATGCACCATTTTCCTCAATTTACCTTTAGGTATACATTGATGTTACCAGACCATTGCTGAATAAATGTTAACAAAAGAAAAGAAGGACTTAGTTTTGGGATGAAAATATTTGAAAGAGTCACAACTACAGTGCAAAAGTAAAAAACAAATCACAGTTTGCATTATTCTCTTTAGCTCCTTGGCTTTTGAGAGTTTGCATACAAAAATGTCAATAAATCTCAACTCTGTCCATATCTCTGACAAACTACCACAGAAATGACTAGAAAGATTTGTACATTGAGGAAAGAAGGATACACTGAAAGAGAAATTGCAAAACACCTAATGGTGTCAAACAAAGGAGTTCACTACACCCTGAAGAGACTACAAGAAACTGGAAGTTAGGATGATAGAAAAAGGTCTGGATGAAAGAGGGTTACTACATACAGTAAGTAGAGGATAAACATAATTTTCACCAGTAAGAGAGATCAGCGAAAAACAGCACCACAAATAAGGGAGCAAATCAACATGATAAGGTCAAAACCCATATCTCTGACAAATGTGAAAAGACTTTTGAGAAAGGCTGGTCTGAAGGGTTGTGTATCTGCAAAAAAAACACTACTTCATACACAGAACAAGAAAAAGAGATATGAGTGCGAAAAAGTACACAAAAATTGGACCTATGATGACTGGAAAGAAGTCCTCTGGACCGACAAAAGCAAGTTTGAACTATCTGGTTCAAATCACAGAGACTATGTGTGCAGACAAACTGGTCTTAAAGCACCATGCGTAACACCCACAATCAAGCATGGTGGTGGTAGTGCCATGGTATGGGGATGTTTTGCAAGTGATAGAGGAGGAGATTTGTTTGAAGTAAAGGGTATCATGAAGAAGGAACAGTACCACTCCATCATCCAGCATCATGCAGTTCCATCTGGACTAAGACTTGTGGGTCGAAAGTTTGTTTTGCAGCAAGATAATGACCCCAAGCATTCTTCCAAGCTCTGTCAGGGTTACCTAGACAAAAAGGAAGAGGAAGGTGTTCTTCAAAAGATGGTTTGGCCCCGTCAGTCTCCAGACCTCTCTCCAATTGAGCTTGTGTGGGATGAATTGGATCGATCAGTCAGAAAAGTGCATCCCACGAATTAGCAATCTCCCGTTGATGAACTTAAGAAAGCTTGGAATGCAATTCCTGGCACATACCTTAAAAAAACTTGTGGAACGAATGCCTCATATATGCCATGCTGTTGTTAAAGCCAGAGGAGGTTACTTTGAAGAAAGCAAAGTCTAAGCAATAATAATTGTGTTTATTTTGTTGGAAAGTATCCCAATGAAAATACTTTTTTTGTACAAATTTGATCTTGCTTCCAAACTTTTGGCTTGTAGTGTATATATATATATATATGTAGGGAGCACAATCCCTGCTGGAAAAAAAGTCAGCTCACAAACTAAGTCACTTCAGAAATGTTGATATGACACATATGAAACATACAAATGTAATGTATCCACGGTTTGCAGAAATGTACAATGCCAAAATTTCCTCTGGTGATGAGCTGCATCCTGAGGAGGACATGAATGTGTATACCAAATCTCTATTCAATTCTGTAGACATTTCACTGGAAACCACAAATGTGAGCCTTATGGTGGATCTCGAGGAAAAGTCAGGGGAGCACCTAAAGCTTTAGCATCCATCCTCTAGGGACAATGAATGTCTGGAAAACAATGTCATGACAATCCAAATAATAGTTACTGAGATATTTTAGTCTGGACCAGGTCATCCATAGAGTCTCACCATCAGCATGGGATCAACTTGAAGGTTTGTGAACCACAATCTGTATAACAGGAAGCTTCATGTTGTTGACTTTTAAAGGCACAAAGGACATACTAACGGTATGTTCAAGACAACACTTCTTTCCTTTGATCACAGCTCTGCTGCACACAGCAGCTCTGAACATTTAGTAGAAAAAGCTCTGGGTGACATATTGGCGAGTCCCCCGCTGATGTTAAATGGTAACCTCTGACAGTCGGGGCTCCAGCTGAAGGCTTCCACACCCAGGCTTTTAAGCTTTGTTACCTCAGGGACTAACCGGCCTGCAGTATTTTAGGGCTGTGAACGGTACGCTGGACAAAAGAGCCACTGAAGTTTCATCATGAAACGATTCGACAGAGAGATTCTGTCAGTCCTAATGACTTACAGAAGGAACAGAGGCAGAGGTTTTGTCAGTTCTAATGACTTAGAGAAAAATACAGAGATTTTTCAGCGTTAATAACTTGCAGAAAACGAGAGAGGAGGGAAGTAGGGAGAGAGACTTAGAGGGAAAACAATGAAAGATTATAGGAGAAAGGAGATGGCAGGCAGGGAGAGTGAGGATGAATTTTTTTTGTCAGTTGTAATGACTTCCAGGAAATATATTGAAAATAAAATAGAGAAATAGCGAGAGAGATCAAGAGAGAAAAATGGAAAAAGAAGGGAAGCAGAAAGAATTAGATGGACAAAAAGATGAGTTTTGACTCTCTATTTAGAGGCTTTTGGCAGAGTCCCTACATGCCGTACCTAGGCATGTCATACTGCTTATTATTATTTTCACAATATGTTAGCATACTCATAGATGCCATTGTTTTACATGTCAGTGGTACTTTACCTAGTCTGGGCCTGTTTTTATGAGAAAAAAAATAAGGAGGAAAAAACACTTAATGCAATTTGAAATGATTTGGAGTTTTGCATATAAAAACATTTCACTGAATGGAACACATGCAAGGTTGACTTGTAATTTTTTCGCTTCAAGGTTGATTTTCTCTGATCATCACCTGGAATAAAACAGGGTCAGCCAATCACAAAAAGCAATGTCACACACGGCAACAGCTACATTGCAATATACAGCAACAGCAGTGGCTGAAGAGCTGATTGTTTAAATCGTACAGCAGCCTATTTGAGTTCATACAAACCACGGCAGATTTTGGCGCACTGGACCCATCTTAACACATGTTCTTCTAAATAAATGCTGTCACTCCACAAAGGTACACAGGTACTGCACAGGTGTACACGTTGTCTACAGCCTGACAGTAAAACAGTTTGAATATATTTGATGATGAAAACTGGACCAGCTGTTGGTTTGCCTCAGCCTCAGTCTCTGGATTTTATGACTGAAGACAAAACTAATGTCAGCAAACCAAGACTCCAAAGCCCTCTGGCACTGCGTCTGAGCTGGTCTCTTTGTTATCCACTGTAGAACAGTACCCCTAGAATTGCATCTATATTTGACAGATTTACACCTTGCAATTTACATCCAGTGCCAATGCAGGAAGTAGTGTGTCCTGTTTGTCTGTAAAAAGTAGAGGTGGAGGTTGAAATGTTGGATGGGCAAGTAGCATGTCTAACTTTTGTTGCAGGGTAAATCAGAGTTTGCGTCCTGTTACAACAAACTTTTCAACCTTAACCAAATTTGGAGAACATTTTGACTTAAGTCTCGTCTCCTTACCAACCCAATTGCCAGAATAAATGTTGGCATTGTACATTCCTACAAACAACAGATGCAATAAATTTGTATTGTCATATTTAGTAAATAGATTGAAAGTTTTGTTTTTTCTTTCATTTTAGGTTTATATTTTATGATGTGACCACATTGTGGTTAAAGATGAGGTCACTTAGTTATGGTTAGGAAAAGATCATGATTTGGCTTAAAATACCTGCTTTTGTTGCCACAAACATGGCTGGAAATGTTACTGGTCTCAAACAGTCTTTTGCCATTTTTTAGATGGTCTTTTACCATCTGCAGCTTGGCAGCTGACATGCCTAGCTGTCACGCTGTCCACCACCCCCAGCTCTTCCTAACAAAAAACTTAGCTCATATACATGTAATCTGAACTACACTACTTTAGAAATTTTGATATGATATCGAACATACAAATGTCACATATTCGTGGTTTGCAGAAATGAACAATACCAACATTTTATTCTGGTGACCTGGCTGTCCTCATGGTCTCCTTGTTGCTGCTGAGTCATTCAGATAGCTGTAGCCTAAATGTTAGCCTCATTTGTTTTATAGCCTAGCCTTTTGTTAATGCCATGGTCAAGTGCACTCAGTAGTGCTTGAGGATCACTTTGTTGATGCTGCTGCTGAAAACTGTATTGTAAGGACAGAAGGGTAAAGAGAGAGGTAGAAACTGAAGAGGTTTTGCTCAGCCTGTTCTCAAACAGAGAGAAAAACAGGAAAAAACACCAGAGAAATGAGGAGCAGAAATGGAAGCAGAGAGAGAAGTGTCTCTCTCTGTCTGTGGATTATTTGTTTTAGAGCAGACTGAATGACCTCAGACTGTGGCCTTAGAAGGGCAAAGAGAATTCACACTGTGTGACAGACACGGACCTGCTGGTTAACTCGACATCCAGCTCGGCCTCTCTGCCTTTTTACTCTGCAGCTCAGAGGAAAATATGGATTCACGTACCCTTAGAACTCCGCTCACCCCTTGTATTTTCTTTAACCTTTGTGTCTCTCTGCTGCTGCTGATGACGATAATATTGATGATTTGCAGCTCCGTCAGTTTGTCCGTCCAACACTTTCGTCCAGACAGATATCCTGACCCAGACTGGCATGACATTTGCAGGGGACATTCACAGTCTGCAGTGGATTGTGATAACCCCTTCACAAAATGTCCCTAAAATTTCACAAACTTTGTCTTTCCAAACTGTATTTTACATATTGCATCTTGTCTCCTGAACATCAGTGTTTTAATGAGATTTTAAGAGGTTGATCACTGGATTATAATATACAGTAGTGAGGTATGTTATATTGGGTATTTTGCATGTTTCTAGTGACTTTTAAAGGATAAAGAAAAAACTCCAAAGAGAAAAGCCATGCAATCTTTCAGTTGATAATTAAACTCAAGAGCTGGCTGTGTTCTGTTAGGCAAGAGTTAGGAGAGAACTTAAACCTGGTAGCCCAATTCTCGATTGTAATATAAACCTTTTATTGCCCACTGCTTCAAATGTGGTCACCAACAATAGAACAGTCACCAACTGCTAGTCCTTGGAGAGATAAGATGAATGAATATGTGATGAATTTGTAGATGGATAAAATCTGTCAGTAAATAATGTACTTACTACACAACAGACGATAAAACTGAAACCTTAATAGTCTGGTGTCTTATAGTCCAACAGTGTCATGAATTTTGGCAAAACCCTCTCTCCAAATTCACTGCAGGGGCCTGTTAGTCTATTTCTTTTGACCATCATCAATAGAGGGGTTAGTGTTAAAGGGTTAGTTGATTTTCTTCACTGGGATTAGTGTATAGATTAATATGATTTTAAGGGATAAACACCTTAAAATTAAGTTCTAAAGTAGTACAAATGTTTTTAAAAATGATCAAATAGCTTAAAATGTTTCATGTTATTGTTGATATGAATAAGAATGTTATGTGTAAGTTGTTATGTCCATGTGTTATGTCTGTTTGTCTGTCCCATTCTTGTGAATGCACTATCTCAAGAACATGTTGAAGGTTTTTATTCAAATTTAGCACAAACCTCCACTTGGACCCAACAATGAACTGATTAAATTTGGTCAAAGGTCACTGTGACCTCAGAAAACATGTTTTTGGCTGTAACTCAAGAATACATACGCTAATTATCACAAAATTTCACACAGATGTCTAATAGGATAAAATGAACAAGTAATTACATTTTATAGCCAACTTCACTGTGGCATCATAATGTTCTGCAAAAACACTTTTCTGGCTATAGTTTGATGTCATATCTCAGGAACAGAAGGGGAAATATTTGTTTAGATGCTAACTTGGTGACACTAATCATGGGTGTCCACCTTGAAACTGTGCTGATTATATAGATCTTCTGTGCTGCCGGGTTAAATATGTGTGTGATGCATCCATGTTTTAGAATTTGTCGCTTCTTTACAGCAACATCAATATTTTAACCATTGTCAGCTGTGAGTGACATGCATGTAAACCAGGTGCAACATGACTGGTTTGCGGTAGCGTACAACCCCTGGTGGTAATTCTAGTGGTGGCTAGTGGTGGAGTATCAGTAAAGGTGGTTTACTGATACTGGTAAATTTTAAGGGGCACAGAACCCATCAAAGATCCATTAATATACTACAGTCCATTATAGGGTTGCCAGCTTTGAGTTGGTCCCAACTCAAATGGCAACAAAAACCAGCTGACTCCGACGGATTGCTGACTCGCTTGTTAGCTGAAGCTATATATGTAAATCAGTCAGCTCTCTTTGTTGCCTTTGTGTTAAGCTAGTCTCACCATTGCCAAACGTAGCTCTATGCAGGACACACAGGACACAGCAGAAGAACAATTACCACAGTGTTTCTATAAAATGGTCCCACATATGGTCTTATATATATAACTCAGTAGTTAAGGACATATGCATATTAGTTTTCTTTCTTTCCAAGGTTTAGTTGATGGTTATCAACGTAGAACAGTAAAAATAAAAGCCCTTCAAAAGATACATTTTCCTGTTAACCCAACCCCAGGCATCCAGCTGACATAGGACACACATACGCACAACGTAACCCTGCACACAAAAACATAGACTATTCGAACAACTAGAATAATCACTGAAATAAAAAAGTGAACCAAATAGGTTTTAAAAAAAGAGCATTAACTCAGAGGACAATCTCAGGTTTCTCAAAAAAAGTGCAGAATAGGACCCCACACTGCCATTTACTGACTTTTTTAGTAACTAATGCTCTCAAATCTTAAATATAGCATAATGTGCTTATCCAGTGGACATGAGAGGGAGCAGCATCTCTTCATCCACCACTAAACATAACAGTTGTCATGTTGTGACTCGTTAGTTTAATCTGTACCCAAACAGAAATGTAAAAGTGTTGCTTCAAATCTTTTTGCCAAGCTAAGCTAACCATGTTCTGATTCCAGATTTGTAGCTACTAAACATGTAGACATAAGGTTGATCTTGTCATCTCACTGTTGGCAAGCAGATAAACATCTTTCCTAAAACCTTGAAGTATTCCTTTATGAATCACTGTATTACATGAATGTTGGACCTTCTTGTCAGCAGTAGTTATTATTGATTCATCATTGCTTGTTGCTCATATTGAACTGTTCTCTTTCACTGACAGTAGTTATTTATTTAGTGGAGCAGAGCATTTTAAAACAGTTTTTAAATTATTTGTACAGTTTTCCACCTCCTCTCTTTCTAAACGAAGCATCAGTTACAATCTGGAAAGTAAATCTTGTTTGTGTCTGATGTTCTTTTGCGCTTCTCACAGGGTAAAATCAAGACAAAAACTGCAGTGAGATCAATCCGAGAACTCATACTGTGTTTTTATCAAGTCCCATCAAAATGGAAAATTCTACAAACATGAAGTTTCCTATCTTTTTTATTAGAAGGACAAAAAATGCCTCCAATATTTAGTCTGAAAATCATTCCAAAGATATTTCCACTGTCAGCTTTCTTTACTGTGAACTGAGCAGAGAAAGCAGCTGTGTGTGTATTGGCTGCTGCAGTGGAAGCATGCTAATCTTTGCAGCTGTCTCTTCACTGATTTGGTGATTGGTTGAGGACTGAGAGGCTGCAGAGGTGCTGTAATCTTAGGATTAGCTGCAGTCACTGCAGGATTACACAGATTACATCCGATTACAGCTCAGATTATCTGTGTGGTTACCAAAAAAGAGTTGGATTCTCTTTTAAATGCAGTGCTGTTTGATTTTCATAATAAGCTGAAAATTTCGGAAAATTGAATAATAGATATGAGCAAAATGTGAGTAAGAGGATAAGTGACCACAAAAATATATTTATTGAAATAAAAACTTACATTGATATATGTGTGTTTGTGATGAAAGTTTGTGATGTTGTGTTTTCCTGTGTCAGGGAGCGGTCAGTGAATGTGTCGGAGCCGGAGTCTCTGGAGTTGACTGTGTCCAATCTGAAACCAGAGGAGAGCTACAGCTTCAGAGTCATTGCTTACAACGACGTGGGGCCAGGAGAGAGCTCCGCCCCCTTGAGGATCACCACCAAACCTGACCGTAGGACACACACACACACACACACACACACACACACACACACACACACACACACACACACACAAACTCAGATAAACAATACTATAAGAGATCACCAGCAGCTCCTGCGGGTTAAAACGGGCTAATTTAACACTTTGTGGACTGACTAACACTATCAACAGACGTGAAAAAACTGGCTAACCTGGCAACATTAAGGCTACAAACAACTCATAATGCAGCACTGTCTTAAAGGGAAATTCACTTCTCTCACACATAGGTCAGCTTGTGGGAGCCGTTATATAATGTTGGAAAAAATAACCCTGATAAGGTCATCTTGTTGGATCCAGCGTTTTTGGATCTTGACCCATACTAGAAACTGAAAAAATGAGATATGTTTGCCTCTGCTGCTTCAAGTTTGACCATTAATTTATATGCCTCTTTGATGGAATTACAAATTATGTTTTCGGGTTGTCCATCTGTTCGTACATATGTTTATTCAAACATATGTACCATTCTTGTAAACGCAATATCTCAAGAACACCTCAAGGAAATTCCTTAAAATTTGGCACAAACGTTCACTTGGGCTCAAAAACAAACTGGATTTTGGTGGTCAAAGGTCAAGGTCAGTGTGATCTTGTATCTGTCTCATTCTTGTGAACACGATATCTCAAAAACACCTTGAGGTAATTCATTTGAATTTGACACAATTGTCCCCTTGGACTGAAGAATAAACTGTTTAGAATTTGATGGTTAAAGGTTAAAGGTCAAGGTCACTGTGACCTCACAATACATGTTTTTGCCCATAACTAAAGAATTCTTATGCTAATTATGACAAAACTTCACACAAATGTCTGATCGGATATAATGATTGAGTAATGATTTTTTTATCCAAAAGGTCAACTTCACTGTGACATCATACTGTTCTGCATAAAACACTTTTTTGGCCATTACTCAACGTCACATCTCAGGAACAGAGAGGGAGACATTTGGTCGGATACTGGTGACACTTGGGCTTCCATTTTGAAACTGTGCTGATTGTGTAGATTTTCTGTGTGTGAAGCCTCCATGTTTTCACAGACATGGATGTAAACTGTGAGAGAAATTTGACTGGTGTGCGGAGGCAGACACAACGGTGGGGCGGTAATTCTAGTTTCTTTTAATGTGATTCTTGTAAGTCCCATAACTTTATGGAAGTCTGATACTAAGTCAGCGGAGCGCTACTTTAATGTAGCAGGCCCAATGCAGGGACATGCTTCATTCAAAGAGAATATCTCCTGTGAGGATGTAAAGGTCTAGCGCTTGAAAAAATTACACCCCACACTTTTTCAAATTTAATGTCCATAAAAGATATTGTCATATATTCAGTCCAGTATTGTTTTGTGTCAAACTAAACCAAAAGCTAAAAAAATTGGTTTCTAGTCATGCATCAACCCTCCAGTGACGACTCAAAAAAGCTCTAATTGCACAGTGGCCCTGCCGTACCTTATTGCCCTCCCCCAACTAGCTCCTAAGGTCTTTAGTTTAGCACACTCAGCTAACATTAGCAAGCCACTGTTGACTTAGGTTAAACACACCCAATTCTGGATATAAAAAGACAACTGGGTAAAGCATTAGAGGCTTGGCCTTATTTATGTCTATGGAAGCTGCTCAGTGATGTATGAAGCCAAAAAAGTTCAACTGCTGCATATAAAATTATCAGGATAATTGGCACTGCCTCTGTACTGTATGGCCCACAGAGCTACTGCCAGTTTAGCACTTGAATAGGGATAAAATGATTGAATGGTGCAGCTCCTCTAGACTTTCCAAATGTTGCCAGACTAAATGGGTCAAAATCTGGTATTAAAACAAGTCATTTGGTGGGGTTTGTGACTCTGATTGGCTAGTATTCATTGCCTATATACGTTAGGTTGGTTAGGGTAAGGCAAGAGGAGTGACAAAGGTTAGGGTTAGGGTAAATAATGTCTGAGTAAGCCAATCAGAGGCAGTATAAGACAGGATAGGGTGGGCGATGCCTTTATTATTCTAGGAAAAACAACAATAACCACAAAAAACTCCCCTCCGCTAGCATCTCAGTTAGCATTAGCTAACCACAGTGGCACTGTTCTGATAATACATCCATGCACTGTATGGCCATAGATCGACTGGTTATAACTAGAGAGAGAGTGAGAAGGGAGAGAAGAGACGTGGTGAGACTCGACACATGGCACAGCATGGTTGGTGGATGATCATAAGGAGTTGGAGGGTAATGAGGTGCACCACTGGACCCTTCTCTCCATTACTGCAGGAGAAATGGGCCAGTCAGTGTGTCATTGTAGTAATGATAGATATAGCCGTGAAAGGCATAATAGTAGCAATAATAATAACAGCAGTAGTAGTATATCAGTTGTTGTGTGTGAGCAGTGTGTTGACTCTGTGTGTCTCTACAGTCCAGGTTCCCAGCAGGGTGGAGTCTCTCCAAGCTGAGGCTCTGTCTCCCACCTCCGTCCAGGTGAGCTGGGAGCCTCCCAGCCAACCAAACGGTCCCATCCTGGGCTACAGACTGCTGTGGACCGAGAGCCCGTCTGGCAAGGAACAGGTCAGCGTCATCACTGCCGCAGTACTCCCTGTGACAACACCAGGCGTTTTGTGGAGTTTGATAGAACTCTGAATGCAATTTATGTTACAAATTACAGACCTTTTCTGATAGCTCAGCCCTAGTCCACACAGAGCTGTGTGTTTCTGAAAAAAGGGGTTTTCTCTCATTTGTTCTAAAAAACAATCCCTGTTATAGCACTGGTATAAGCACTGTTATAAAAAAAATCTTCATCTAAATGAAAGTGCAAAAACACATTTGAAGCATTGTCAAGAGCATGCATTTTGAAGCCTCTGTTTTTCAGTATAGTGGAAAGGTTACTCCAAACTTATGTGTAAACATGTAGAACGTTCTGTTAGTAAGGTTAGAGCCAGCATTATTTTGGTCACATCCGCCACTGCATGAAACGTTGCCTCAATTATGATGCCTCACAAAAGAGATAACAGAGCACACTCTGAGGTCTCAAGCCAAAAACGTAGTTTTCCCTGTCCATGAGTTACAAAAGGCACATTTTCAGGGACCTTAATCTCAGTTTTCACACTTTCAAATATAGCTGTGTGTGTGTGGACTAGGCCTCAGTCTAATTAAAACACCAAACCAAGAGAAAACAGTCAATGTATAATTACTCCTCTGTGTTTGTGTTCAGAGTGTGGAGGTCAGTGGACTCAACTACAAGATGGAGGGACTCAATAAGTTCACAGAGTACACAGTTCGAGTTTTGGCGATCAACCGCTACGGACCAGGCACTGCGCCAGAAATCATCAGCGTCACCACCCAATCAGACGGTAAGCTTTACCTTTACAACTATTTATTAATCCAATGTGGTAACTTATGTACAGTACATCAGTAAGTGAATGCACTGCTGTTTATTACACTGTGATGTCAGTGTTCATGTATGTTAATTAAGGGGGAATCATTTCTCACAATAGAATTATCATTGCTTGTTTGGGAGTTCCCTCAAAGAGGACATTGTAACCATTCACCATAAGGGGTTGATTCCTTGCCTTAAGTGTCTCGGACTGAACCTTAAAATTCCTGGAAGACAGTGATGTTGACCTCTGAACTGAGGGCAAATTGAATCACATTAGTTTACCTCCATTGTTAATAGCCCTTTGGTTTCCACTTAAGGTAGAGAAGGACCTTCACTATGCTCCAACAACCATTGGCATGAGGAATCCAACACATTCTCACCCCCAACTCCTTGCATATTGCCGCTTGGTCAGTGGACTTTCATGTCTACATATTACACACTAGATATCCTGGGTGCATCTGTTGTTGACGTTCTGGAACACATTTACGAATGTTACATGTCTTACGTCTTTTTAAAATACACTTCAGTCTCCACAGGAAATGCACAGTTTCTGCTTGTTAGATGCCTACAGTCTTTTTAAGGTCTCCATTTCAAAGTATAGTTTCCACAAAAATTACACATAATAACAGAAAAAACAGTATCCTCAAAATACTAAGAGCATGAGGTCAGTGGTATTGCAGCTATGACCCTGAGTAATAATTGCCATGTTTGTGGACTTGTAAACATGTAAAGTAGTGAACTGAACCTGACAAGTGGACGAGGTTCAATTATGGAGGAAAATCTGAAGAGTTAGTCCTAGAAGTCCTTGGTAGTTTCAATGAGAACATTTCCATTGAAAAACAAATAGATCCGGTGTTTGGACAAAATGATTTCTGCTGAAGACATCATTACATTATAAAAGCACTTTATTTAAGTGCTGTAATATTTAAAGTGGCATTAGCATCTTCAGTTCTTGTATGTTGTTGAGGTTCAGGTTGTAAAATACTGATCACACAGAATTTCAAAATAAAAAAAAAAAAAAACAGATTAATGCATTAATATTTCGAAACATGCAGTGTTCAGGAAAATTAAAGTGTACTGAAAGAGCATCTGCTGTCTGCAGTGTGACTGGTTTGAACCGGTCCATCGGCAGCCGTTCAGCTGAGACCAGAGAACTGCTGGACCAGGTGTTGCCTATTACCTGACACTGTGTGTGTGTGTGTGTGTGTGTGTGTGTGTGTCTGTGTGTGTGTGTGTGTGTGTGAGAGAGAGAGAGAGAGAGAGATGAAGGAATAAGCAATATAGCAAGAAGAGACAAGCAACAACAACACACACACTTTATCCGTATTCTGTCCACATTCTCACATGGACAGAATACATTTTCAATTTAAGCATCAAACAACCTGAGTGGTAAAGCTTAAAATAAAATTAAATAAATGACTAAATCAATGAGAAAAAGTGCAATGTATTTAGACTTCCCACACTTCCCATAAATCATGATGCACATGAAGATGAAAACAGAAAACAAAATGTCTGACTGAGTGTATATATGTAGTAGCTGCAAAAAAAAAACAAAACTAGTTGTTGTTTACTGTTATCTCTTGTATTACTGCACGAGAGCTGTCAGTATCTCTTCTGAATGGAACTTCAGCTCAGACCTGAACATTCAGCTGCTGACTACTGCTTAGACACATCTGTTGTCATTAGTAAACTTCCATACAGAGACAGTGAGAGAGAATGGAGGCATCTGTCCAGCTGCAATCACACCATAAAATGATCTATAATAATACACACGCACACACACACAGGCTGGCTGTATTGTGAATCTTCCGGCTGCGTCTCAATGATAACAATGACTTGTGGGCTAATTGAATCCACAATAAAACTGACACACACTCACACACACTCAGTCAGTGAGCAGCTGAATCAACAGATAAGCTGCTGACAGTTAATCAGGCGTCTGGTTGGACAGACGCAGAGTTCATTCAAACCAAAACACTTTGATTCTCAATTTGAACGATGCCACACTCAATCTCTGATACAAGGCAGAGGACCACATGTCTGCTGCCTCTTCATTATCATCCTGTCCATCCTCTTCTTCCTCCTTCCTCTATTCATCCTGTTTATCTTTGTCTTTGCCATCATCATGGTCTTGTTTTTAATTTTTCATCTTTGTTTTCATGTTCTAGTTTTCTGTCTTTTTTGTTTGTTTCCTTAGATTTCCTTTGTTTGTTTTCCTTTGTTTCTATCCCCTGCATCTTCAGCCAGCTTTAGTATCTTCGTCATCTTTGTTTTTGTTTGGTACTCTTTTTATTCGATTTGAACTTTCAGTTCTTCTCTTTGGTTTTTTCCTTTATTTTTCTCTCCAATCACCGTCCTTGTTATCTTTATCTTCAGTTCTTGTTTGTCTCCTCCATTCCTCTTTTCATGTTTTGCCTTCGGTTAACTTTCTTTATTTCTCCTCCGTTGTCTTCTTCCTCTTCTTCTTCTTTATCTTTGTTTTGGATCAATTTCCAGGACTGACTTCAGAATCAGTCGGGTGTCCTGATGATACAGAGGGATGAAGTGTGTCTGTCTGTGTGTGTGTGTGTAATGACACCTGTCATGCTTCTGGTGGTAATCTTGTTTTGCTGTTGTGACACAGTCAGATCTCTGAGGATGAACGCCGTCTCAGCTTCGATCCGTCTGCTTCCTGTCCGTGCTGATGTCATCAAGATGATTGATTGACAGCAGTGTTCTGACACTGAGAAAAACAAACTCATTTTAGATGTGTTGAGCCTTGCTTAGCACAAAGACCGGAAGCAGAGGGAGCCTAGCTCCAACAAAAAAAAATACAACAACTCAAAAAACTGTCTGATTTATTCAGGCTATGAAACTGATATTCATCTTTAAGTGCAGTTCAGTTTATCCCAAAATATCAGATTGTTTTAATTTCTCTGATCTACAGTATGCTATACAGAGAGCCAAGGTCCTGACGTCAAGTCCAGTTTATCCTCTCTAACTCAACGTGATATCTCATTCAATGCTTATTTCATCTGTATTCTGAAAAGCAAAGCATGTTCCTGGAGCTCACTGTCCATCTATAACAAGTTGGCATCCAGTACAGCATGTTCCATTAGAATTAGAAAATGTCTCTGCACAACAAGAGTGGGTACTTACAACATCTTAACTTTTGTCCTTAACCATAATATTCAACATTTTCTCCTGATATCTGTCCTAATAGCTGAACCCCGTGCTCTCTAACAATGTGTACACCGATGAGTCCTCTGTGACCTGCTGTTATTACAAACATGTCTGAACTAACCATGACCCCTGTGGACTCACCTCAACTGTCAAGCTGTAACATGGTCTCAGGCGTGTGGGATATTGTGTTTGTTAAAACTATAGCTTTTTTTTTTTTTTTATTTCATTTTATTCATATTTGCTGTAACTGTCTCTGTATTCAAACAGCACTAAATGTGGAAAAAAATCATGTTCCTTTGCCTACTCTCTTGCCTCACAGTGCTTCTAATGGCCTTACAGCACCTATAAGAGTAGAGGAAGTTCATGCCAACTGCTGGGCAGTGGCTGGTGCATCTGTCGACTGTTTTCAACATAGCGACTGGGTCACACTTTTTAATTTTTCAGTTAATCAGTACACTAAAATATAACACATATTTGATCAGTGCCGCCTCGTTTGACAGTTTGACCACAGTTTACAAGCAATGGCTGACATGATTGACAGCTGCATCCGAGAATCCTTGGATCAGATTGGCGTGCTTCTGTAGATTCTAGTAATTACCATTAGAAGCACAACAAGGGAGAGGAGGGACATGATTTGTTTCACAATTTATCTGTCTCCTGTACTACTGCCAACCAATATATCCTAAAACTTTCAGCAAGTATGACAAAAATGTATTTAGTTACCAACTGCAGCTTGAAATGCAGCTAAAAACAGAAATGCTGGTTGATGACTTTAGATTTTTTTTTTTTTTTAGTTACCATCCTTACTGAGTCTCATGGATTACATCATACAACTTACTGTCGATTAAAGTTATACTAGAAAGCTGTATTTTCATTTATTTGCATCACTAGCACAGCCAGAAAAAAACTATGGGTGTGCCACATCTAATAATCTCTGCACATAATGGGCCAGACTGATGTGCACCTCTACAGACGTAAACACCCATCCTGATTTATGGTGAAATGCTGCACACTTTGGAAGAGTGTCTCTTGCCAGAAGTTAAAAAGCAGGTTGAAGTTTTTGATTTATGCTTGGATGAAATGTTTCAGTCGTCTCCATGGTAACCAGAGGCGCCCTGTGTTTTTTTTACAGTCTGAGTCCAAGTCTGTTTTTTAGTGAAGTGTAATCTGCACAGACAGCTGTTTAAATTGCACAAATATCCCGATGAATACATGTTTTTAACTTACTAACCATGTATTTTTTCCAGTTATCTCACAGTGTCTGTTAGTTGCAAATTTCCTTCAGTCTCCACAGTGCGCCTGGAAAATATAATCAATAAATCAATAAATATGAACGCTGTTGATTTCTTCCCATGGAGCTGACATGAAAACTACTTTGGTTTGGTAAATGTCTGCTGTCAGTCAGCCTGGTGAAGGCAGTTTGACTGACTGCTCTACTCTGCTGCTGACAGACGGCTGCTTCTGTGGACAGAGATGCAAAATGCAGGTCGAAATTGGTGTGGATGGAAAACTACTATTTCCATGGCAATGATAGTTGAATTTTTTTACTCTCTGTTCAAGAATTTAAGTGTGCTCATGTATTTATTTATGTCATAGAACAATAGCAAAAACAAGAAAATGATTGGTTGAGATACATGTGATATAGCTTAGCAGTCCCATGGACAGCACCATTTGTAATGTGTAGGTACTAAGGAGATTAATAGCCTGCCTGCTTTGCGTAGTGGTAAACAGAATTTTTGTAATCAAAGCCTTTTTCACCCCATTATAGCAACCCACAGACAGAAGGAAACTGACAGAGCAGTGGGCCAAGTTTAGAGCAAAATAATAATAAAAATGTATCCATCTGATTTTGGGGTGTGCCGGATGCCTTCATTGGGTGGCACAAGCACACCCTGGCACAACCGTAGCTATGCGGGTAATTCACATTATTACAAAGGTTAATGGGATTTTGAAAAAGGTTTTCTGGAACAGGACCCAGAAGTTGGTCTTTGTCATTGGTGAGTGATTAGTTTCTATGAACCAAGTCATTAAATGTGTTCATGTCTCTCTAACACAGACAGACCCACAGCTGTTTGGCTTGTGATCTCCCTGTGAACATGAGCTGTGATCAGTTTTTCCCTCTCATTATTTCTTCTCAAGGACTTTCAGAAGCCTGAAAAAGGAAAAGTATTTAGTTAGTATGATTATAGATAAAATACTTTATTTTCTTAAGCAACAGAGGAGAATGTGTTAGTGAGGTAACATATACGAAATATATACAAACAAGTGAAGTGTGCACTGCACTGCATTTTCAGCATATGCAGTTAGTCAGAGTTGTGTGTGTGAGCAGCCGGTTTTATCTTTGACTAATGAATAACCTGATAAACTGTATTAACACTGTTTCTGTATTTGTCTCTGCAGTACCCAGCGCTCCTCCCCAGAACATCACCTTAGAGGTTGTCCTGTCCAGGGTGAGTTTATATTTTTATACTTTATTCCCTCTTCTCTCTGTCCACATCTGTACACTGCACCAACAACAACGACACCTCAACAAAGTGCTCCATTCGCGGTGATTTTAACAGGAAAAAAAACCAACAACTCTACGCTGCCATATTTCAACACATTCTGTATCAAATTTCACAACGGACAGTTTGACACTTTGCATCGTTACATTGAGACAAACTGAGCTGGTTATTCCATCTGTTGCCTACAGAAACCATTTCACATTCACAGCACATTTCCCAGGTTTCCCCACTTGACGCATTCTGACACACATTTAAACTGTGACACTGCCATCAGTCAACAGTTGCTCTCTGGTGATGTGGCCTCATTTTACTGATTTATGTGGTGTACAAATGTGTTTGTGTGTGTGTGTCTATTTGTCTAAACTGCTCATGATTTATGGAATGAAAATACTTTAGAGGCCCATACAACATATTATTTTGATGGTCAAACTTTCAGTTCCCAGATATTGTCCATAGTATAACAAGTAGCAACCTTCATGCCCACTTACACAGTGGACAACTGGGTCAGGGGCCCTCTGCCATGCAGGACCCTTTGTCCAACAGCCTCAGATTCTTAGAGCATTTCAGTCAGGTGCTCAAAGGCTCATTCAGAAATAAGACAGAAGAGTTCACTTGACTTAATTTTCCCTTCAAGGCAAAGATGTACTAGGACTGAAATTCAGCCAGGGACTTTGAGATGGAGAGGCCTTTTATGCAAGCAGCCAAAAGGCGCAAGCAGAAAACTTTTTGGCAGTAATTTTAATACTAAAACAGTGTTTGTGGTATAAAGAGAATTTGATGATGCTGAAGACCTTCAGGAAATTGCGGGATGTCTTGTTGACACCTGCCTTGCCAGTTTGTATAAGCACTGAATCAAAACAAGATCAGAACGGGCAGTCACAGTATACTGCCAACTCTGTCAAACGTCTGTAGCAAAACGAATACAGTCAGTCAAAGGCTCACACACACTTAGATAGCCAGTGTTTTTCAATATATAATCACAAACTTCAATTCAGTCCCATAAAAATAGAACAAAATAAAATGTCAACCTGCAAGGTGCACAGGCCTATAGTTTTTGAAAATCTCCCAAACAAATGGAGCCTGTCCTGCCCCTAGGGGTGGGCGACATCGCCCTAAAAAAAAATTAAAAAAATCACTTTATTTCATTGTATTTTTGCAATGACGACATGACAAATAGCAAAAAAATATATATATAAAAATAAATAAATATATATATATATATATATATATATATATATATATATATATATGTCATTAATTGAAGAAAATAGAATTGTGACAAAGTAAGTGATATAGTTTTACATGTCAACAGTTAACCTTCAAATATTTAGTGAAAACTAAACAAAAATGATCTCTCATTTCTTTTGTAAACAACAACAGTAACTCAGAGTGAGATTCAGATTCTGTATACAATATTAATAGTTCTTCTTCTTCTTTACTTACCTAAACTCAAAGAGACCTAACCATGTTTCTTCTTCTAAACCTTCTAAACAGTAACTTTTGCCTAAACCTAACCTTTATAACTTTATGTTAATTACGTAACGATTTGAGGGGCGCAAATTTGTAGGATGTCATACAAACAGCTCTATGAGAAGACATTGAGGAGCAAAGGACATGGTTAATTAACCTAGACTGGAGTTTGGGTGAGAGACAATAAAAACCAAAGCGCCAATCACCATCGCTAACTGATAAAGAGCAGCTTACTGTTTAGTAAGCTGACAGGTGAGTCCACGCTGAAGGACACTGATCTCTGAGATGTAAAAGTACACATAGATTAGTGGGTTAGAGTTACAGCAGTATGTCATTCACCACATTCTAAAATTACTAAACTTCAGATATGAATATACTGCATAATAAAGTCAGTAAACAGCATTACAAGTATGCTTTCAGAGTCAGACGTGTTGAATTTAAATTTAAAGTTATATTAAAAAGAATCTGGGCTAAATTCTAAAAACATGCTTCTATTATTGTTGTCTGTTGACTGCATTCGGGTCATATCAGGGTACATTTACATTTGCACAGTAGTGTGGGTAGCAATCTGGCCTTTACATAAACTGAGAGCTCCCTGTAACAATCCCGCTGACACCACAGAATTTATTTTGATGATCCAGAGGAAATGGGGTTTGGAGATTTGCTCAGTAAAAAAGTCAGCTGCTGTACAGCAAATGATCTCACTGTCTTTACTTCAAATCTGTGTGGAACGGCGCGAGTGTGTTCAGAACCCCAGAAAATCAATTACTATTTGATTCTGCTGTCGTGTCAGAAGATTTAAATAATTACTGAGGGTATAAATAATGCACTGTGCATCTGCAAAGCTATACACTGCAGATATGATCCTGCAGCTGATGGTTACGGATATACATTCAACAAACAGCTGTGAGTGATTATGGGTACAGAACAGACATCTTTATAGTCTTTTTCACCCTGAACTGAGTCATAAGCAGCGGGTTGTCCACATCACAGCTTGGCTTGGTAAAAGAAGTTCACCTTAATGGTGTATTGGAGCTGTGTCAATTTGAACAAACCAAAGCAAAGCCCGTCACCTGATCCACTGACAGATTAGCACCACATATGTCCATATCTTCTGCTAACATTGTGTTGAATACTCCAGCTAGTTTATTGATGGGAAACTTAATGTGAAGCAGCAGCAGGAAACACTGGGTTCACATCAGCAGTAACTTAAAGCTGTGGTAGGAAGTTTTCTGGAAAAGGCCAAAAGTTTGAAGAATTTAAATAACACACCCTCCTCTCCCTCCCATCTCTATCACAAGCCCCTGCCATTTAAAGACTATGGGCATGTGCTTCATACAGTAACCCAGTGTTACCCATACATTGTTTTTTCTTATTCATTTTAGAGTTGTGCACATTCTCTCAACCACTCCTTGTTCCACTCTCTGTTTACTGGACAACAAATGAGACAAAAATTAGCATGCTATCCAACCCGCTGTCCCTCCAACTCGCTTCTCACTGCTGTGAACTGCTTAGCCGGAAGAAGACAGAGCAGCAGCCTTGGACACCTTCAGTCAGAGGCTTTACAATCTCAAGTTCAGCCAGCACAGATCCCCATCACAAGCTGTAACTGCGGGCTGGTGTGCAGCTGCAGCTCCAGGTCTAACCTGTGTAACAGCAGCAACAGAATGTTTTCTGATCTGTTGGGGAGTCAGGGCAGACCAGGATCACACTGAGACACCGAGGTTCGTGCTAGCTTAATTTGACTTGCTACAGCTGCTGACTGAAGGTCAGTGCCTGTAAAGTCATTTGAGATGACATACTGTGATTAAAAGCTCCAGCTAGCTACATAAACATGCCCAAGCAGCAACCTCACAACTGCATTTGTAGAGCCGCCAATAGGAATGACCTCTGTCTGAAATGACCTGTGCCAGGTAGAGGTGCAGAAGTCTAGTCTTCTGTCAATCCACTTGAATTACAATGTACTTAAAGGTTATTGTGTAAGTTTTGCACATTTATGCCAAAATGAAACTGTCTACCCTCGCTTCAACACTGCAAAAACATGGCTGATTGCAGTCAGTGAATGGCTAAATGCAGTAAAGCTGATATCTAAGAAAATGAATGGGAGTATAAACATAAAACTGAACTTCAGATCAGAGAGATTCAGTCAGAAAAGCTGAACACAGAGACTTTTAAAAACAGATTTTTTCTCTGGTCTCCAGCATAGTCTCCCACAACCTGGGTGAAAGGAATAACTTTGCGCAATATAGAAATGTATCAGCCTATCATAAATAATTTTCTGGAGAGGTCTGAGTGTGTGCTTGTACTGAGTTACCATGAAAATTGTTGAGGATAATCTTGACAACATCGAGGGCACTTTGGCCTCCACAATTTACACTTTATGGTTTTTCTGGCACCCCAAGTATTTCCCTACACCGCCACTGCCAGCAGCCTGCTCTGCAAAATAACTTAAAGATGTTGGCATGAAGTTTTCTTTTCATCATCAGGTTTTTTTTTTTTTTTATCTTACTCAGAAAGCAGCAGCAGAGAAAATGATGAATGTTTCCACAGTCAATGTGAACGGCTCATAATTTATGTCCATAAAGAGGAGGTTCAGGCTGTCTTTGGAGGGCTGACCTCATTTAGTTTCTGTCCGCTTATTTTCTTGCATGTGATTGATATTTCTCTGCTGATCGGCTCCCAGGTCAGGGCTGATCAGCGATGTCAGAGCTACTTGACATTTTAAAGCCTCATGATACAATATTTAAAAGGAGGAATATTCTTAACCAAACACATCTGAATTTTTTATTAATGCTTCTTACTTGTGTAGATATTGTGTCTTCAATTTATTCTTCCTCAAAAGATGTTTGTGTCCTATGATGAAACTTAAGAAAATTTGAAAGTTGTCAAGGTAAATGAAATCTGAATAACCCAAATTCTAAAGCAGCAGGTAGTTATAATGTTTAAACCCCTGATGAAGTGCTTTTCATCAGGCCCAGCCAGCTACATACCCCGACCTTTGACCTTGGACTTCCTTGTGGGTGAGGATGGGTCTTCAACCAAATAACTAGGATTTCTGTCTTGTCATTGTTCAATTCTAAAAATATTACTAGACATTCAGTCATAAATATACTTGATAAATCCTGATAGTGTGTCAGTTTGGCTCAGATCATCGGAGAAAGGGAATTATTTTATGTCATGGGCATAATTATGGTGACACAAAATGTGTTTCTTGATATCCATGCCCTGTGGCAACGAGTAAAAATTAAACTATAATGGGCCTGAAATTGATCCCTGAGGAACGCCACGAGATAAAATTTGTTTTAGAGCTTAAACTCCCTAGACAAATGCTAAAATAGTGTCCTTTGAGGTATGATAAAAAAACAGTCATGTTCAGACCCAATGAATAACAATAATTACATTTATTTACCTTAAGCTTTTATCCAACTTTTATCCGACTTATAGTAAGTGCATTTAATCATGCGGGTACAACCCAGAAAGTGCAAGAATCATTCAAGTTCATCAACTTCATTAAATATTCTATACTGCTGCTCAAGTACTACATTTAGACACAATAAGACACGGAGAAAGAGGGTATTATTTTAAAGTTTCTGCTGTTTTGATTTCAACAGGGATTTTGTTTCTCCATTGTGGAGTCGGAACAAATGTTACTATTCTCTAGTTCTAACAATACTACTAGTGTTCAGAAGAAAATATACTTGACTGTTTTATAATCACATATTTGCCTGCACTTTTTGTGTGAGACGTGAGGATCGGGGCCAAATCTTCCTTAGCCCACACTAGAATATCTTACTTATCTTGAAAGCATGGGCATGGATAACAGCAACCCTCAGCACCCTGATGGTGAAGCGATAGCAGAGCGACTGTGGAGGCAGAGACTGTGATCACCCCAGGACCAACACTCAGTGGGGGGGCCCCCACTGAGCTACCTACAGCTGGAGACCAGACATGTAACAAGCAACTTACTAATGGTTAAAACTAAAATCCAGCACAAAAATGACAGTTTGCCAAACCACCTAGTGCTGAACATGAACATCACAAACACTATAAAAAGTAAGATCTGCATTTTTGAACATACAACAGCAAACGTAATAAACTACTGAGTCCAGCATCCGGCAGTTGATTTTCAAAGAAAGCATAGATTAAACTGTAGAAAAAGATAAAAAAAAGGAGTGTTTACCGTTTAAAAATAGATGATCTCTATACCCTATGACACAATTGGGTCAGGTCCTGGGTCATCCAGTGGTCTCTGTCGAAGAGCCTCAATTTCTAAAGCCTCTAGAATCTGTTTCATTCAGAGGCTGATCAAAGAGAATAAAACAAAAGGAGAGTTTTATCTTACTTTACTGGCCATTTAAGTAAAACTTGCAGTAGTGACTGAAAATACAACAGAAGACAGCTCTAACCAGTACCATCATTAGGGGCACACATTTTTTTGAATGTGTAATGGAAAATTAAAAACACAGTTAACACAAATTAAGTAACATTAGCCAACATTTAATTTCAGCCAGCCAACTCACAGAAAGGAATTTTGTTTTGTTGTTTGAATGTATGAACTGCATCCATCTGTCAATCCCCAACAAAGAAACACCAAGCTCAGCACAGCAGGGAGTGAGGAGTGACCATAATTACATGCATACCATAGATGTATTAGTTGCAGTGAGAATAGCCCATATATATAGCAGACTCGAGTTGACTGCCTGAACTAGCTTGCAGGCTTTACTGCTTTGAATAGCCTACCTGTGGTTAGTTAATAAAACTGTCTGTTGCTGTTCATTTAACATTTAGGATATCCAAGTCTAACGATGCCACTAATTCCCCATACTGAAGTCACGCTTCCACCCTGGAGCTGGTAATAATTTTGCTTTCAACCTTGCTTATTGTTGAGATGCATAACAGTATGACATCAATGTCAACAAGACAAATATTGCCAGTATCACAACATAGGTTAAGTGGTGACTGTAAATATCCTGTAGGTGTGAATGTGGGCGTGAATGGTTGTCTGTCTCTGTGTCAGCTCTGTGATAGTCTGCGGACCTGTCCAGGGTGTACCCCGCCTCTTGCTCAGTGTCAGCTGAGACAGGCTCCAGCACACCTGTGCCCCTGCAAGATAGGCGGTTACAGACAATGAACGAATGGATGCATTTAGATATATCCGCTTAGCAGCAGACGTAGAAGTGAAACTATTTGTGGTCATTTAGCCCGATAAAGTCAAATATATTGAAGAATCAAAAGTCGACAGCAGATATTATTTATTCAATGGAAAAATCAATAAAAGCTTCATGTGAACTGTAAACTCTGCTGAACTCCTGCTGCATTCTGCTAGCTGTTTAATTGCCACACACACAGTCAAGTCGTGTGCATGCATGTGTGTGTGTGTGTGTGTGTGTCTATGTGGGTGGGTCCAGCCTCAGTTTCTCTGCAGCTAGTTGCTGAAAGAGTAAAATGTGAATCTCTCTGCTCCTGTCAAGTTACTGCTGTCAAACCAACTTTTCAGACAAATCTGACTTTTCCTCAACTTTCCTCCAGTCAGTGGAGCGTTACTGTGTGTGTGTGTGTGTGTGTGTGTGTGTGTGTGTGTGTGTGTGTGTGTGTGTGTGTGAGTTGCTGAATGCTTGGTTGAACACACACAGTCAGGGTTTACAGTATGTCAGTCTGAATTCTCATAGAGTCCAGCTAGGGTCGCTGTCTCTGCAGCTGTCAGAGTCAGGATCAGGATCAGAATCGGGATCAAGATCGGGTTTTGGAGCAGATGCTGGGAACACCGCAAACTTTTAACTCCACTGCCGCTCTAAGAATAGCTATTGGAAGAGTTCCCGTCTGATTGATTAAACCTCCTGGGGTGTCTCTGCAGGAGTCAGTGTTACTCTGGAGAACCTGGAGACTCATTTAAACATTAATTAAAAGAACCAGCGGTGAAGGGCCCAGCTGAGCTCAGTGTGAAGTGTGTATTTGACTTCTGAGGATATTAAAATGGTTTGACAGAGTCCATTATGAAAACACTTAGTTAATATCTGTCTGAGAGGCTGTGGAAACCCTAATTCATCCTCTTTTCACATAGACATATTTTCACTCTCACAGAGATTTATTTTACCTTTGAGTACACATTTTTTTTCCCTCTTGTATTCCCCACAAATATACATGCATTTCAACTGTCAATAACAAATACAAGTATACAAGGGACTGTGAAGAGTTCTGAAATACTGTGTCGAGGTCCAGGACAGATGGAGGCAACAGGACATAACTGCTCTCTGACCTGCCGTTTCATTAGCAGACAGCATCAGCACAAGGACTATGTCTTGAGTCCTCAACAAATCTTGAGATTGACCAAAATGCAGATTCTCCATACAGCTTCTCATGAGCAAAAGAATCTGCAGCTTCTTTGTTCACTGCAGGACCCCTGATACAGCCATTGTAGAGAAATGCTTCCCCACAGCAGTGCAACTATTGTGCATCTTTTTCCATTTTTTCCAAACAGACTTTGGACGTATTTTTGGAAACTATGTCAAAGCTTCAGGTCTGTGGGAGGGATTTTCCCATGGCAACCGTTGACTGACATCTGACAGCCAGTGTTGCTGGAAGATGCTCTGTCAACTTAGGTGATGTGACTACAGGCATAGTGTTGATTATGTACAGTTAGAGACTGACTGTCTGTCCTCTCTACATTTAGAGGACTCATCTTGATGCCCGCTCTGAAATTGGTTGCTAAATTAAGTTGCTAAAGTTAGCAATGATTTCCACTAATTGCTACTTTTCATTACTCTTGTGTAACCACACATCTCTTGCTGTGCCAGTGTTGCACAAAGGTCTGGCTAAACTTATAATTGTGCTTGGAAGGGGGAGGAAAAAAACTCTGGTTTGTTTGACATATATTCATTTGAAAGGTCACATGAAATGACTTTTTAAACTCCCCCTAGCAGTGAATTTCTAGTCTCAAACTGCTTTGGACTTACTTGATCCTTCTATACTTGTGCTACAATTTTGTGCCCTATGCTAAAAACTTTCACCCTTTGTAGCACCAGTGCTGTGTTTAGCAAAAAGTTAATCTGAAAGGTGAAGTATACCAAAAAAGATCAGACAGTAAAGATAAATATATAAAATTTCAAAATATGTGAGTGACAGTATACAGTATAAGTACAGTGAGTATATGTAAAAGTTAAAAAATACACATATGTAAATATGAGTTAAAGATATGTTAGAGAAGATCATGTATATGCTAAAAAAACTACATGTATGTGACAGTAAAGTGCACATGTTGGGTAAAATTAAAACATTGGTATGTGAGAGTGAGAACCCATGTATGTGTTTAAATTACAGTATACTGTGTCTACATAATAACCATAGTAATTATGGTTTATATGATACCTCCGTCTCTGCCTCAGTCTTTGTCTTACAGCAGCTGACAAACATGTTTCAAACGGAATTCAAAGCTACATTTAAACCACTGACTGTATGTAAAGATGGACAAGGCGTCTGCCCTCCCACTGTACAAAACTGTTGCCAAAATATCCCTGATAAGGCTGTTGCCATCTTGCGCTGGTGGTGTCATTTGGAGCCAGAGTCTGTGCTGTAGTGATCTTCATGGCAGTTCGCATCCATACACCAGTCAAACCAATCCAAAGAAACACAATTAAACACTGACTGGCACACACAGCTGTCAATCATGACATCAAAACCCCTTTTTTTACCCCTGGAAGACACATCAGGGTGATAAAAACTTAAATTACAGAAACCATATTTGGGAAAAAAAAATTGACCTTTACTTTGAGTTTTTAGTTTGGACCATGTCCCATCTGCTGGCATGGAGAGAGTAGGCTTTATGACCTGCACTGAAGCCAGCCAACAGGGGGCAATTACTACGATTTAAAGCCAAAATCTGAACAGTCACTTTTATTAGTGCATGTTTACAGCAGGTCAAGCTTGTTCTCATGCCCAACTCATCAAATATCGCCACTTTATCAGTGATGTTGCCGTTAGATAATGACAAATGCTATATCGTAGGCAACTGGACTTGCTTGAGTTTTGACGACGATATAGCACTTAAGATTACCATGACCTGGATGACTGAGAATTTTTGCCAACCTGATGGAGGGATTAAACAAACACTGGACTTTCACGCGGGAGCTTGCTGTTTGTTTCCTGTATGAGACCAAAAATCAGTGCAATTTTTTTTTAATAACGTAGTGTGCTAGTATGTGCAGCATGCTGCAGAAGTGACGTATGTCACATGCTTTATGTTACATGATACTATATTATATTACTAGTAACTGTACTTATTTTGAGCCAAACCACAATTTATTTATTTTTTTTTTGCTGAACCTAACCACATGCTCAACATAAAAACAAGGTGTTTTAGATATGGGGCAGGTAGGGGTGAGGCGATTCAGTGATGTAACTGACGTCATCTAGTACAAAAATACACTGATTTACAATATGTGTGTCGGCGCGTCGCAATAAAGTAGGCTGCATCCAGTAAATGCATGGATTCCACCAGAGAACAAGCTGCAGCACTTTGTCAAGGCAGCAGCAGAAAACACTTTCCTGTTTACTTTTTGTCCCACAGGGAACGTGTTTCTGTTAGTAGTCCTCACTTACTTTTATTTTTTTATTTATTTTACTTTAAAGGGCATGCAGGAGCGACAAAATGGCTTAAATTAATGTTCCAGACTGTTGTTACAGTCTGTGACTGTGTAATTCAACCATTTTATATTTTCTGTTTACTTTAAGGGGCATGCACAAGCAAAAAAACTGTTTAAACAAACATTACAGACCTTTGTTACAGTCTGTGACCTCTGTTACAGTCTGTAAATCGTTTCAGTTGTTTTCTGCGCCCCACACTAATGTAAAAATATGTTTGCCAGTTATTATCTTAACTTCATATTACTTCAGTGATGAAATAACTCCAATGCCTTAACCATTTTAAGTCAAGTACTTCAGGAAAAAATACTGATTCTTCTGTTCAGGGAAAGGAATGCTTTGATATATATAGTGATTAAAATAATGCATGTGTTACAGCAGTGATTTCAAATCTGAGGTCTAATACTTATGATCAAGTATCTGACACATAGGGCCTATTATTGTTATTATTGTTGATATTATCATAACACAACAATGACGCAGAAATTCATTAATTTTAAAATATGCTGCTATTGTCATTGTTTTTAAGAGAAGACGAATAAATTATTTAGGATTTATAAGTTCAGTTTTTGTTACTTATGTTTGGGTTATTTAAGTGTTATATTAGTTGAGTAATATAAAAATAATCATTAGAATAATCGATAAATTAGCCGTTAGATTAGTCGGCTAATCAAAAGAAAGAATTGGTACATTAATTGATAAAAAAATAATTGTTAGATGTAGCAGTGGTTGTAAGTTTACACTGGAAAAGACTGTATGCATATAACAAGCTGAAACTGTATATTTCCTGTGAAAACTGAAGTGTATTTTGAAAAGACGCAATGCATGTAACAAGTATAAATTAACAAGCCGTCCCTGAACTTCTAAAACTGACGCAGGAGGGTAACTAGCGAGTCACATTTAGATGTTTAGGTCCACTTAGAAAGTGGCAATATTTGTTAAGTTTGAATGAGAACACGTTGGCAAGACTGTAATGTAGAAACAGCAATTTATCCTTCAGCCATGAAAGATATCAAGTATTTACCTCATACAGAGACAAAAAAGACGTTTCCTGGTATTTGAAATGGATTCAATTAGTAAAAAGAGTATTCTGTCCAGTCTCAAAGGTCATTCTTGGCCATTTCTGCAAAATATAATGACAGAACAGAACATCTTCTGGAGGGGGGTTATTACTGTAATATATTAGAATTTGATTTTTGACTTTGTGATATAACACAGTCTGATTAGAGCTGCAGTTTTGCTGCTATTTTAGGAAAGTTTCTGACCATGAAGAGCTGCTGGCCGTGACCTATACTGTGTCAGAGACAAGAAGAAAGTTTCAATTTGAAAAGTTTCAGCTAGTTTAAACTTTGAAAAACACACACACACACACAGTTGTATTGGGGATTTTCATTCAGTTAATAAGTCAGGTAGTTTTCTCATTCACTTAAGATCTGCACGCTTTGTGAAATCACCCATTCATCCGTTCATTCATTCATTCATCACATTATTCTTATAGCTTTAAATACCAGCTGTTCGCTCTGCCTCCATCTCTCTCTGTCATGCACCTGTGATGATGTCACAGAACAGTAGATAATTACCGTTAATCAGCTCAGATTCCCTTGCTCTGAGGTTTTGCATGGAGTCACCGTGGTAACGGGATGATTACACCCTCAGAAACAAAAACAGAAACATAATCATCAGTTTGTTGTCATTCATCAGCTCTGTTTCGCCCCCACACCGACATCTTCTCTCAATCAAACATCACTTTAACTTCACCAGAAGTGCCGCCCACGTCATCAGCAGCACATCACTTAATGAGACAGAGCAGGAGACAGATAACCAGGGAGGGTCGTGTGACCATGAAGTCACAGGTTTGATCCCATCAAAGCTTATGGAAGATTTTGGAGTGTTCCTGAGGTTTCCTGTCAGTATTCATAAGTATCTACTGCTGACACTTTCACAATGACCGTTTTGCTAGCATTCAACAACTACATCTCCCATGATGCTCACTGTCTCTGGGGTTTTCAACCAAAGGAAAAAAGAGCCATTTTCTACATGTATAAAAATTGCAAATAACATCTTGTGATGAAATGATTATCCTGCTTAAAAATGTGCATAAAAACTGTCGTCCACCAGAAAAAAAAAAAAAAACAGAATTCCAAGAAAATAGTTTATAGTGGGATTTACAGGATTGAGAAAGTGGGGGTTGTTTCCCGATTCCCAGTGGAAATTACACCCTTGAGTGATCTATACATTTATGCAAAATCATTTGGTAACCATAGTAACACTTGTGCATGTCAGTGTGTGTGTGGGGATGTCCCTAATACATCTGAAAGGAAAGCATTTAAGACAGAGGAGTGTTGGGTATAGAGCTGAAATGGTTTATTTATTAATCGATATGAAAAATGTTTAAAAATAATAATAAAATTGGCTCCAGCCTCTAAAATGTTACGGTTTGCTACTTTCCTTTGTTTATATATTTGTCAAGTGAATATCTTTGGTTTTGAACTGTCAGACAAAAACATTTTGAGACATCTGTTTAGCTCTGCAAACTTGTGATGGCCATTTTTCAAAGGTTCCTGACATGTTATACAGTAATCCTGTAATCAAAAACTAATCATATTTTAAAATCATAATGTGCTATGTACTAACTGGCTAACTAGCTTTAAGACAGTCTTCCACTTTCCCTTTATGAATGATGACTAGAGACTATCACCGTCTGCTGGTGTGAAGAGTTATTTTCTCTCACGCAGGCGCAGAGTGTATGTGCTGGTTGGCCGGCGGCTATAGTTTTTGTGGGGTGTTCAGGTGCAACTTTTTGGCCGACACACAGCGACGTGAGGCAATGCAATAGTCGGCTTTCCTTGCTACTAGTTCTTTGAAGTCATTTTAGAGTGTCTGGGCCTTAGTAGGCTGTTCTCATTTAGTGTTAGCACTTATACCTACAAAAAGTAATCCACTTTAATTGGTGCGTAACCCACATGATTGTGAGCCACATGCTGCAGGCTATTCCACTATCCATAAAAGAGGATGTCACGTGATGTAAAAAGAGCGAAAAAAAGTCTTTAAAGGGAGGTGGTTGGGCAAGTGTGCAGGTCAAACAAACACAGGAGTTTGACTCAGTGGATCCCTGTTTGTGTCACATGTGAAACTACTGTAAGTCAGTGTTGATTTATTTTCAGGCCCTGTCTAAATAGACAGATTAATGTGAACAGTCTCCCCTCGTCACTTAGGTAGTAAAGTGTTCATGCTATCGTTACCTTTTTCAAAACACTTACCCGAGATCTCATCACCATTGCTTGCCCTTCAACTTAAGGATGAAGCAGCTCTCTCAAAGAAACAAGTGATGCTCTGGACATGCAGAGCTTTCCTTCCATTCCTCATCCTACTCTCAAAATTGTTCCATCATCTGCTGGTTCAGCCAGGCCTGATCCAAGACCAACGTTTCTGATGGACTTCATACGGCAGACGCTGACTAAATAACACTGGATTTAGCTGACACCTCCGTTGGTCTGTGAAGTGGTGCTGCAAAACAAATTAAATGTTAAGTGATCATTAGACCGAGCAGTGCTGACAAAATGTAAACAAATTGGTTGTACGTCGTTGTGTATGTCTCAGGAGAAAGTTCATTACACAAACAAATAAACAGCATGTGGGAATTGAGGAGATGATGTCTTGGTTTCCAAAATGTCCCATTTTAGATGTTCATATGGATACTAAGAAATCAGAGTTTTGTAAAATTACTACCTTATTTTATTTTTAACTGTTTATTAGTTTATAGATAGATAGATAGATAGATAGATAGATACTTTATCAATTTTAACAGGAAATTGCATTGTTAACACAGCAACCACATTTAACATTGAACGTAAATAATCAAGCAAGAACAGTACAGCAAAAATAGTACCATCTATCCTCCTACAGTTAGTAAATAAAAACAGATACAAAAAACTAATAAAAGCTCTTTTCAATAATAGGACATAAATAAGATAAAATACTGATAAAAACAACAAAAACAATACTGTTAAAAACAACAACTAATTACTAAAAAGTGCCTTCGTGAAGAAAATTCTCAGCAACCATCTCTAAAAAATCAAAAATATTTTCAAAAATATTTTATATGCTCAGAGAGCTACTTAAATATACCTCCATGTGCAGTGTTAATATAATGATCTAAAGCCTTGTAGCTGATCTGTCTCCCTCTCTCTCTCTCACACACACACACACATACACACACACAGTGCATGCTGCAGCATGGTGTTGCATGTTGTATTGCAGAGCAAATAGAGACAGTCTGCCCTCCATGTGATTGCTCCTTTTACCCAGAGGACATTAACACACACACGCACGCACGCACGCATGCACGCACACACACACACACACACACACACACACACACACACAAACGTGCACACACACTGTCAATGTGATTGCAGCTCTCACCCAAAGGACATGAACAAACAATCACAGATTGAATTCAGGGAGTGTTTACTCACCTGGCCCTGTGTGTGTGTGTGTGTGTGTGTGTGTGTGTGTGTGTGTGTGTGTGTGTGTGTGTGTGTGTGTGTTTGTGTGTGTGTGTGTGTGTGCAGAGGTCACAGGGTGGATGAGGTGCTCTGTATGCAGCTCTCACACTGCAGCTCGGCATACAGAAACAGAAGAGAAAACCACTGAATTAATTCCAGATTCAGTTTAAAGTTTTGTTTTTCTTCAAAGCGTTTTTTTCATCCATCGATCGGACAAACTGCTCAGCAGTGCACAGAGTCAGCTGGAAATACAATAATACTGACTGTACTTCTAAATGAAATGCACCAGTGCTGTTGTCTGTCGTGCATCAGCAGCACAGGAGCTTCTAAAGAAGTCCTCCCCTATGCAGAGAAGGAGAACAAGCAGGGGGTTCATGAGAAAGGCAAACGTATTTAGGAATTCCTGGATTAGTCCGTGATTGGTTTCTGGACAAAAGTGCCTCACCTGTTCCTTTGTTTTTGCAAAACACACTGATACAATAACAACAAACTGTTGATTTTTACTCTTCCATTAGGCCCCGAAAATATATTTTGAAAGATCAAAGTCTTGAGTAATCCTTGTCATGGGCAAACCTCTGGGGGTCTCATTTCTAAACACTGCGTACGCACAAAACAAGGCCTGAAAGAGGCGTACGCCTCTTCCCACAGAAAAGTTGTATAAAAACAGATTTGGTGGGTGAAACTTAAACCCATGCTTACAACATGAGGTGGAAGCCTAATTGTAGGACATGTTGAGTATTTTTGGGAGCAGACCATTTTTGGCTTTTGTTCGTACGTACGTTTTTAGTATGGATCCTACGCACTGTTTTACAAATGAGACCCCAGGTGATTTAATTTTTTCTTGAATAGCATACATAATCAGTGTCAGAGGTAAGACCTGATGGAGTTGGCACAAAGTTATATATTTATTGATTTTCATTTTTTCTGCTGAGAGTTCTCTTAATGCTTAGCAAAATGCTCATTTTTTATCCATAATTCTTATTTAGTTTTGATTTTGAAGGACTGTGGTGTTAACTGTTGTGTTTGAGACCCACCAGATAGCAATATTGTATACTGTATTTACTGTATTTATAGTGATCAAATATGTTTTTGTAGAAATCTGAGAATTGACAAAAATCTGGGACAAATTTTTAAAAGGCAAACATTTGAAAATATGTATATTTTAAAACACCGATTCTAGCAGTATATTTTAACACTGATGTTATCAGTACACACTGGTAGTTTTAGATTTTGCATTTTTTAATAATTTGAAGTTGTAAATTTTTGTCTGGGACAAGGCTGTTTTCTGGCACGGCAATGGTAGAGGTTAAAAAATGAAAGCAGATCAAATTTTTGACACCTTTGTTACAGGAGTTTTAAATTTATGGACCTGTATTACACTGTGGGTGAGGACAGCAACAGTGATGCCTAAGTAAAGATCTTAGAGCTACTGTTAATTTTGTGACCACCAACAACAACTCCCAAAAAAATTAATTCATTGAGAACCCCTCAAATGTTCAAACAAGTTTTCAATTTCAAAATTGCAAATCAAAAGCAAACCACCCTATGTCTTGTGTGGTTCTTTCCCCTGCAGCATCTTTTACACTAATGGACTGTACAACTTGTTTGGTCTCTTACATAAATACAGATGTCTTCTCCAGACTCTACACAAGTATTAACATTAGAAGTAAAAGCGCTGAAAAAATGAAAAAAGCTAAAAAGGCTCAAAACTTCAAGGACACAATCAAAGAGAAGTTTATTTTCAATATCTTTTTTTGTCTCTGAGTTCGTCTAATTTGGAGTAATTACTGTATTCACTTACTGAGGCAAGAGAAAAGCTTAGTGTGTTGGCACAACTAAGATTTTTTACTTTAAATACTGATCACTTGTATGCTTATTCCTTATTTGCTATACCAAGGAATATAACTTGGTGTTTCTTTTGTACAGTGTGTTGCCATGGCAACAGTAGTAGTATCAGATTTAGTTTTTATTATCAATTAAGAAACAATAGAAGTATTGTTGTCGTTCATTATCTTCATTAAGTTTCCCCCAGACGTCTCTGCTTCTTGTGATTATCACTGTTGTTTGGGTTATTATCTGTACTCATTATTATCAGTGTTATCTTCATCAGCTTTCTGCAGACCTCCTTGCATTTTCCTCCCAGATCTCCCTGTGTCCTCTGAGGGAAAATCTAAACAGACGGATGCCCTCGGCCTGTTTGAAGGCAATGAACGAGGCCGCGGCTTCACTTGCCCCGCTGCTTTACCATGTCAACTACATGTGAATACAAAGCAGCTGCAGGAGGGAATTCTACTCTATTTTCTGTTTCAGTCAGACAGGGAAAAAAAGCGGAGAAATGACTCAGTGTTACAGTACAGCCTGAAGCCACTTCACCTCTAATTTACGCAAGGAAAGGAAGTACATCTGAAACCAGCCTAATTGATCCATAGAGCCCATTTAGTTCAGCAAGCGCCGTGAAAGAGATGAAACTCAACAACTGATGTCAGCCAGTGAGATGGTTCACTTTTCATGCAAACTCTAGCAGTGCAAACACATTGATTTCTACAAGAAGTAGAAATCTGAAGGATGGAGGAGAATGTGTTACCCTTTGAACTGAATAAATCTAGCATGTATGTTGTTTTTTTTTTTTTAAGCAAAAGAAGGGATTGGTCAGTTGTGGAGGAAAATACAGCAGCAGTACTGGTAGGTTTCACAGCAGTTGTAATAGCAGTAGCACCGATAGTAGCTGCAGGTAGTATTTGTACCTGCACAGCAAAAGTGACATTGTAGCAGTAAGAGTAATAGCAGCTGTGAGAGCAGAAGCAGTGATTAATGTAGCAGCAGCATTAGGAGTATAGCAGCAGTAATATCAGTAGTAGCAGCAGTAACAGAGGTCATACTGTAGCAACAGCAGCAATATGAGTTGTGCCAGCAGTAGCTGCAGTAACAACAGCAGGAATATGGGAGTAGTAACAACAATAGAAATTGTTACAACAGTAATACAGACAACAGCAACATTTATATCAGTAGTAGCAGCAGCAATAAAGGCAGTAGCAACAGTCAGGCACATGCACAGGTAGACCCCAGGTGGTGGTTAAGGACCTGCTGTTTTGCCCTTGGTCTAGATAAGTGCCCTTTGTGCAATACATATTTTTTCTATTTCTTTAATATATTTTTTTTATTTTAGTTTTTTAATTTGGCCCATGGCATCAATTCTTAGTTTTAAGTGCGTTGTATTCCCGACAACTGCATTTGAGTTTAGCCTCTGCCCCTCACTCTTCAGCTTCCCTTGTGGCCACCGCATGCAAATCGAGCACCCTGCAGAGCAGCATCATGACTCCCTCATCTGCCTTCATGGACAGCCTGGTAACGATAGAGTTTGTCCTTGGCTTCAGCAGTGTTTGTTACTGTTATGAAATTAAACCACTATTAAAACATCTCAATACAGCCATTTCACCCATAACCCACCATTATCAACAAGTAAGCTAAGCTAAGCTGCCTGATTCTGGTGCACCAACTTTGCAGTGTGAATGGAGACAGATGCTGAATTGTTTTACCACTTCAGTTCATCTTTTTTAACCAAACTTTAACCTGAGATAAAGTTTATGTCTTCCACGTTGTGTCTCTGATAATTGATTCTAACAAAAATGATACACAGTTTGGGGCTGTGGTGCATAAAGAGCGCAGAGGAGAAGAGGAGGAGTGCGGGGCTGCACATTCTGTTCTCTGGGATTCCTAAACAATATTTAAAGCTTATTTGTTGTGTTTTTTTCTTAATTCAGCATTTTTCAGTCTTGTTTAAAGATTTGTTAATTGTGAATGGTTGTTTACTTTGTTGGCCACTAAAGTGTGCACTATATACTATGCACTTAGGCCTCAAGGAACCCTCTGGTGCTAGCAAATATAAACATCTCGGCAGGGTGCCCTTTGCGTGCACACATTTGTTTTCGTGTGTGCAAAACAAACAAAAAAAAAATTAACTCGAGCACCTGCCCTGCAAAATGTCTGTGCATGCCACTGGCAACAATAGTAGCAGTAGCAGCAGCTGCAGTAATGGAGGTAGTAGCAGCAGGAATAATAGTAGCAGCAGCAATAAAAGAAGTAGCAGCAGTAATAGCAGCAGTAATAGTAGCAGCAGTATCAGCAATAGAAGTAGTAACAGCAGTGATAATAGCAGAAGTAATAGAGCTAATAATAATACAAAGAGTACTAGCAGTACTATAGTGCAGTCATAGCTGCAGCACTAATGGCAGTAGCACACATTATCACTATTATAGCAGTGGATGTTTTGATGATGTATTTATTTACAGTGTTATTATAAATGGTACCAACAGTGTAGTAAAAAAAATCCAAGGAAGGTTGTAGTACTTGTAGCAGTTATAGTTGAGGAGGAATATTTCCCTCCCTTTAGAGACTCTGTGTGGTGGTGGAGTTGTCCTCCTTCATGGATGGTTTGCCTCTTTGTGTCTCTGTGGGAGTTGTTCCAACATGAATTTAACTTCTGTATCGTTTCCATGGAGACCTCACATCCAACTGTGTCCTGTCAAAGTGGCTAATTAGTTAATGAAGCGCGTTGCGACGCCCGACCAGAGAGAGAGGCAGAGAGTATATGGAGGAATTTGGCCGACACACACATTTATTCAATTTGTCCCTTTTCTTTTTCTCTCCCTCCATCCCTGGGCCTCTCCTCTGCCTCTCCTCTGCCTCCTCCCTCTCAGTAATCAGTTCTGCTGTAATCAATTAGCAGGATGAGGAGCAGCAGAGGGAACAGGTGCAGCTAAATGTTAATGAATTCCTCTGTGGCCGTTGTCACAGTAACACTGGCTGAATATTTAAACTGCTCGTTGGCCCGATGACTTACACCACAGCTGATGGAGGGATACACACACCATCACTCTGTGTGTGTGTGTGTGTGTGTGTGTGTGTGTGTGTGTGTGTGTGTGTGTGTGTGTGTGTGTGTGTGTGTGTGTCTGTTAATATGACACCAACAACAGATGTGTGTATGTGTGTGATACAATCTGTACATGTGTAAGTGGCCGCCTGTTCTGAGCTGTGCGTGTTTTGTATATAATGACATTCCACTTTAATTTGCAGTGTTAGTGTAAATTGTACCATGACAACAGAAATACTGATTTCTGATTGGCTGGCAGGTATCTATTATCAAACTGTCTCGTTAGTCTGTCTCTCAATAGTTTCTGAATTCTCTACCCTGTCTGTAGATACTGGCTTAGACTTAGACTGCAGCTTTTTAGCAAATGTTTGAGGAAATAGTGCATTTGTTGGGGACTATTTTCAGCAGTGCATTGATACTCATTTACTGATCTAATATATATTTCTGGCGGCAGGGCAGTGTGTGTGGGAATTAGTCAAGATAAACTACAGTGTGTACGTTCATGGTGATGAGTGGTAAACAAAACAAAAAAGAAAACTTTTTTTTTTTCTATTCTTTTTTTTCTCTGTAAATTCAATCACCGTATATCAGGACTGGTGAACTTGACTTGGTGATGTTTACATTCACTGTTTCTCACAAGATATGTTATCTGCATCCTTCAGGCCTAATAAATGTGTTAAAATGCATTTCCATCATCATGGAACAGTTGCAAAGCCAATTTTTTGACAAATTTGAAAACTATTTGAAACCATCATTCACACCCTTCGGTGTGTTCCAATACAGATAAGAGGCTGAGATGAGATCAGGCGGCTGCAGCAGGGAGCAGTGACAAAAAGCTGTGGTCAAGTCGGACAGTTTCCCGACAGTTTCCAGCAGCCTTCACTCTGTACAGGAAGTTACAGAAACTGAAAGTGAAAAGTAAAAGTCTGCAAATCAGAACACGGCAAATATTTGCTTGCTAGCTGTCTTCTTCTTTTTTACTTTTGTTGGCACATTGCTGTGTTTCTTGGCTCATTACTGCCGCCTGCCAATCTGTAAATGAGTGTGAAACATTTGTCAAGAATGTTTATCATGTTAGCCATGTGCATGCTGACCTGCTTGGGTGTCCTAGTTCGTGTATATGAGATATACCAACAAAACAGGGACCCGCTGTTAAAAACATGAGGTCTTCCCCAGCCAAGCTGTGTAGCTAAGTTGCTGCTGACTCCACACACACACACACACACACACACACACACACAGACACATGAATGAAACTGAAAGCATTTGATGACATGATTCTTCATGTTCACAGGAGGTAAAAGTACTCTTGGGACAATGGGTGACCCATGACCCACATTTCTGACTGTGGCCACATAATTTGGAGCAAAACATGAAATTCAATCAAACTAAGTTTATTTTATCAAATACACTACCTGATTTTGTTACAGGCTCCCCAAAGTTCCTCCAGCCTCACTGGTGATGATTAAATTTAAGTGCATTCTAGTTTTAATTTCTATTATAACAAGTTATATGAGTGGTCTAAGGGGGAGCAGTAGAAAAAAAGCTGACATAACTAGCAGGAGAAGCTATGAAAGATACATGATGAGGCTATAAAGAGGTAGAGGCAGAGAGAGGTAAATACAGCAGAGATAAAAAGAAAGAGAGGTGGATTGAATCTTTTTTTTCTACTTTTCTAATTCATTAATCTCCATTAATGTTCAACCCACCTAACACACACACAGACACACACACACACCCACGCACACACAGATGCACGCTCACAAATACAAACAGGCACACACGTACAGGGTCATACTGAGTAAATCAGCAGAATGGTTGATGGCAGCTGCCTCACAGAACAGAGCACACTGGGGGCCGAGCAAACATCTGCTGTGTGTGCGCGTGTGTTTGTGTGTGTGTCAGAGGTGGGTTGTTAACATGCAAATAAAGCAATTAAAATTCATGCAACGCACACCCAAACAAACACACACACACACACACACACACACACACCACAGATAGAAATATATGGAACATTTACCCACACATAGAAACATGCGGTGAAATTCAAACTACCACGGCGTTTTACCAGAATGATTCAAAACACACACACCGGCTCAGTATCAGACTCATCTGAACAAAAATATAAACACATCAGAAACCAGATGGACGTCTCTGCTGATTTTTGATCAGATTTACAGTTCCTTCATGATGAAAACATATCGCTAAGTTGTCTTCCTCTTTGACATACCAGAGTTACATCAAGGTTTAAACAGAAACTTTCTTGTTGTTTTGTCTTCTGAGTTTCATATTTTAAATATAGTCATCATATGGGCAATCAGACTGGAATTCACCTCATCTCTCTCTCAACATATCTATAATCTGTGAACCAAACTACATGTTGATGAGCAGAGCTCATTTTAAGTTATGATTTCAGAAAGCAGTACCCAGCATATTCAGCAGATTACCACGCTGCATTACATAAACTATTCAGAGCAATTCAAAAGTATCTCCAAAAGCTTTGCAGAAGTTACCTAAGTATGTGCTCCTCTTTATGTCTGAAATGTAAGAATAGCTGTGGTACATACAGTCATCATATGTGGACATGCCCCAAAATTGCAAATTTTGGGATTTCAATCCAAGCCAATATAGATATTATGAATTAAAGTATTTGGGTTAGATATACCTCTAAATCCATATAGTTTTGTGCTGGGATTAGATTCTATTTATGATCACAGGTACATTCTAAGGGTTGTTTTGTATGCTGTACAATATTACAAAAATGGCTAGACGAAACTACTACCTGATATTCCAGCATGGTATGAAAATATTGTATGTATATTACCATTGGAGAGATTATCACATGTGCTACGAGGCACTCTTGAAGAGTTTGTAAGGGGTCTGGTCCCCAACAACAGCATACCTGATAGAGTAGATGGTCAAGAGTAATAAATAAGGCAGCAACAAATATAACATAAGTATATATATTTAGTCATAAACTGACCTGGTTGAGACAACTATTTTTTTTTTTTTTTCCGTGTGTATGTGTTTGTTTTTTATGATTGTGCTCATGTTTGGTGGTTCTCAGTGTGTTTTTATTTTAACTGTGGGTCTGTGTATTGCTTCAATTTTCAGTGTTGAAACAGTAAAAAATATTCAAAGTTACAAGTTACAAAACCATTGACCTTTTATATATATTAAATATAAAATGACCACAAACACAAAACAGTTACAAAGAGACAGAAGCAACCACAGAGACAAAAAAAGATCACAAAGAGAGTCAAAACCATTATATAAAGATGAAAATTTGCAACAAAGACACACAAAATGACAACAAAGTGATACAAAACTACAAAGTGATGCAAACTGACCTCAAACTGATGCAAGACAACTACAAAGGGATGCAAAATTTCGACAATGAGGCTCAAAACAATTACATGAGGACGAAAAATTGCAACAAAGACACGCAAAATGGCAACAAACTGATGCAAAACTACAAAGTGATGCAGAATGACCTCAAACTGATGCAGGACAACTACCAAGAGATGCAAAATTACCACAAAGAGATTCAAAACAATTACATAAAGATAAAAAAAATGTAACAAAAAAAACAAAAAATGATCAAGACGCAAAACAACTACAAAGAGACACAAAATGACAATAAAGAGATGCAAACTGACTACAAAGAGACATAAGGCAACTACAAATAGATGCAAAACAACCACAAAGAGACACATAATAACTACAGAGATGCACAAAGACACTTACAACAACTACTTAAAGATGAAAAATTTCGACAAAGAGCTGCAGAAAAATGAGATTGAGATGCAAAACAACTACTAAGTGAGGCAAAACAACCACAGCTGAAAAATGACTACAGAGACACAAAGCAACTACAAAAAGATGCAAAATTGCCAAGTGATGCGTAAAAAACTACAAAGAGATGCAAAACAAGTACAAAGAGACAAAAAAGACCCACAGAGATGCAAAACATCTACAAAGCGATGCAAAATGACAACAGAGACGCAAAATAGTGCTTTTACTTCTTGTCTCATAATCAGTCCATGTCCTCATTCAGAGGTCTTTTGGCAACTTGATTAGTTTAGTTATTGTTTCCCCTGTCTTTATTGTCTTTCAGAGCATCAAGGTGTCATGGCAGCCACCTCCACGCAGCACCCAGAATGGCATCATCTCTGCTTACAAGATCAAATACAGGAAGACTGGTCGCCGGGGAGACCAAGAGGCAATTGAACCCAACAACTTCTGGTACCTGTTCACAGGTGGGATTTGTTAACAATGAGAAGATAATTAATCTGGTATTATCAGAATATTACCAAACATATTATTTACTGTTCACCCCCATTTTCTCTTATGAATATTTTTTAATGAAACTGGACTCTTTGTTTTTACGATCAGCCTGATTGGTTGGACCAAACTACAATTAAGGACCTAGATTGTAAAAATCTGCCTAAATTTTACCACAATATAGTTTATTTTGTGTGTGTACGTGTGTGTATGGACATGTGTGTGTGTGGGTGGGTTACATGGTGGACTTTTGTCGGCTTGTATCAGATTTGTTTTTTTGCATGTATTTGTAGTGTGTTTTTTTCTTCTGTGAAAGAAAATCTGAATTTGTATGAGTTAACATTTGCATGTGTGTGTGTGTGTGTGTATGAGAGAGAGAGAGAGAGAGAGTGTGTGTCTGCATTCAAACTGCCACCAGCTATTATTTCAATTTGAGGTTTGCAGGATTTGAATGAAACTGATCTTCCTTTTCATTATTTTCCACTGATAGTTATCTTCAAATGTCTGTCCGCACAGGAATATATTCCCCATTGGCAGGTGTGTTTGTGTGTGTGTGTGTGTGTGTGTTGAATCTGATCTGCCTGCTGCTAGCCCGGCTGTCAGCAGTTATCACTCCTTTTTACTGTCTGAGAATAAGAAGCTGAATTTCAATAAATAACACGAAAGAATTGCAGCTTCACTCGGGAGATTAAAGGACATCACATTAAACCTTTATTAACACTGTAATTCACAGTAGACTCAGAAGTGACAAAGCTAATAACATCTCCAGTTAGAGGGAATTAAATGTGTCTGTTTACTCTCAGGCTTGTTATTTTAGCAAACACAAGAGCTGAAGGTTTGTGGCTTCAAACTAAATACCTTTTTGTTAAATTCTGGCTTCTGTAGGCTCTACACTTCCATCACTACTAGGAAAACAAAACTGATTTAATCAAATTCACAAAGAAAAAATAACAGTTAGAGAAAACAAATAAATCAAGGGTACAAGACTGTTACAAATTCAAAGGGCAAGACAACCACAAGTCACAGGTACCATTGCTGTCAGGAACCTTTCAGTCAGCAAGTTTCATCTTTTGTCTTCTTGCAGTGAGTCAAATTGGAGAAGCTTTCTGAATACAACATTGTAAAAGGAGGAGCTGCAGGTTCCTTGAGTATTTGACCCCACTGTAAATTCTCTGAGTTGGGACAGAGTCATTGTTTTACAACAAGCAAGTCTCAAGTCTTGGCTATAAGTTACACCATGTCCTAACTGGATGCGACATGAGCAAGGGCCAGGAACTAAATCAATTTGATTGCATTGTTTTGTATTGGACAGTCCTAACTGTGCAATAACTGTCAAACTGTGATGCAACGAAACATGATGGCGCGCAATATGGCGTGCCGTTTTGAGCTGAACTTCTGTCGGACACCCCATTTCTATTTTTTATTTTGTTGCTTGTGTTGAAATCACCTTAGTGGATGGCGAACAGCTGATTCAGGAGGTTTAAATGAGGATTTACCTACAGTATACCTCCTTATCTCACTACAATAATAAGCAAGCTAGCTTGTCTCACAAAGTGGAGATGATGGTATGGTTACCTGCGACAGTATTGTTGTGGGTATAAATAATGATTATAGATAAGCACTGTAAGTACTCATCAATCTTGTCAATGGTAACTGAGTGCACAGCAGGTTTGGTGATTTATTACGTGACAGTTCCATATTTGACAGATCCAGTGTGAACAGATAGCTTCTGATGAAATGCGGTGTGATAGAGTGACTCTTGCATCCACTTAGGACACGGTGTTAAGTCCAAGTCATGACCGACATGGACAATGTCAAGGATCAAATTAAGTTTAAAGTCAATGGGCCCTGTTTAAAGAATCTATAGCGCGTGGTCTAAAGTGCATGGCACGGGTCTATTTAGGGTTAGTGTCCAAGTCCCCTTGTGCTAGTTAAATGGCATATAATCGCCCAAAGTAAGGCACAAGGGGCCATCATTAATCATAGGTTTGTTTTCAGCCCATTGTCATTTCCAGGTTATCAAATACTGCTGCTTTGACACACCTCTTGGCATCTGATATCAACATAAAGGTGTTCATAAGATACACTGGGCACTTAACTACTTTCATGGTAGTCCCATATTGCAGCAATACATGATGCTGAGAGAAACTGACGTATTATAAAGAGCGAGAAAGTCCACTTAGGGTTGGAGGGAAGGGAATGGGTCAAGCAAAATTAGACTTTGATCGAGGAGACCGCAGTTTGTGTCCTGTGTAAGCCAAAAGCCAGTGCTGTTTTAACATAAGGTTATGTCAGTAATATATCTATTTCCCATTTAAAACCAAAAGTCACTGAAGTTTTAACAAAACATTATGTAATTTCAGTCAGATGGCTCAGGTTTGAAAAGGTTATTTCAACAGCAGAACACAGAGTTTGGTGTCTAGACTTCATTGCTCCCCACAGATATGTTTATATGAGGTATTAGAGAGTGATGATTAAAATATCTTCCCCCCCTAGCTAGAGCCTGCAGGTGGATGTTGGGATGGAGGTGGGGCTGAAAGAGCAGGTAGCAGTACTAATGCAGGGCAGCAGTGGCAAGGCAGAAGGACAGCTGGGCATTTTTATAGCTCAAATAGACCACTAAAATAGGAGGATGTGTTTTGTAGATGACATATGGAGAGTAAGTTATGACATGTGTGTATGAATCTGTGCAACTCGAGTTAACTGCCCGAACTACCTCACAGACATCACTCCATTTACGTAGAGAATACTCTAACATACTTGTTTTCACACTAAACATGATCTTTTTTCTAAACCTAACCGAGTAGTTTTGTTAACCAAACAGTAATCGGTTTACAACATGAACCATGCGGTATGATGTGTTTAAGCTGTGCATCACAAAAATATGCTAAAGGGTGCCCTGACAAGCACAGTGTAAGCGCTTTGTGAACCTGGCTGAATAATGTGCCGTATAATAGGCATGAAAATGCTGCACCATTCTGACTTAAGATTAAGTTTTTGTATTCAATGACACAGTTGCTTTCTGCTGCCTCAAAATAGCAAAGAAACAATAATGTGCCCGACTTCATCTCATTATAAGACCTTCACAACCATGGGTGCATGGATTAGCGCAAGTCCATTTACTTACGCCATAACACGGCGCTGGCTGTGAAAATGACAACTGTGTCCATTTGAAACTAGCCATGACAGTTGGGCTGTGCTGTACAGTTTTGTACTAGGTGTGCCGCCCGGGCCACACTGCCTGCGTGAGCAAACCTCAAACTGCTGTTCACATGCATGTGATGTTTTCACAGACAGCTGCTGCTGCAGAACTGCCTGCTGTTATAAGTCCCTAACTACTGTATCTCCACTATTAAAAGACAGTACTCCACTCATTTATGGAGGCATGCAAGCTACTGCATTGTCAGCAACTCTGTTCTGCAAATATTCCACAATAAAAAGCCTTGTGTTAACAAATGAAGTGATTCTGTTCATAGAAACACTGTCAGATGGCTTTTATTTTGAAACGGAAACAGGAAGTTTTGAGTTAAAAATAAATGGGAAACACACATAAAAAAAAAAAAAGTGAAACTCTGAATCTCTAGATGTTCCATAGATTAGCAGCACTGCTTATGTGGGCAGTGTGGCTGCTCTTAGCTGTTCACAAGGGTGCCAAAAAAGAAACCTAAGAGGCTTTGCTATGCACAAGTGCTGCTCACGGTGGCATTGTGGCCTGCCTCAAGGCCAGTGAGCCCCAACTTTTGTCTGAAGTCAAGAACAAGTCCTGAACTTTGTTTTGAGCCCTGAGCAAGTCATTATGTGCTGTTCACATAATGTAATGATTTCAAAGAATTCACATAGGCCAATCAGAGCTTTAGAAAATTCAGAGCACTTTGTCATTACAGTCATCATAATTATACTGACTTTATCCCAAACTGACCCTGAATCTGGAAGTGAACTGATTTTAACTGCTGAATGTTTTTCACGTTTCTACCACGTTTAATCTTTAGCTACAGTTTAGCTGGTGCGCTTATGACAGAATTGTAAGCACTGTAGTTGCAGCTCTCCCCTGCAGTGCCAGATATTTTCTAACAGTGTTGTTCATCTTTTGTACTGATAAAAGGCTACTGCCAGAGAGTGTCATTTCCATCTAAGCCTTAAAGAGCTCCAACAGCCAGTCACACATTGTCTGAGTTTACTGCAGAAACCCAGGACACCCAAAGTAACTCACTCTACTGTGTATATTCTAGAGCTCTGATGTCACAACTGAGGCTCGGTACAAACAATATTTGGAGCCACTCCACAGACTGCATTAGTGGAGGAACCTGATTATTTAGGAAGAAAGATGAAACATATCTACCTGATGACCATTTGGTACACTAGTCCTAACTTCTGAGTTCTTCATGAACACTTATGTTACTGTTCGAAATAAAATTTGCAGTAGACATTTGCCGTAGAAAATCACTGGAGAAATCAATGTTTCCTATTTTACCACTCTAGCAAAATTAAATATTTAATAATAATAATAATAATAATAATAATAATAATTACAATTATTATAGCTGTTGCTATGGTAACCTCATGAACATATATAGCTGTGGACACCTGTGTAGTTCATGTACAAACAAATGATTAATGTAGCCAAATGTCCGTTATAATAATATGCTTTCTCCCCCTGTCTCTCTTTCTCTGTCTGTATCCCTCTGTCTCTGTCCAGGTCTAGAGAAGGGCAGCCAGTACAGTTTCCAGGTAGCAGCTATGACGGCCAATGGAACAGGTCCGGCCAGCGACTGGTACACCGCTGAGACGCCAGAGAACGACCTGGATGGTAAGAACAGAGAGACAGAGGGAGAGTGATAGCAGTGATCTGTACAATAGCATGTAAATACCTCCACTGTCCCTACACACGCATAAATATTTAATCACTTAAGGGCAGAGATGGATAGATGGAGGGAAGATTCGCCTCAGGAGACGAGAGGAGTGAGGGAGAAGGGGGCAGGAGAGAAGAGAACGTCTACAGGAGAAAGGGGAGGTGGGGGAAAGAGGAAAGGAAAAGAGAGGAAAGGGATTTCATAAGATGTTTTACATAAAATTTTCTGTGTATTATAAAAAGACACAACTAATAAGAGATTAACACTTAACCATTAAATATTTATAAGCAGTATATAAACATTTAATAAATGTTTATAAGATCACAGGGTACAGTAGACAAAGTCTTTGTTTATCACAGTCATTTGAGTGTTTTTTCATACCCCCAAAAGAATAAATTCCATTTCTATAGCAAAAACATACTCATGGGTTTCCTGTCTTTGCTCTTTAAGTGAAGAGCAGAGCCTCTTTCTTCATTTGCCTATTTTGAGTTGCCATATAATTGACTGAGACTCTCCTCTTCCAAAATACAACTGCAAAGGTCAGTTGTACTGTACAACCACACAGCCTAGATTTTAGTGGTGTGAGCGCCATTTAAAGTACAATAAATCCCTGGAAATTGTTGTGAAATATACAACACAGCATAAATAATTCATACATGTATTTGTAAGTACATTTAAGTGCTTATTAATGTATCTGACCGACACATTCTCACTCCAACCTCATCACATATCAACGTTGAGTCATGGACTTTTCACGTCGAGATATGACATGCAAGGTTCCCCGGGTGTGTTGGTTGTTGACTATTGAGACACTTTCTCTGTTTTTAAAATACACTTCAGTTTTCACAGGAAATATTTGCATACAGTCTCTTTCAAAATAAAGGCAGTACGTTGGTACAACACTGTGAATTAACGCTTTTTTCCTTCAACAACAAACGCACATGGTGTACATGGTTGGGTTGGGAAAAAGAACAGGGTTTGGCTTCATAATCACACACCTGGAAGTGAACACCAGCCTTCCAGGTGAAAGTCGGTGGTTGTTGGATCCATGCAACACCCTTTCTACTTCGACTTTTGCCACCTTAATTTTCAGATTTTCATTGTTGTCGCTACATAATAACTGCAACATGCTGACATGAAAGGACAATTTTTTTGTCAGTGTCTAACTCTGGACATCACTGACCAAGCACCGGTTTTCCACAACTTTGGAGGAGAAATTCGACTCCTGTGTAGGATGGTAGTTAAATTGTGGCTGGAATAAATACCTGGTTGTGGATCTAATTACTTTAGAATTTCATGTTGTTTGGAGGTGAACATGTTTTGCAGACGCTGCGTTTTGTTCTCCATACACCACAACTAAATGACGTTATTCTACATCAAGATAGCGTTGACATGAGATGTTTTGAAGGCATTGGATTATGGTTATTTAATTACGCAACTGGAAACAAACCAAATATCAGCGTCACCTGTTGCCAGTATTTTATGTCAAATTGCCGTTGACATTAGAGGTGGAATTTTGGTCGCCCAACAGCACAACATAATGACATTGGTGACCAGCTCAGATGGCTGCTGTATGAATGACAACATAGTAAAACACAATTGTAATATTATAAAATGCCTTCGTATGACAGGTCATAATTGTTGAAAAAAACATTAATAAATATTTAAAATGTTTTTGGTTAAATTGTTATCTAACATTAATGGTTAATACTGTTTACGAAGAAAGATTTTAAGTCCAAGTAAGAAAAAAATGTCTCATAAGTTGTATGAAAACTTCCACTACCAGCATCAGGTCAAAGTGTCAGTGTTGTAAATGACACATTCTAAATTATGAAGGACAGGAAGCCATGACATTTGATTATCACACAGTCAATAGAAGATGAGTGCAATACAAGATGATTTTCTACAAGAAAGAAAGAAAGAAAGAAATGGAGAGAGAGGGAGGCAGGCTGGCAGCTCTTGGGTTTGGTCACCTAATAATTTCTAGCAGGATAATTAGAAAAGTTGACCTCAGGCTGAATCTCAGGGAGAGGATGTCCTGGTCAGCAGGAAACAGCTGAGATAAAAGAAAAAAATAAATAAATAAAAACATCCATGCTAACTGTGTTTCCAGGCCGGGACAGAGGGAGACGGAAATCTGATTTCAATGGATTATCACTCAATAAAGTGATATGAAGCGTCTCCCCCCGAGGACTGAGAGCACGCTAATCTGATCCAATCTGATGCTGAAAGATAACACAAAGTGTCAGGGCTTATTAGGGCTTAATACACAGCTAACAGTGTTAGCATTTGTTAGCCACGGCTGCTCAGGGTACCTGCTATTGGTGTTGTTAACAGGGTGAGCTTTAGAGCTGCCGCTGGTGGAGGTCAGGGTCGCAGCCAGGACTACAGATTTACTGAGGTCCACCATCTTCTGTTTTCTTCTTCTTTTGGTGTGACGTTTCATTGTTTACGTTCTTGCAGAGAGTCAGGTGCCGGACCAGCCCAGCTCTCTGCACGTCAGGCCACTGCCCAACAGCATCATCATGTCCTGGACTCCACCACTCAGCCCAAACATCCTAGTTCGAGGCTACATCATCGGCTACGGAGTGGGGAGCCCCTATGCAGAGACAGTCAGAGTGGACAGCAAGCAGAGATACTACTCCATCGAAAACCTAGGTGAGGAAGGGAGGGGTGGTGATGGTGGTGATGGTGTGCTAAGCTATACAGTGCTGCAGGAATGTTGCCTATTATCAGACAGAATTGTCAACTCGTTATGCTCTGTTTCCATCTTCAGTCTGACATTGCTCCACTAACTGATTTCTGCAGGGGAAGGAGGATTAGATTTTCCCAAACCAATCACTAGAGACCAACGTATTCACCTCAGTCTGACATCATTATAAGTCCATACTGGTATGTCACCATGCCAACATACCTCTTAAACTAGATTTTAAAAGTGGAGCAAAGTGAAGTTTAGAAGATAGAAGCGTCTATCTGATATATTGCACTTGCTATTGTTGTTATTACATCTCATTGGGTGTGGCACACCGCTTGACAACGCTTGACAACAGCCTGACAAAGGCATTCATTCTTCCTGTGACACTGATTGGCTATTTATAGTACATCTGTGGAGCTTATTGATTTTTTTTTTAATTTCAACCAAGAAACTGCTGTTTCATGTCACAATACTATACAAATCAGTCATGTCTGTGGAGTAGGCGAATTTCAAGGTCCGGGCCTGGGCAAGTAACAATGAGTCCTAAAACATGCAAATTAGTGAGCATTGAGTGAGCTCTTCTGGTTCTTTTGTTTTGAAGTCAGTGAGTTTTTTAATGAGTTTTTGGTTAGATGCCTGAAATAAGGCCTGTGTGAGCTAGCTTAAAGGACTTTCAGGTTTTGTTGTACAATATACAGTACATCAGTAAATACCCCAATTTGAATTCTGAAGCTTCCTATGTGTCTTGAAAAAGGCGGTTGCTAACAAGTGGCTAAATGAGACTGCAGAGCATCATCACACCGAACATGGCTTTACAGGCTTATTGTGGTGGTGACATTAAAGTCATGTGACCATGGTTTTGTTGGTTTAAAGTTAAGCATTAACACTATAAAACGCTATATTAACATTATAAAAGTGGTGTTCATTTGTGAAGATTATCTTGATGAACAAAATGTGTAAGTATTAAAAACTTTTGTTTGCCACAGAGCTTATTTTCTGAAATAATGCAATGGAAAAAATCCCATTGGATTTTTGATGAGGGAACCTGGGTAAGGCTAATGTCCAGGTCAGCCTACAAAAAAAAAACCTGTGTTACAAGTAGATGCTAAGTTCTCAGGAGGAGAGCAATTAGAGACAGAGTGTGGTTGATACGCTGAATTTGCCTTAAGGGCTTAATAATGGTTGGATTAGAAAAAATAGAGCTTCTAATCTCAGGTCAGATCCTAATTTGGCAGTGAGGCCATAGGAATGTGAAAATACTGTCCTGTATATGTGTCCTTTAAGTACCACATAACATAGTTCTTTCTGAGACAATTATGGACGTAAAAAAATACATTCTTACTGTTTTATCACACAACATGAAGGTTTAGTTCTGTTTCACAGCAGTCTTCATGCTGCCTCAACTAGCTAATATCATTGCTGGCCAAAAGTGGTCACATTTTAACTCAAAGCTGTAGTTTGTAACTTTAATTACTAATCACTTTTGTCATATGTGCTGTCACTATATCCACAGTAGTACATGACAAAGATAGCCTGTGGAAAAAAAATCCCCTTCCTTCTCCTGCTTCTAATTCTATTTACTAGAATATACAGCAGTTGAATGAAAACAACCAATCAGAGCCAAGGAGCAAGGCAGCACTGATCAAATATGAATCAAGATTGTTTCACCACATTGTCTATTTCTTATCACAGATGTTTTCAGAAACATATGTAAGTGACTATTAAGCTATAAAATGAGAACGTTTGTGATCTGGCTGCCATTTTGGATACAGCCAAACAAAAACAAAGCACCACCCATTGGCCAGAGCAAACATTCTCATTTCTCATTCATATTTGATTAGCGTTGCCTAGTTTAACAGTTTGACTGCAGTTAATGAGAAGTGATTGACATGACTGACAGCTGCTTTACAGACTCTGATTGGTTGTATCCAACAGCTACTGTAGATTCTAGCAAATGCCATTAGAAGCACTATAATGAGGCAGAGCACTATAATGAGGCAGAGGATCCTGATTTTTTTTCCCGACTATTTGTCTCATGTACTGCTGTGTGGATACAGTGACAGATTCAGCAAATATGGCAAAAAGTTATTTTTATAAACGTTACCAACTGTAGCTTTAATAAGTCTTAAAATACTGCAAATAATGTATTACTTTAAATGTGGAAAATAAACTGCCCCAGGCTGCTATAACGGCCAAATTGACTCTTCGCTAAGCCCCACCCCTTTGTAATGGTCTGTCAAGCTGTCAAAGCTAACGTGGAGCCCACACTATAACTAACTGCACTCCCTAAATAGAAGAAATATCATCAAATTTTTGGGAAACGAAAAAGTGATTTTAGAGAGAAGCAGACAGAGGGGTCTACAATATGTGTTTGAGGGATATATCCAGGATGTCAAACTGACTGAGCAGCAAAAGCAGGTTTAAAAGATAGTCAGAAGCTAAAGTTGAACTATAGGCTACAGATGACAGTGTAAAAGTGAACCACCACATCACTGCTGATTAAGACAGGCTGTACGTCATTGCAGTGTGTGCTGACCAATAAGAGAGCAATAAGTTATTCATGACACTACTTTTGCATTACTTTGACCTGAGCTCAGAAATGAGCTCAGAAGAACTAATGTTCATTTTAAATGGATCAGGGTCATGTTGCTTCACAGAAGCTCCAGTTTATTACAGTTCGTTTCAAATGCAGTGCTGCACAGGTCTGACCCATTTATGCATTCACATACAGTGGTTTCCACTTAATGTTAAAATACCCTGCTTATATTGATAATAGTGAGATGATATAGAGCAATTAAATGGCCTAGACCTTTTAAATAAATGAATAGCCTTGGACACAGGGAGGGTCAGGCAGAGGATAACAGACATGGATAAATATTTGTGGGCCTATAATATGAAACATAATAAACAAATGTTGAGGTTAGCACATCAAACAGAATGGTGTGTGATTAAGTCATTAGGACAAGAGCAAATTAAAATACAAGAGCTGGAAGACCCACCTGCCAGTTCTCAGTGTGCCGGTCAGTACTAACAGCACCGGAGAGAGAGTTATGCCTGGTTCACACTACATGACATTTTTGTCCACTCTGACTGTCACTATGTCAGATTACTCAATTGTGGAGTCATAAAATCATGAAAATGGAGACAATGAAGGGATTCTCTAAACTGAAGTTATAGTAGGCTTTTCATTTTATACAGATACAGGAAGTGTTGAGTTTGAAATGATGGTGCGATGCATTAACTTTATCAAGGCAAACCGGAGCGGATAAAAAGTAAAAATATGAAAATACAGAGGGAATAATACATGACGGCCCATTTATATTGTAGTCTGTAAAAGTCCCGCCACTACTTTTTAAGTTTAGTACTTCAGATCCTCCATTTTGAAGAAATAACATTTTTTTGCTAGCTTGATGCTGATAAAGTGCCTCTGCTGTTTCACAGCATTATTTTTCCTTATTCACTCTGTGTGGTAACGTCCCCATGGAAAATATCAATAAAACTGGGGTTGGGGTTTCTATTGGTTAAAGTGACGGCTGTGACGGGAGAAGTCGTGAATGACAAAAAGAAAATCAAACATGCTAGACTTTCTGTTGGAACGTCGTGAGGCGTCCCAGACATGGTTGTCGGTTGTCGTCACTATGACACACTACACGAGATGAAATGATGGATTATAGTGTACGACACTCGTTGTCATTCACGATCCGAGCCAACACTGTACGACGCTGTGTCGAGCTATAATCGGGCTTATTTTGTGTAGTGTGAGCCTGGCATTATGCATGAGATCAACACTGTGTTCCGGCGTTGTTCTGCAGTTGATTGGGATGTAAATGGAAATGGAAGCACATCCAACATACAGTATACTTGCCCAGATGTGCTGATCATCGGGACGAGGAAAAAACAAACCAGAGGCCAGCTCCTTATCCCTGCTGCTTTCGTGCAGCCTTAGGAAAAAAAAAAAGCAGGACAGGATACGCTGTACACGTTGCAGGCATACACTGAACATGGTAATGAATAGTCCACCATGACCCAGATGTGCCGATTACACCCCTCTATAATGTAACATATTACGATGTGACAAGGCTCAATAACCTCCAGGAGATATTAATTCTGTTGGCGCAGTGGCGAAAGTGGAGCGTTGTGGATCAGTGTGGATGAATGGATAATGAAAACAAACAGTTTATTTCGCCAGGTAACGCATTAGGTGACACTGTAAATGTAATTTTACTACCCGAAATCCTGTTGGTAATGCATTAAATTACCTCATTACTGCTAAAATATGATACATTAATGTAACGTGTTACTTTTGTAACGTGTTACCCCCCAACACTGATGGTATATGGTTTCCCCCTTAGCGAGCTAGCTAACCCTACACTTTTAAAGATTGGTTACTGTTTTGGAACAGAGAGGAAATATGATGTTACATCACCTTCCGACCTCTCTAAGTAATGATTATCATTAGTCCATGTGCTCCAGGCACAACAATCAGCTCAAAATCCACAAACCCAGCCTGAAAATAAAGATAATCTGAAAGGACTGCATCAGAGTCTATGCAGCACAGCTGTGTGTTTGTCAGACCCTTGCCGGAGATGGCCAATGCTATGCTTTGATTGGCTAGTCTGCATTTGAGGGGTGGGACTAAGTTAAGAAAAACATCATCATAATCAGTCATTTTGGGTCTCAAAGAAGCAGATATGGGCCGAGCCCATTTCTCAGTTTAAGGAACTGCAGCCAAGTTAAACAGCATGTGGGAGAAGAAGTTATGTGACCTGATCTGACTTACTTCAGTATACTGGCGTTCAGCAGGTGGCCACCTCACTGTGAATTTAAAATGTGCTGTATGTGTTCAGTGCCCAGCTAAAGGGGAAACAGAGCAGTGGTGTCTGACACCTCTGATGTCACAGCAACAGCCCCCAGAACCAGAGACACCTGCAGAGAAAGGGAGAGGAGGAGATCTGGGAGTAATAAGCAGAAGATAAATCACTGATATATTTTTCCATCACAGCCAAAAGCTTTTTCTTACCAAAATAATGCATCAATCCATGAATTTACAATTCCTATGTACTTATCAACACCAAATATTTAATATTCCCCACCCCTCATAAATCCAGCTGCTCCTGCCGACAACAAAGTGCCAATATTGACACAGTGCCTCCCTGTTCCACTTATTCATTATGATGATGAAATCCCCATTTAATTACAATCAATAATTTAAAAGAATTTAATAAGAAAGCTGCTTGAGGTGGAAATCTAATTGTGAAAGGAAGAATAAGAGAAAACATCCTCCCCAGCGACCACAACAAGCAATCTGCATGCCAAAGAAGACAATAACAAATTGGGTGAGTTTTTATACGCAGGATGAAAATTCCCGCCTCAGGTCTCATAATGGAGGAGTAATGAAAAAATAAAATCCAGCCGTCGTGTTGCATGCACACATGGGAGCGAGTGCACATATGTACATGACATTTATAATTCATAGTGATCATTAATTCATGCGGTGAGGCGTCTCGGGAGCGGAGCGGGCGTGTTTGTTTAACTGATGTGAGGGTTTGACGCTACATGGAGGGAACATGCGGCATCATCACATCAAGAGCGACGAGCGGCAGCAGCACCAGCAGCTGCATGACAATCACTTTATACAACTACAGTCACTGTGACTTCAGGTACATGTCAGGTCAGGACACAGGCAGCAAAATCATGTCATTCAAACCTGGAGGAAACCACTTTCACTGTTTCACTGACAAAGATGATAAAAGTAGATTTTTTTAACTTGAACCACAGTCATCTACCAGATTTACTTGTTACTGTTTATACATGTCCAATCAGATTGTCTGACATAATTTTCATTTATTTTTTTAGTAGAATTATGATTCCAGTGTTAACTAGCCAATACAAATCACTCTGCATAGACAGTGATTTAATTACTGATATAAGAAATGAAGCCCAGTGTCTTCATAATAAAGTAGTAAATAAGTATGTACTGCCAAAGCATACAAAAGACAAAGAAGCATGCTGCAGCCATTAAGAAGTTTTATCCAGCTTTGCTCGGAGCAAGTGATCAGAGTCTCAAGGTCAGCTGCTGGTGGAGAGAGTAGAAGCCCTAAAAGAAGCTCTGCTTTTGCAGGATGTGCCTTTTCTTTTAAGGCAATTAAAGACAGGAACAAGCTCCCTGACTATTTTAAAACCTGTATAGATTTTCATTTTTTTTTTTTTAAACTTAAAAACTGCTCTTGTCTACATTAATTTAACACAGACACAGTGTGTGTTTTTCATCACACAGTTTGACATGTCTGGGGGGTGGTGGGTACTTTTGCTTAGTGTTGGGTGTAATGATTAATATTTGTATATTCTGTATGTTTTTTATATTTATGATTACTTTTAGCGGTGGCGGTCCTAGCACATGTGGTGCCCTAGGTGAGCCTCCCTTGGTGCCCCCCACCAAAAACAAACAAAAAAAAAGAGCATGTCGTTTGCTGCAGCTCAGCAGTACCAAAATGCAAATAAAAATCTAGCTATCATTAAATTGAAAAAAGATTAAAGTAGTAGTAGTGTGCTAATTTGCTTTCAGTAACATGTGTTGTAATAATTATATAAATCAATAAAAAAATTACAAATTAACTTGTTCAGAAGTGTAAAAGATAAAATAATACATTACATTGTAAAATAATAATAAAAGTATAAATTAACTGTCTAATTGAAGTAGGGATACACCGATTTTGAAATTCTGGTTGGGTACTAATGCCAATGTTTAAATTACCAATTTGTCCAATAGCCGATAGTGATGCTTCCATTTTGGTTTTTCTGTTGTTTTTTTTGTTGCTATTTATTCTTCTTTTGTGCCAGGGAAAGACAGAAATCTACACTAAAAAATAAATAAATGAACAGTTTTAAAGTCACAGTTGGGACCCAGCAAAAAAGGCCTCTCTATCATTAAGTAGACTTTGCTATGTAGTTACGTTGTTGCAGCATTATGTAATATGTCAAAATAATAGTAGTAATAGTATTGGTAAGTAAGGTAGTATTGGTATTGGTTCTTCCCCCATTTGTGGCGCCGCCTATGGATGACTGTGCCCTAAGCATTCGTCTATACTGCCTATGCCATGGGCCTGCGCTGACCTTTAGTAATTATTGTATTTTGAACGCCTATTCTTATTCCTGCATTGTCAAATATTGACACTTTGCCACACCCCTTGCGTGTGATATCAATGCATGGCGGCCTTTGCATCTCAATGAGACGCACCAGGCTTTCAAGTAACCCCAGTGTTAACCCAATACTTGTAAACGGCAATACTTATTCACTCAGAGCAGCTGAAATAGTATAAAGAGAGAGGAAGTCTACACAGGATGGGAGGGAGGGGAGGCAGATGGGTCACACAAACACAGACTTTCAGCCAGGAGACTACAGTTTATGTCCCGTGTGTGTGTCCAGTGCTGTTTTAACGTAACGTAAATTCCATCTGTTTCATACTGATTTCACTCATGTGACATATTTACAAAACATTATGGACTTATTTTGGAAAAAACATGATGTTTGTTTCTCAGCCTAACCAAGTAGCTTTGTTGCCTAAATGTTTCACCCAGGGGACAGCTGTGCATCACATACAGAGGCTAAAAGTCATAGAGATATTACACATGGTGATTAGTGTTTGTGTCTACCTGCCCATGGTCTATAAATGGAAATTAGTCAGTAGCTAAATCTAGTACAATATGTGAGACTAATGTTGTAAATGGCTCTGTAACACCTCCCCCATCTATAGGAAGGAGAGCTGAAACCAAGCAAACTGACAATATTTACCTACATTGGGTGCACCTCAACTTTTAAATGATGTACATTCCCACTTTTCAATTTCTTTTGGAATATTTCAATACCATGTGCAATATTGCTTTTCAGAATCATGATCACTTGTCAGTGATATGCAATATAATTTTCTCAAAAATCATGTGTAATACTACTTTTCATTGTTACATACAATATAACGTTGGTTATCGAGGGAAATCTGCATTTTTCCACCATTTTAGTTAATTTTTAGTAACTCTTGTGCTTTTCTCATTCTATTGTTACTCTGTCAGGGACTGCTTTTTAATCCTTAAACACTTAATATCTTGTATATGTTGAATATTTTGACTGATACTTAATACTCGCTTGTTTTAAAAACTGGGCCCAGTGTGTGACCCTGACCCAGAAACCCTCTGGTTTTTTAACTTTAATTTGCATTGTTGTAATTGTGAAGCATTCTCTGGCACAAGAATAACCTTCAGGATATATAAAGTTCTGAGGAACTGAATTGAATTCCTGACGAAGTAAAGTTATTAACTACAATAAGGGGAAAGAAATAACAGGGAAATTATCTCAAAAATTTAATCTTAAAATGATAATGTATTATGTTTTGGTTTTGTTTTGTTTTCTGAACATGTTTTTAAATGACTCTTCATGTATCTCTGTCTCCCCATCTCTCTCTCTCGCTCTCTGTCTGTCTGTCTGTCTGTCTCTCTGACTCTTCTCAGAGCCGAGCTCGCACTACGTGATTTCCCTGAAGGCCTTCAATAACGCAGGAGAGGGAGTCCCTTTGTATGAGAGTGCTGTCACTCGATCTCTGACAGGTACAATCACACACTGATAATCACAGTAATCTCATGTTTGCAGCACACTGGTGATGTGTTCACGTGCAATAGGATAGTATGTAGCAGATATAACAGCATGTTACGTATCAGTGCAGAACATGATAGTTATGTCAGTGTCATTATATCAAACTGAAAGACGAGTGTGATGTGCTGTGACTGCTATGAGTGTGATGGTGATATGACCACAGTGACAGTAGTGTAACAAAGAGTAGCAGCAGTAGCAATAGCAGAATCAATACCATCTGATACTAATCACATTGTACTTATATATAGTATTAGCATTAGCACCAGCAGAAGTAGTTTTAAAAATAGTAGAAGTAGAAGCAACAATAGTAGCAGTTAAAGTGACAGTAGTATTAGAAGCACAGTGCCCACTAGCAGTGGTAACAGTAGCAGTTTTACTCAACATATATTGTGTGAAGTAGCAGTAGCTGTATTGGCTGGTCTACCCAGGGCTACCAGCTCTTACACACCGACTGTGAGATTTAACAGCTTACATGCAAATTAATGTTTGGAATAAACAGCTGACAAATCTCAAATTTGTGTGGAAATAATATTACAGCAGGATAAACAACATGATCGATGTTATTTAATCCTGCAACAAGCACAGCTGCTGCTGGAAACTGAAAAGATAAAATCTCAAACATACAGGAAGAAAGTGTGAGCTGATTACCATTACTATGCGATGTTTTATGCAACATGTTATAAATGATGCATCATGTTTCAGATGTCCATCCTGTCTGTCCTCAGGATCAGCAGCTGTTATACTTTCTCAGCACAGAGCGTTTCTTTTTATCTCTTTACCTCCACAAGTTGAGGGTAAGTTGCTACTCTGTGCAGCAAAAGGACGCCGCAGGCTCTACTGCTGTGAACCTAGTGGCATAGCAAGATTGCAGTCAAGTGCGCCCTGTCCAGTGCATCGAGCGTGGTTCACTTGGACACAGGGTGGGATTAGAACAGTCCTGAGGGATTTAAACTGGAGATACAGTGCGCTAGCTTTGAAGTAAGTGTTTGCATGCCTTTGGTGGCTGCCTCGTGTGTGCTGCGTCTAGCTGGAGTGTTGGTTGTGCACATTCTCAGAAATGAATGCTACACATCCACAAGATGCAATACGCAATGCGCACATGGATTGTAGGGGCAGTGTAGGGGTGGTTGGTGATGACATGACAGTGTGGTTGATTCAGGGGCCTTACATATTGTCTACGGTGTAATCAGTGTAGCTTCTTCTGGAGTGATCTCATAATTAACAATATAATAAACTTTGTCAAGCATCACCATGTTTATTGTTTACATCATGCAAATCCAGAAGTTCTATGTGGTCTGACTTCTCTGGTGTGCCGTCTAGTGGAATCCTCCTGTAGCAGGTGTAGCACATAGGCAAGTATGTTAGCAATTCCATTCTTGAAGTCATTTTTGAAGCGTGCTTAAAAAGCACGTATATCTCCAGCCTTAGTCTAAGTTGCTCTTAAGTTACTCTGGGCACAGGCTGCAGTAGAAAAATGGATAACTACCTCACGTGTGGTACAGCAGCTACATCAGTGTATGTAAATAATGTGCTCAACAGAACACACACAGAGCTATAGTTTCACAAGAGAGCCTAGAGCAGTTACAGTTAGCAGTTAGCAGTAGCTATAGCATCATGTGTGATAGCAGCTCATTAGTTTAAGCTTTTAATGCTGTCAGTATTTGTAGAGTCTTGAGTAAAGTGTTTAATAGTAATGCCAGTGACATTAAAAGTAACAGTGGTAATAGCAGCAGTCGTTTCAGTAACCGCAGAGGCTCTAATAGCTGGTGGCTATTGTAGTAGACTGGTGGTATAAGTAACATTAAAGCCAAGATTAAATGAAAAATGCCTTTTCAACCCTTTTAAGCCCTGTTTCTACTAAGCAGTCCGGTATGGTTCATTTCAGTTTGGTACACATTTTTAACGTTTACACTGTGAAATGCTGTGGATGGTACCAATGGAACCATTCCTTACCATCCCCATTTTTGGTTACCTCTCTGTTGGGGTACCTAGCACACAATTCCAGTACTAAAAGGTGGAGCTGTGAACACTCAGGGCTGAGTTGTGGCTGGTTTTGAGGCTTAGGTAACCACTGTTCATACCATGGCAAGTCTTACATACATTAGGAAACAATAACAACAAAATGAAAGGCTGTTTTGCTGCCTCTTTTAGCAGCTGTAGTCTGAGAAGAAAATAATTTAATTTACTGGGTTGACTGCCAGCAACTTTTAAGGTGGCACGCTTACTTGTAATGTTACTTAAGGCCTGAGTTAACAATGTGAATCCATCAGCAAACCTTACATTTCAGTGTGACAACTTTGACCACTCCACTAGTTTTTATTGGCACTTTTGGATTTGGACTGGATTATGTGAACAGCATATATTCTTATCCTCACTTGGAGAAAGAAAAGGTGTTGCAGAGTGTTGTTCTTGTGGCCTCTGGCAACACGAAACCCCTAAGGGGAGCTGTAGAAGGACTAAATGCACAAACCTGCTGTTTTGAAATTTGCCATGGAGAGAGATTCTCACTGCAGCCTGTTTTTTTATGAAAATGTCGTTAAAACCCGTTCTTTGGACGATAAATAAGGTGCAGACTTCTCTCTGTGTCACTGGTGATAAGGAAATACAGTGAGTGCTGGACGGAGCAGTGAGTGACAGCAACCATGTCCACATTTAAGAGTACTGTTTGCATGTCTGAAGGGTTACTTTTAGTTTCAAAGGTACCATGCCAAAAGTGTTTGGTAGAAACAGGGCTTGAGATCACATCTTCTGCCATACTGTGCCAAAAAATGTATTTCTTTATATTCTTATGTCAAAATCGAATCATATTTTATTCCTGTAAAACAAATAATGATGTGTTCTTACCCAAGGTAGTACCAACCACTTTCAACCACTAATATGGCTAGCAATAGCTAGCAACAGCATGCCCTCAGTGGGCATGCCATGGTTACGGGCTATGGGCTAAAATTTATTCACTGTGAGGAAAGTGGTATCTGTGGCAGCTCCAGATTATGCGCGAAGCATTTTACAGTGGACAGCTTCATCAACTAACGTTACATGGAGCATGCGATGGATTTTGTCTCTCTCTCCCTGACAGATACTGCTGTCTCGTCTGCTTTACATCGTAGGGGCCTTACAGTTATGACACCCACTTTTCAGTAATCAAATCTTTTATCCCACCTGCCTATCATGCTACACTTGGAAATGCATTACAATTCTGAAGCTAGAAACTCTCAAAATGCCTTTTCATCTGGACTTAAAGTAACAATTGGAGTAACAGCAGCAGCAGCAGCAGCAGCAGTAACAGCAGTATTAGCCATTGCAGCAGTCATGGTAGCTGGTTTCCTAAATATAGATGTCTTGGTTTTGGGACTCAATCTATACAATCTCTTCCAGCTGTGTTTGAGTTCATATTGATGAGGAAACCACAGTTTGTACATGTGGTTGTGATTCAAAAGGATTTTAAAGTGACAGTCTGGCAGTTGGGCTTCAGTCTGAATCCAACAGCACTGAGTCCTGAAATATTCATCCTGAGGAAAATGTTCACACATCAGTCACAGCTGTCTGTGTGTGTGTAACATGTATGAACTATAGGTGTGTGTGTATCTGTTCATATATGGTGTGTGTGATGGCTAACACTCATTACTGTATGTGTTTGTGTGTCTGTGACTGAGAGACTCATTAGCTCCTCCTGCAGAAGATGGGCTGTAGAAGTGAGATAAATGAAACGCATCCAACTCAGCCAAGTTTCATCTTATGAATTAAACAGCCGGCCCTCCTCTGCTCACCCAGCAGCCTGTGGCTGACATAAATCCTTTATTACTCTCATAAAAATGCCACATTTCTGAGGTTTGATGTGATGATAGTCACCGGAAAAACCAGCAGCACAGACCACTCCACTCACCTCAGTTTCTTAACCTTCATCTCAGCATGTTGTTATGGTGCTTTTTTTTCTTCTTCTTAGGAACTTTTCAAGAAAAAGATTATTTTTAACTCGCACTTGTTGTCTTTGATTGAGATTTCTTTAAAGGAGGAATGAAGAAGCAATGAAGAAGAAGCGCAAGAGAGGGAAGATGAAGGTTTGATATAGATCCCAGTCAGAGAGAAACAGCAGGAGGGGGGCAGAGAAAGACAGAAAGATTTGATGGACTTTAATGATGGCTCATGGACAGAGGAGGGAAACAGACAAAGAGAAATGAATGATGGCAGGGCAACAAAAGAGATGAACAAGGAGAGAAAGAGTGCATGAGAATAGAGAGGAGGAGACACGGAAGAGGCGTGGGATGTAGAAAGTAAAATACACTGAGACACAGGCATCTAGTTTCACACAGAGTTATGAATCTCCTACAGTCATAATAGAGTTTTAAGAGATGTTTATAAAGATGTATTAAAAAATGCATATACATGTAGAGATTTATAAAGAAAAAGCTTTGGTCTTTTGCTGAAGCAGTTTATAAGGTTCCGTGTTTACACTGAGCAGCAAAGGGATCAGACTAAGCGATATCAGATGGATTAAAGTTCTGCTGCTGACCAGACTGAGTCTACTTTAAAAGATTTCCTCCAGACATGTCGAGAGATATATAAAAATAATCTGCTTTGAGTCTGATATGGCTTTCTTACATTGTTCTTTGATGAAGTCGTTTCAAATAAGTTAATTCATTTAATTCCACTTCAAAAAAAGTACGCTGATTTCCTGGTTAGCTCAGTGTTCTACAGGCTGTAAATCTGTACTAGCGCTGGCTGGATGATTGGTTCTTATCAGATAACATCTTTGTCGCCTGGTAGCCAACACTGCTCTGACACGGCCCAGGTCACAGCCCGGTCACTATACACATATACATATACATACATACACACTATAGACATATCTGAAGCTCTATAGTCATGTGTAATCACATCTGGAGTTTTAGAGGGATGTATAGACATATCTGAAATTCTATGGACATGCACAACTGATGTTCTTTGGAAATTTGTTACATATCTGGAGTTCAGTTGAGATATCTAAACCCATCTGTAGTTCTTTAGAAATTGTTTACACACCTGGAGTTTGAAAGAGAATTGTAGACATATCTGGAGATCTGTAGAACTATGTTAACACATTGAATTATACCAAAGGGACAGGTAGACCTGGAGTTCTATAAAGACATTTAGAAACATCTGGGTTCCTACAGAGATATTTAGACACATTGAGAGATCTGTATAAATATGTTGACACATCTGGAATTCTACATACACATACATAGACACATCTGGAGTTTTATAGAGACATGCAGACACATCTGGAGTGTTAACAAATCTGTTATTTTATAGAGATAGCAAGACACATCTGGAGTTGTATAGCAATGTGTAGATATTTTTGGAGTTCCAACAAGATATGTAGACATCTGTAGTTATGTAGCGATAAACAGACATACCTGGAGTTGTACAGAGATAGATAGAGACATCTGGAGTTCTGTAGAAATATCTTAACACATCTGGATTCTTTCAAAATTGTTAACACATCTGGAGTTATATAGAGATATGTAGACACATTGGAGTTCTGTCAAAACATCTAAACTTCTGTAGTGATTTATAGACACACCTGAAGTATTTTAACACATATGGAATGCTGCAGGGATATATAGACACATCTGGAGTTTTACAGAACCATATAGACACATCTGGAGTGTTAACACATCTGCAATTCCACAGGGATACATAGACGCATCTGCAGTTGTAACATCTGGAGACAACTCGAGTTCAGGAGTTATATAGATATTTTAACACATTTGGAGTTCTGTAGAATTGTTGTAAAACATCTGGAGTTCTTTGGAAATTGTTTACACATCCGTAGTTCTACAGAGACGTGTGGACACATCTGGAGTTCTATGAAAATATCTAGACCCATCTGAACTTCAATCACGATTGTAGACACATCTGGATATCTGTAGAAATATATTAACACATCTTGAATTCTGTGGGAATGCATGGACACATCTAGAGTTTTATGAAGATATGTAGTCACCTGGAGTTAAGTGGCGATATGTCACATATCTGAAGTTCTGTAAAAATGTGTAACACATCTCAGAGAGATATGTAGGCACATCTGTATGTTTTAGAGATATGTAGACACATCTGGAATTCTATAGGTATATGTAGTTATATCTGGCATTCAATACGAATACACAGACATAAAGATATGATAAAGGCAAATCTAGATTTTCATCCAGATATGCAGACACATCTGGAGTTCTACAAAGAGATATGCAGACTCATCTGGAGGGTTAACAAATATGTAATTCTACAGAGATACATAGATTCATCTGGAGTTTTATAGAGACATGCTGACGCATCTGAGGTTTTGTAGAAATTCATAAACACGTCTACAGTTCTATATAAATAGGGAGACACATTTGGTGTTATTTAGAGATCTGTACACACATCTAGAGTTCTGTAGAAATACACTAACATATCTGGAATTCTATAGACAAACACAGAAACATGTTGTTCTGCAAAGGTTTGTATGCGCATTGGGAGTTTTGTAGAACTTCAGAAAGTTCTATAGAAACATGTTCTATAGTTCTATAGAAACATGTAAACAGACATGGGGTTTTATAGAAGTATGTTAACACATGGAGTACTTATATACATACACAGAAACGTGTGGAGTTCTTTAGACACATACATTCTCACATGGAGTTGTAGTGTGACAGTCAGGAGTTGATAAGCTGAGACCCCGGGGGCTGAGAGAAACTAAACCCATTACTGTTCTGACAAGGTCATCAACAGAGACACACACATAGATACACACACACTCTCTGTCTTGTCATGCCGGGACAAGCTGAACTCTCCGTCACTTTATGTGGCAGGCTGCTGGAGAGTTTTTTACGAGAGCTTTAAAAAACGGCTCGTTAACGGTGGGATCCTCGTTAATATACTGCCTCGTCCTCGCCTCGCCGCCCACACACTGCAGAGACAGAACTGATCCTCAACCAACCACCACACCGCCATTTAATCAAGGACTGGAGGACCGCAGAGAGAGAAAAGGAGAGAGATGGGAGGAGGGATAAGAGCGATATGAAAGGATGGAGGAGGAAAGAAGGGAGGAAGTGAGGCAGAGAGGAAGTGTGGGGGAGGGGCAACTGAAGGAAAAGTGATGGGGAGAGAAATAAAGGGAAGACAGAGGTGAAAGGTTAGCAGAGGAAAGGAGGAAGGGATTGAGGTAGTGAGAGGAAAAAAGGAGATATGTAAAAGGGAAGAGAGACGAAAGGAAAGGAGTGCAACAAAATATGGAAGGGAGGACGACTAGTGAGCAGACGAAGGAGGGATGTAGAGAGTAAGGAAATACCAGATGGATGGAGGAGAGAGTAGAAGGAGGAGTCTGGTGAAGGAGGAGGAGGCGTGTCCTCCGTCCTCATCAGTATTCTGTCCTGACTGGAGCTTTATTGTGATGCTGGACGACCAGTTTAACCACGACACTGCCTGCTGCAGCTCGCCCCGCAGCTCCAAACACCTCTTTCATCAATCTCTCTCACTCTCTCTCTCTATGTTGGCCTGCAGCTGTACATCTCTCTTCAACAGCAGCACATTAGATGTCAGTGTTGATTCTCTCAGTGGTCTCGTTTAGACTGCAGACACAACAGGACGAGCCTCCTTCATCTCCCAGGACTGATGTTGCCTTCACATGAACTCACACTGAAAGTCAACACCACAACATGTTTGATGTTCAAGTGGTTTAAATTATAGAAGTAGAGTAAAAGAAACATTATACCTCCATTTTTCAACAGTAAATCAAATCACACCAGCAGGAGTAATCATCAGTTTTTCCTTGTGTGGATCTGAGGATGTGAATTTGGGTCTAATGTTCTTGTTTTGTCCGTCATTTTTTATTAATAATGATAACATTGTACTCACCAAGACAAATATCTGACATTTGGGTGCATTGGTGACATCATCACAAAGAAGTCTGATGGGTAGTGACACGCACCGTCAGAGGATCAGACAGCCAAAACCAGCTAATAGTTGACTCAACCCATTCTGAAATGTCAATAATAATGCCTGATAGAAATAAATTAGTCTCAATACATGGAACAAATGCATGTTTCATGATCCACAAATAAAAATAAGATGTGCATGTGATGGTTTTAGAGTCATTTATGGTGTTCGTAAATGAATTTTCCAATTCTAAATACCAACGAATTTGAAGAATTAAGATAAATGTACTAATACATACAGCCCAACTTGAATAAATGTCAGTGTTTTACACATGTACTGTATATACAACTTCCAAAAAAAGTTCATCTGTCTTATAAAATTTGGACTTGAAAAGTTTCCTTAGCATAAAGATAATCTTTTGTTTGTTTTTGTTTGTTTATTTAGTTTATTTATTTTTTTTTTTTTCAGGGTTCCACCAGATCCGTAAAAAGTCTTATAGGGCTTTACATCCAATAATGTAAAAGTAAGGCCTTAATTTCTGTTACAGTGTCTTAAATCAATCTTTAAAACGTTTTTAAAATGGTAAGACATGGAAAGGAGGTGTTTTTGATTTTTTTTTTTTTCTGACATTGCATTGTAAAACCTCAAAATAATTTGTTACATATATTTTATTAATTTACTGCCTGTTCAGCGTAGCAGAACCAGCAACACTTCCATTTTCTTTCTGGCCAGGATGCCCAGAGCAGGGGATCCACTGTCTGCTAGCTAGCTGTCACTGGACCCCTGATGACATGGGGAAGTGCAGATTTAATGAAACTGGCTAATTAACCAAGATTTGGCTACATGGCTGAAACCAGTGCAAAGCAAGGCATACAAGGCTTGCTGTGTTCTATACAAAAACAAAAATTTCAATTGCACAGTGGGAACCAATGCAGTGGAATCCCATGTGCAAAATGAGAAACACGAAATCGCTTGACAGCCACTGATTGGACGATATTTATTGGTATTTTTATGTGGAATATTCCACTGTCATGTGGCTGAAGTATGGCAACTTTAAATTCGTTGACAGCACACAAAGAGATTGTGTCCCTTTCCTGACCCTCATAAAAATGCCCATAGACCTGCGTCTGTCTCTACACATTAACGAATGTGAAGCAGAAAGTTGATCTGCAAACTGTAATGGACATGTACAACAGACAACTGGGCTATTTCACCATGGTTTTGTGTGGTCCTCTGACTGCGAATTATTTTTAGTGATGTCACCAGCTATGAACTTGGCTTGGTAGCTAGTTATGCAAAGGATGATGTCCCCATTCTCAGTCCCGCCTCCTAAACCCTGGTTGTCAGGGGAACAATCCAGACGCCAGATAAAATGTTGGCATTGTACGTGTCTGGAAACCATGGATACATTACATTTGTACATTATTATGTAGCAGAGATTTGAAACTTAAAGGTTAAACAACAAAAACCAATTGGTCATGGTTAGGAAGAGATCATGCTTTGGCGTAAAATACCCAGTTTTCATGCCACTATCTTGGCAGGAAATGCAGTGATGTCTCCGTAAAAAACTTTTTCTTGCACTATCCCCTCTTGAAAGCAATGGGATGCTACAAATCACCTGAGTTGGGTGAGTAAAAAAATCCCTAGAAACACAGCAGTGACTTACTAATTATATCTGGTCTTACTGTTTGTTGGTCTCAAATGGTTGTCTGCAGTGGTCAGCTTATATAAATTACTTTAGAAAGGTTGATATGGTAATGTACAAAATGTGCAAATGCGGTTTGCAGAATATACAATTCTAACATAGGGAAACAGCCATTAATTAGCAAAAGTGGGGCCTTTATGAGGAATACTAGGCCACTGAGGGCATATCTGTTGCTTACTATGGATTAACCGGAGGCACTACTTGTCAGTGGGTCAGTTTGGGCTGGTGTTACCCCACATGGTAACCAACAGAGATCCCATTTGCACCTGTGGCTCCTTTTGCCAGTTACCAGTCCAGACAGTGTAAAGGATTCGAGGGCTGATGATGTGGAGCCAGAAGACGCTCAGCAGTCTGTTCAACTGCAGAGTTAGAGATGATTTGTTCCAGTTACACTTCTAAAATCTGTGTGTGTGTGTGTGTGTGTGCGTGCGTGTGTGTGTGTGAAATGACACTGTGATAAAAATAGATGTTAGAATCAAAAAACAGTTGCAGAGGGACAGACATAGATCAGCTTCCTCTTGTCTCATTCCTGAAACTGGAGCAACATTTAAAAAAAAAAAAAACAAGTTTTTGTCTTAGGCTTCTTCGTATCATTTCTGTTTAATATTTATACATTCTATTGTTCATTTTAAATTTCAAATGTTTTATTTTTTCCCTTATGCAAACTCAGTGGGTAACATTTTGGTACAAACAAGAAAACAATCAGTAACAAACTTCACAGAGCTCTTCCTGCACTAAAAATCATCATCTTCAGCTGCCCTGCAGGCTTTTCTACTGCATTAAACTAAAAATAACGATTTAGTTGAAATTCATGACAGTGACTTTGCAGTGAACCAGAAAACAGCTTTCACACTCGATGTGTGTTTATATCTTTATCTCTTCTCTTTCCGGCTCTCAGTTAGCATCTGTTTCATGTTCTGCTGCCTTCAGGTGCTCCTCCAGTCTAAACCTCCTGATTCAGAGGTCACAATTATAAATCCTATGAGATGTTCAGGTACTGCATGTCAGAAACCATAATTGATTTTCAAATCTTATGATTCTGTATTTATTTTTGTTTACAGTGTAGCAGTTCAACTACGTGCTTGAGTAATTGCCAATTTGATTCACAAAAGGTTCCCAAAACATGCTCACATCCACAGTATTTCTGAAAGCATTTGAAGGCAGCATCTGCTCTCTGATTGGCTGGAGGCACAGATCCACAGATGGGTTTCATTTGTTCAAATATACAGGAGCCAGCAGTGTGGGAACTGATATGATGGCTGGAAAAACAACACAGTGTCGGTGGAAAAGCATGTATTTCAAATGTTGTTGATTTTTTTTTTTTGCAAGCTCTTATATGAAAAGCTCCTGTGAGTTTAAAACGTGAATCACCACTTCACATGTGATAATCTATAATATATAGGCACATTATATATTTAAGTCTGAAATATAAAATATGTAATGGTTGATTTCACATGTGGCATGCATTGCACATGTGATAAATTTGCATAAACATGTTCAGTCCAATCTCACTCCAAAGTCATCGAAAAACCAGTGCTTGGCCAGTAACTTTTGGCGTTAAACATAGACAAAAAAAGCTGTCTTTTCATGCCAGCATGATACATGGCTGGTCGCCAATACTGCTTAATGGAAACCGGTGGCGTCAGGGGGAAACGCCGGCGGGACAACAGCGAAAGTTAAGACGACGTCAGTATGAGTACTGTGGGGGAAGGGGTGGTAGATGGGTCAAACAACCACCGACTTTTCACCCAGGAGGCCGGTGTTCACATTGCGTGTGATTGTTAAGTCAAACCCTGTTCTTTTTTCCAAAACTCAACCATGTGCTTTTGTTTCCTTAACCCAACCATGCTTGTGTAGGCAAAACATAGCCACTTGCATTTGTCGTTTAGAGAAAAAAATGTTAATTTTCGATGTTGTGCCATCATAGTGCATTTATTTTGAAAGAGACTGTATGCAAACTGTACATTTCCTGTTAACATGGAAATGTATGTTAAAACAGACAATGCATGTAACAGGCTGAAGTTGCCATGGTGTCCCAGAATGTCAACAATCAACGCACCCAAGGTACCTGGCACGTCATATCTTGACATGGAAAGGCCATGACTAAACATCAGTATGTGATGAGGTCGGAGTGAGAATGTGTTGACATGTTCATTTCTATTTGTCTATTTTTTTTACAATATGGTTTATAACATCAAAAGTTTTATTTGCATAGCTCAAGCCATCAGTTCTATCAGTTATGATAACACTCTCCTCAGCGTAGCAGGTAAAAGTGCTAAAAATTCTAAAATGTTCGGGTTTCGTAGACTTCCATCTTTTGTGTTTTGTCCTTTAAGCCCCGCCCCCCTCTGTGGATTTGAGGCTCTACTTCCTTTTTAAAGTAAAAGACGCTTTTTATCTCCCACTGTCTTCTTACTCTTTGTCTTTTCTCTCCTTTTCTCTCTCCTGTTTTTCACTTCCTCATCCATCCACTCCTCCTTCCCTCCTTCCCTCTCTCAACAAACATGGCTGCTTCCTGCATGTCACTTCCAAACTTGCATGCCATCTATGTATTTATCATGTTACCTTTTTTTTTTGCACACTTGTGTGTATATGAACACGTAACAAACCTATGTTAATCTGAATGCTTGTGTAACTCTCTCTGCATATATAAATCTTCATTGTCATGCATTCATTGTACTGTATGATTTCATTATTATCCCCAAACACCCTGGTTACCGTTAACACCCGCCCTCAGACCCCATTGACCCATCTGAGGATGACCTCTTCCACCTCTTTGATAAATACCCCACTCCCATGCCAGACACCAGCACTCCCATGATCCCCCCGGTAGGGGTCCAAGCCGTGGCTCTGTCCTCAGACTCGGTCCGCGTCTCCTGGGCCGACAACTCCATGACCAAGAACCAGAAGGCGTCTGAGGTCCGGTACTACTCTGTCAAATGGAAGACCAGCTACTCCACCAGTGGCAAGTACAAGGTAAACTCAGAGAGTCGATTCATGATTTTAATGTGAAGCTGGTCAACATTGTGTCTTAGTTTAGTATTATCTCAGCAACATGTGTTTTGTACGACATCTATTGCACGTCTGTCCGTCCTGGAAGAGGGATCCCTCCTCAGTTGCTCTTCCTGAGGTTTCTACCATTTTTTTCCCCCATTAAAGGGGTTTTTTGGGGGAGTTTTTCCTTAGCCGCTGTGAGGGTCCAAAGGACAGAGGGATGTCGTTTGCTGTAAAGCCCTTTGAGGCAAACTGTGGTTTGTGATATTGGGCTTTATAAATAAAATTGAAATTGAAATGTGTGGATTGGACTTAAACACGAGCTAGACTCGAGTCATTAATACGAGGACTTTAGAACTGACTTTAGAAGGACTGGAGGGACTAGATATCTCAGAGCCCAGATTTGAAAAATTATGCTACTTATTAGACTTGGACTTGTGGCCTAACTTTGTATTTACCTGTCTTGACTTGGGTCTTGGCTTGGAAATTACCTGTCTTAAACTGGGAATTTAATTGGGACTTACCTTTTATGACTGCAGACTTGACTTTGGAATTATCTGGTTTAAATTCGGACTGGGTCTGTCCTGACTTGGGGCTTGACTTAAGAGGTACCAGTCTTGACCTTCGACTAGACTTGACTTGAGACTTGACTTGAAAATTGCCTGTCTTAAATTAACTTGGGAATTACTAAGTCATAAATTGGGACTTAATTTAGGACCTACCTGTCTTGATGTGGGACTCGACTTGAGACGTGCTGGTTTTGACTTTGGACTAGACTTGACCTGAGATTTGACTTGGGAATGGCCTGTCTTAAATTAGGACTTTTCTGTCTTGACTTGGGACTTAACTTAAATCTGGATTTGGGAAGTACCTGTCCTAAATTGAGACTTGACCTCATACTTACCTGTCTTGACTTGGGACATAACTTCATTTCACCTTCTTCCAAGGTGCATCAAGGAGGCAAAAAGTCTGAAGAATTAAAACTCCAGGTGTTTCACCTCTTGGTTAGCTCTTTATTTAGGACATTGTACACAGTGTAAGACTTGGACTTGATATGGGACTTACCTGACTTGACTCGGTAATCAATTTGAAACTTGCCTATCTTGACTTTGGACTTGACTTGGAACTTGCTGGTCCTGACTTGGGACTTGGCTCAGGACTTAATGGGACGTGAGACCTGCAAGAAAATAACTTACTCTGCCATGAAATGCAGACCTTGTTACAGATATAAAAAAAAAAACTCTGTACTTGTGTTTTATGTTCACCTCATTAATGCTCCTCTCAAACAAGGCAGCGTTACCACAGCAAATGTTTATCAACTGATGGGGAAAAAATGTCATACCTGTCACCTCCAGTGCTGCCTGCACTCAGTTAAAGCAGGTGTTCCCTCCCTTCAGCTATCTCACAACAGGCTCACCAGCAAGACTAAATGGAGCACAGCTACTGTAAACAGTAATTATAGAGCATCAAGGGGTTTTATAAAGCAGAGTAACAGCCATCTGAGCATAAAACAGACTTTAGGAAAACTGCACTCTTATGTGTTTGTTTCCTTTTGTCTTTTCAGAATCTTTTATTGATCAAGAAATCTCTTTAGAAATGATTCCCAGCTGACAGAAACAACTTAGATCGCTGAGCAGTACAGCAATAAAAACATAATCTGGAATTATTTTGATTGTATTGAAAACAAGATAAAATCCTTGATTGATGTTGTCACCTGGTGAGACTTTTCTTCTCCGGATTTCAGAAAAAACTTAAACAATAATCCAAACTCTGCTTCAAAAACACTGGAAATAGGAAATCTATACAAGGGCAGACAGTCTGCTCACCTTAATAAACTGCAGCTGGGGGGAGACAGAAGTCTTTTTTCTTTTCATCATATTCTAAAAAAATAAGACATTTTCTTGGTGTCACAAGGACAAACAGAAGTCTGGTCTTAAAATGAAAACACACTTGAGTTTATGCAGCTGGGGCTTGTTAATATTCACTGATGTTGAAGTCTTAGAAATAATCTTTAAAGTACAAACACAAGGACAGGCTGACTGTCTCCACAACAGACAGGAAATAAGATGGAGGACAGACACACTCTCCAAGGTTTATGAAATCCTGTGGCAATATTCGTATCATTATGTCTTAATTTGTCTTCTTTAAAAGCAAAAATATCTCACTTGTGTCTGCTATACATATTAAATTGTAACAGCAGCTGTATTCCTCTGCCTTGACAAACAACATCACCTTTTCTTACAGTTTTAATCTAATTATTTATCATGTGTCCAGTCTGCAGACACCACAGCGCTCAGCCACACTGTCACCGGCCTCAAACCAAACACCATGTACGAGTTTGCTGTCATGGTAACCAAAGGTCGCAAGTCCAGCACCTGGAGTATGACAGCGCACGCCACAACATATGAAGCAGGTAGGTCTCACACACACTCATGTTTCTAGTTTTTTCCTTGTGAGGACCACACTGGCATTAAATATCCCCTAACCTTAACCTGAGCACAGCATGGAGGGGAGACTGCATGAAAGAAATATGCACTAGTATAGGCTGGGATCTTTGTTTTATTACCCTACCATTTAAATATTTATGAATTATTTTTTATTGTAAGTACTTTTTTATCATTGGAGGAGGGTTTTTTATTGAAATATACTTATGTCTGTGCACCATGAACCAAATCTTTGGAAAGCGGTCTGACTGCATGACCTGTGTAGTATTCCCCACAGCCCTTACATATGATGTCATACACAGCTCCAGCCAACACATCCACAACAAACAGTTTGTACAAAATCCTACAAAAATGCACACACAACGTTTCGTATGATATCCTACTAAGTAGCACCCTGCTAATGACGTTACGTCCTTAACATAATGTAAAGCCATGGAGGTTAGCTTTAGGCAAGTGAAGTTACTGTGATGAGGTTTAGGAGAAGAAACATGGTGAAGACGTGCTGAAATGACTCAAAGTTCACACAGGCTCCCAACACATGACTGCCTCTTTGTCTGCTTTCATCAGTCCATCGCTCATGTGATGGTACCCTTCCAAAACTCATGGATTACAGGCTCATGACTACATGGAACATGTATGAATTTGGGTGCATTACTTTTCGTAGGAAAACATATGAACAATTTGGAGGATAGCCTGCTTTACATAGTGCTTGAGCCTCGTTTCCACCAAGTAGTCTAGTTCAGTTCAGTTTAGTTAAGTTCAGCACACATTAGAACATTTTTTTTACATTTGCATCCTAAAATAGTGCGGATGGTAACAATAGAACCATTCCACACCATCCCCATTTTTGGTCATTTCTTTGTTGAAGTGTCCAGCATGCTGATCTCATACTAAAAGGTGGAATTAGAAACACTGACGTCTGTTCATTGGTCAATAGAGAATCAACACTCTTGCTCAGGGCTGGTTATGAAGCTTATGTGACCCCTGTTCATACCAGGGTAAAGCTATAGGTTAATGACGTAAATCAATCGACATATCTTAACTGTCAATGTGACAACTCTTACCATTCCATGTGTATTTAATTGTGTCTCTTGGATGACATACACTTTAGTGAAGCACATATATTCTATTTCCTCACTTGGAGAAAAAAAATGGCAAAGCCTTGTCCCAATGCACAAACCCACTATTTTAAAATATCCCAATGGGAGAGACTCTCACTCCAGCCTGTTCTTTTTTGTCCTAAAATGTCAGCATGAAATCCTGTTCTGTAGACAATACATGAAATAGAGTGGGAGCTGGACGGAGCAGTAAGTGACAGTAACCCTGCTAACATTAAAGAGTACTGTGTGCAGTAGAAACACGAAACAGATTTAGAGTTTAGGTACACGTCTGTACAAGTTACATTTGGTTCTAAAGGTAGAACACCTAAAGTTTTTGGTGGAAACACAGCTTTGTTGAATAGTTGGTGATATGTACTCAGTACCACTGAGTTCATTCTGATGATTTCTGTTGATTTAGACAAATGACGAATTAAAAAGTAAAAACTTAGAAAACTCTAATGAGGACGGCCTAACATGCAGTTGAAAAGTCTGGAAAAAAGCTCATTCAGTCAGAGAAACATCAAGAAAATATCTATTCATCATAACTGGTTATACTGTTAAATTTGGAGGAAAAGATTCAAATCTTAAAAGAAGTTCTCAAAAACCTGAGCTGCAACTAGAGTTCTGCTGTAGAACGAATCCCCCATTACATGCTGTATGATGGCACAGTATCAGAGATCATTAGAAATACACATAAACACTAAATTTTAGTTAAACCAAAAGCCAGAGCTGTAGCAGCAAACGGCGTTGACATCAACTCATCAGCAGAGTAATAGTGAGAAATTTCAGGTTGTAACTGCCACAATTTACACCTGCATGAATATGCCTGGACGTTATTAGTCAGCTGCTGGCCAGACAGCTGATGAATAGGCCACTGATGGAGAAGCCTGAATGAAGCTGCTGATGCCAGTCAGCGAATTGTCTGTTCTCACCACAAGCGACACAGCATTTCAATCGAAGGTGGTGACATGAAGCTACAAACTGACGTCCGATGCTTGTTGCTGCTAATCGTAGTGATGCGCTACAAATTCAGCTGGCCTCAACTTCTGTCATCATGACAGTTACGCAATGCAGCGTCAACCAATCGTGTGTTTTTGTTTCTAACCTTGGTGCTGTGTTAGCGTATGACGACATAACGAGGTTAACAAGCGTTTAACAACACTTCAGTAGCGACTCAGATATAACGTAGCTGGTCACGCTTTGGCATTGTCGTTCATAGTGTGAACGCAGCTTGCCTGCAACCCTGTTGACATTTTGGGATTGCTGCACCTTATACTTAATTCTGCTCAACTGAGACCTCAATCATGGACACTTGTATGTACCATCTAATGGTAGAGGAAGAGAAAAATACACTAATCCATGTAAAAACAAAATGCCGGCCGTCTCTGCTTAGCCAGTCTACAGCCGATCCCGACACAAAAGTGGACGAGATACAAAATCTGATCAAAGTCTATGGTTAAAGCTTTATATTTATGCTTAATAATATTTGTAGTTTGATATGGCATACAAATTTGACCAATTTTAGAAATAGCTAAATAGACACTGTCAATTAGAAAAGCATTACGTGAGGACATTGGGACTTAATTATTGTCTTGTTTGTGGACATTTGGACTTTATCATTGCATTATCGCTGCATTTCACACAGGCCATGGAGGTGTGACAGACTTTTTCTACACATATATTCCAAGCAGATATTACACAGATATTCCAAGCTTGGAGAATGGAGCAACGACAAATCAAACAAATTCAAGGGCTTTTAGGCTTGGGCAAAATTGCAAATAATATGATATATTATTTGCAATTTTGTTTTACACAGACATGTTCAGGCATTGAAATGAACACTTTTGAACAGTTTTAGACTGAAAAGGACCTCTTATTCATAGAGTAAAAAAAATTGAGCAAATTGCACTGTTTGTAGTTTTGTTTTTGCACAGTTTTCAGGTGAAATAAACAGTTGTATACTTTATTACAAACATGTGACTATTAAAAATAAATTCAGTGTCCTCATATGAGGACATTGAATTTTTTTTCAAAAACTACACATTTTTCAAAGGCAATGCTTTTTTTCTTTTAACTTATCAGGTAATTCTCTCAACAAATAGCTAGGAGAAATTAGAAATAAATACAAAAGCTGGTGTCTCATGAGGTTATTGCATGTATACAACTTCATTGATCTGTTTGAACTAAAGCTATGTTCCATTAAATAAGCGCTGAATGAAGTTTTTTGTTGTCAAACTCCTTTTCTTGAGATCAGGAATGAACATTCACACCACCAACGTTTTAAAGTTTTAAAGTTCGAGTTAGTAGGTGATCATTTTTCAGCTATAATAAAATTTTCCTTTATCCCCTCCTCTTCTTCACTGACATGTAAAACACTCGGTTTAACACAGACAGTTCAGTTTTTCTCCTGGAGGGTTTGCTTAAAGTCATTCTGGGAAAAACAACAATATACTAAATGAGGGCAGGTTTAGGAAACATGGGTTCACCTAAACAATATGGGGGTGGAACTTTTTTATTTTCTTTCCCTCCCTGAACAGCGATTACTTTAAATAAGGGGTTTGACAATGCACAGAAATCATGTTCTGGTTCAGTGAGGCATAATGGAGAAACTCCACTCTCCCCCGCATTACCACAACAACTGTCTGCAACAATGAAACAACCGCAGACTGAAATCAAAATGTCAAGGTATCCCTTTCAGGATGTTTACAATCATGTTTGTCGGATTTGTCACCCAATTAAGCGTGAACGGCATTACCCCAGCCGGCTCCCCGGGGCCTGCTGGAATACATTGACATTCAGAGCGAGCAGACGGACTGAGCCCACTCAGTCCCTGCAGTGATCCACCACCAGCTCTGGACACAAACACTGACCACACTTTCACAGCAAAACACAGAAAAAGCTGCCTTTAGTTCATAATACCTCTGCCTTAAATAATCACCCACTGAGTCTAAAAGAGACTAGCTGAGGGACATTATATTATATGTTGGTTTTTACCTGCTGCCAGAGGTAGAGTCTTAGAAGTGGTGTTATCAGCCCACACACTCTGGTCTCTGCAAATCTCTCAACATCTACTGGACCAATTGAAATCAAATTTGCTGTGGATTTTCCTGCTCCCCAGAGGATGAATCTGAATGATTTTGGTGATCCCACTGACCTGCCCTCTAGCATTACTATCACTATCAGGACAAAATATTCACTTAGTGCACAGCAAGAAATTTGGAAATACAATGGGCAGATAGTAAAGCAATTTCCATGCCTCCTAGAGGCTTAAACCCAGACACCATCCCTCCCAACCTTCACTTGATATGCAAATGGTGCTGCAAATAATAGAAAAAAATGGATACATTTTATAATAAGTAAGTAATCATTTTATGTAATTATTTAAGTAAAGTTATTTAAGTTGCATTCAAATTAGGAAAAAAAAGGCCTTCCTGTGCAATGTCTCCTCATACAACAGTTCATATGATATTCCACAAATAAGCACCCCACAAATGACATTACGCACTTAACATAAAGTTACACAGTTAGTGTAAAGTTGCAGAGGTTAGATATAGGCAAGTCAAGTGATTGTGGTTAGGTTTAGGAAAAGAAATGTGGTTAGGACGTACCTTAAACTGACTCAAAGTTCACTTTTCCATACACCCCTCTCCTGGGACATTGTGAGGGGGAAAGTCTTGTGTTTTTTTGTGACCCATCCACCACCTCAACCTGACTCCTTATGCGGACCACTCTGGACCACTTCCTTCTTTACTCCTGTCAGCGCATTGGTCACATGATCGCAGCATTTCAAAATATGTGGTTTATATGCAAATTACAGGTTCATGATCATGTTGGATATGTACAGTTTTTGTTGCATTACGTTTTGTTGGAAAACGTATAAACAGTGCATAAAAGTAGCTCCAGGACAGCCGGCTCTCATTACCAGGTTAAAAAACACCAAAGCTTTGTAAGGCCTTCAGCATGTGACACTGGTGCCAAAGGCACTTTTTAGCGTCTTTATAAGATGCACCACGCTTTATTTCAAACTGAACAAGACCTTTACACAAGCGACCACAGTTTGTGTCCTGTGTGAAACCAAAAGTCAATGTTGTTTCAACGTAAAGTTGCTTAATTAACGTACAACCGTCGCACATTAACATCAGTCAAATGGTGTATTTATGTCACCTTATGTTATTGTTATGTAACAAATGTTTTTAGTTTAAGCCAAATCATTAGCTTTTTTTCTAAACCTAACCAAGTGCCTTTGTTGGCTAAACTTAACCGTGACCTTTCAACAACATTAACCACTTGTTACAATGTATTTCAGCTGTGCGTCAAATACATAGTCCTTTTACACTGCCTCTTCAAGGCGGGAATTTCACACTGTTATGCCACCTCGCTGTTTTGTGTAAAAGGTACAGTAACAGAATGTGGGGGGTGGAGTTGTCTTGCCTTTAAGCTGCCATCAGAGGTAATTACAGCGCTGAAATGGTGTCTGTGTAAACAGGACAGTCAACAGAATGGGCCCATGGGCGAAATGGATGATTTGTAGATGGGTTATGCATGCCATCCACTATCGGGGGATTAAAAAAGCAGCTGATAGCAGTTAGCAGTTAACTTCAAAGACGGACAACAGTGGCTGAAAATGCCCTCAAATTGTTAAAACAATGAGGTCCTGGAGCTCCTTACCCTCTGAGCAGAAGACGAGATCAACCAGCGTATAACAGGGCAGTAAATCATTTTCACTGCTTAGAAAGTGCTGCTGATGCGTATGTTATATGTCACAATAAAGGCTGACACTGTTGTGTTACGTTATACCTGTCACAACTCTTTTGCTTCTGCGATGCTTGCATGCTGTCTAAAATCACATACTGGAACTGCATGATGCCGTCAGTGTTTGGTTTTGTGTTAAAAATACAAAGGTGACATAAAGGAGGGACTTTGTAGCAGCTCTATAGCACGATATGTGTGTAGAAAGGGCTATAGAGATGCTAAAGCATGCCCTGTCCGTCACTATGAGACACTAAAGGGCATGACAGAATGTCAGTATTTTTGACGACCTGGAAATGAGGGCATGTTGATAGGGGCGCTACTAGTAAGGGGCCTTCATGAAATTCCTAACATAGCTCCTCCAACCTGTCCAATCAGTCACAGCACTTGAACAACCCTGTGCTCAGGGCTGTTAATTGATTGTTAACAGTTATTCTGTGAGTTGTATGCTCGCTGGAAATGGTGTATATCTTGAATCTAAACAGTGTTTTTCAATTAAAATTATTATTTTGGTGATGCAGATCAGGCTGAGTAGTCAACTGCTGAGTAGCATTGATTATAAGCTGAAAATAAGGTGTAATTATTTTACTTTTGAGCGCTCGAACCTCTACTTTCCCCAGCAGGTATGTGCACATGTATTTTTTCCAAGGCCTCCCTCTGTATTTATGAGAAGTACAGGTTGTCACCGTCACTAACAGGCTCAGCTAGAACTCGTGATTTCCTCTAGCGCGTCATGTCAGATTTAACAAGCGGTTTCATTAGCCAACTCTGAGATGGGAGCTTTGAGGCTTATCCTGGTGTGAAACTTAAAAACTTATCTATAATCACATCTATAACTTTATGGTGATAACTGGGGAGAGAAAAGTCTGAGCACTGGTTGTGAGTGCCTGACATTTTCACAACAGGAGCAGAACAACAGGGCAGTTCAGGAAAGCAATGGAAATTACCTTCTGCACACTTTTCTCATGTTCAAACCGAGCAGATTACTGGAGTACAAGAACACCCACAGATCAACTGAGCCATCATTAGATTGTTGCCAGGAACATCAGGTCGAGAACTGCTGTATATCTAAAGTTCAGTTGTGTTTTAACTCTAAGCAAAGACATGAAGGCTTCACTGATCAGATAGTAAACCATGATAAAAAGAAGAATGCAGTCTCTGGAAAGAGGAAGACACACAAGATGTTCTCTATAAACACAGCTCACCTGAGGAGGTTACTATATAAGCTACAATGTATATACCACAGGATGTTAACAGCCCAAGAGCACATCTGCAGGAACTTAATTCAGAAGAGCATGCAATAGACATTCCGTATCAGTGACAGACGTACAGTAGGGCTGGGCAATATGGACAGAAAATCATATCTCTGTATTTCAGGCTGAATGACTATACACAATATATATCTCTGTATTTTCTACAGAGTGGGCTACATGTTAAACCAAGATTTTTCTCTTTTTGTAAGGTTTGAACACATGAGATAAAAGGTGTTAAATTGCTAGCTCTGCAGGTGATGGTGACTTTTAGCCATTGTAGTAGCTTGGGGCTGATAATGTTGGTCTGTCTGTTGGTCGGACCACTTTGGGTCCAACTGCAATACTTTCCACTGACTTTTGACCTAGCACCATCGTCAGGCCAAAATTCCTTCTTGTTTGATACTTTATGATCAGCTACCTGCAAATCTAATGATGTTCTCATCCAGCTGTATTTTGTGTGATAATTAGTGAAACTTAGTAAATGTTTGCTAGCTTTTTTTTTATTACAATGATGAACGTAGTGAAAGTTATACCTGCAAAACCTCAGCATATTCACATTGTAACTGTGGGTATGTGAGCATGCTGACATTAGCATTTAGCTCAAAGCACTGCTGTGTCAAGGTACAGCTTCACAGAGGTGCTTGCACGGCTGTAGACTCATAGCGATGTCTTAACTTTGGATGTTAGCTGTTTCCCCCTGCTTCCAGTCTTTATGCCAAGCAAAACTAATAGTCTCCTGACTATAGCTTGGAACTTAGCGGAGCCACGACTCATATACTGGGCTTGTCATCTAGTCTCTGCAAGAAAGCAAATTACAGCATTTCCCAAAATGTAAAACTGTTCTTTCAAGTGCATTAGTTAAATTGCAATGAACATTTAAAGATGCAGGTAATCCTTGTTAAACATCTAATAAATTTTGCTAAATTTCAGCAAATCATCTGCTGGTTTACTCACTTAACTTCTGCACACTGTCATCAACTGATATACAGAAACTGAAGCTGATCACTCCATTATCTCATCCTATCACTGCTGACTCTCTTTATTTTTCTCCTCTATTTTCTGTTCATCCATAATCGACAGCTCCTAGCTCCGCCCCTAAAGATTTGACAGTGATCAGTCGTGAAGGACGACCCCGCGCCATTTTAATCAGTTGGCAACCACCAATGGAGGCAAACGGACGAATCACAGGTGAGGGTTCGCACAGACACCAACCACTACAAGTATACCACTCAATGTACCCACGGTACACACTCACTGTTCAATTACAGATTGCACACACACTGTTCATCAGAGGTCATTGATTTTTGATTTTCGACTAACCTGCTGATTATTTTCCCAATAACAGACTGATCATTTAGTCTGTACAATGTCTGAAAGTAGACCAAAAATGATTTTCTTACAATATCAGAACGCTGTTGCAAGAATTCAGTTGTCGGCCTATTTATCCAAACTAAAAACACACACACACACACACACACACACATACACACACACACACTTTCTTCCATTGTTCTCTCTCTCCTCCTCTGGGCGATCGACCCGGCTGTAAACCCGTCTGTTTTAACGAGCTCTGTTGCTCCTGCAGCGTCCTGGAGGACGAATCAAACGCTCCCTGCAGGGATAACAGCACACCACAGCACCAAACGCACACACACATACACACACACACACAGCCAGATCAGATATTTTTAGATCTTACACATATTCTTCTTATTTATATTCTTTTGTCTAATTCTGTTTAGAATAAAATCTTAAATTTAATATGTTACACCTTACATCTGAAAATCTGTTCAAATCCTGCGCTGAAACAAATGTTAGTCTTAATGCCTTGTTAGGTCTTAAATTACATTAGTAATATTGGTCAACATATTAAATCTACATGATATCTTGAGTTATGTGACTGTTCATTTTTATTATAAACTGAATAAGAGCATAATAATTTTAACCGTTCTGCACTTTGGATAAGCTATAAATCTTAATTTTATAATTTATTGTCCTGTCAGGTTACATCCTGTACTACACACTGGATAAAAACATGCCGATAGATGATTGGGTGATGGAGGCAATCACCGGTGACCGGCTGACCCATCAGGTTGTGGACCTGAACCTGGACACGGTTTATTACTTCAGGATCCAGGCCAAGAACGCCAAAGGAGTCGGCCCGCTGTCTGAGCCCGTCCACTTCAGGACCGCCAAAGGTCTGTCAGTGTGTGTGTGTGTGACTTAACATCAAGACCTGCTTTATCTGTAAATGCATTCCTTTGTTTTATATTTTATAAGTTTCCTGACTCTCTCTGTTGCTGTTGCAGTGGAACATCCAGACAAGATGGCCAATGATCAAGGTAGGCCTTTTCCCCTACTAGTGCGTGTGTGCGTGTGTGTGCTTGAATTTTTACGGTAATCTGTCATGATTTCTCTCCCCTCCAGTCATCTCTGCTTCTGATTTTTCAGTCATCATTAAGTCCTCTTTAATCTTTAAATCAACTTCAAAGTGTTTTTCTCTTCTCATCAGATTGTGTGTTATAAGACTTTTTATTTAAACTGGCTTTGAATTCTTGAATTTAAAATCCCTCTTCAAATCATCTTCTCAGTTCATGTCTTTTTTTATCACATCACTTCTAATTCAAGTTATCATTCATCAAAGAATAGTCAAATCCTGTCTGATATTCAAATCATCTCCAATAATTCATCATTCAACATTCATCTGAGTCTCCAGTTATGTTTAAATAATAGTCTCCAATATTCAAATCAGCTTCACGTCACGTTTCAGCTTCCTGTTATCCCTGTCTCTTTTTATTTAAGTTTTCCTGACACCTTCAGATCATCAGTGTGTTTTATTCCTCACTCACAGAGACAACTAGATAAAATAAGTTTCCTGAAGGAAACATGATGTGTGTGATTGCTAGCTGTTACCGCTGACAGAGTTAACAACAGAGTAAATGACAAGATGATTTTGCTCAGTGTACGCAGTACATTCTTGAATTGCATCACAAATTTACTGGTAAATTATAGCAACATGTTGCATTGATTCAAGTTGCAACTGCAGTGTTCCCCTGCTGATTGCTCCCAAAGATTTGTTAATCATAAACATGCAAGTTATGATACAACATTGTTAAATAAGTAACTCCTCCATAGCTATGTCAAAGTTATATTTATGTTGTAGTCCCACCTACAACCTGTAAGTGATTTTTTTTTTTAGAATTCATTGACACTGGTGGAAAAAGAGGCAGACTGGCCAGTCCATTCCAGGCTAAACCGTTTGGTGGTCATAGAGTTTTTATTTTTCAGTGTCTGATGTCACTACTTACTGTAGTGTCCGCCGCTGTAGCATGAGTCAGCTACAGCACAGAGTGACACTCTGAATCTGATTGGCTTAGTCATATTCATTGTGAAGAGTTTTTATCTGTCTTTTGTGACAAACATAATTAACTTTAAATGGCAAAAAGAAGGAAGAGAATGAAAAAATAAATGAGTGGTGCAGAAAATGTTATGAGCTAAAAAGTGAAAAAAAAAAATAAAACATCGTGAAAAATGCAGCTGATTGTGCCAAATTAACAGCTCTTTTCAATGGTGGAAGAGCCAAGGTGCCATGGCCAGTGTTAGCCAGGCCACTGATGATGCCTGGACCCAGCGGCAGGGACAGGACAGGATGATATGTATGATATAGTTTTATATAATCACAGTGTGAAAGAAGAGATGGACATACAAAACATAAGTATGGTATGTAAAAGTGTGCTTAAGATTGGATAAAATATGTACGAGACGCACAATGTGACTTTGCCAAGTAGGACATGTTCCTAAATCAACATACCACATTGCGTTCCTGGACCAACATTGTGATTAACCAATCACAGCCCTCTGACATCATCAGCGTGCTGCTCCTGTGTTTCTTTCAAAATTCCTTTGTGCGGCCCCTACGAAGCTAAGTTTTTTAAATTGAAGTTGGTTAAATTGAACAAAATCCTCAGGGACATGAACAAAATTCTTCTGAGATACTGCAGTGTTATTGAGTTAGCTTGCAAAGTGGGTAGGCCATGCTAACAAGTGAGCTTGCCAATAGGCTAGAATATAAGCAAGTTATTCTGCTTAGTTGATAGGCTTTACTAACAAGTTTGCCAATACGCTACAACATTAGCAAGTTAGTCTGCTAAGTTTGTAGGCTATGCTACCAAGAAAGCTTGCCCATAGACTAGAATATTGCTCACTAACATTAAAGAGTAAGAATAATAGCATTTTTCTGTTACATATACGGGCAATTAACATATTTCCCTCTTTCTTTGTAGCCTATTAGCAATGTTTGTGGGGGTTTTTTTTTTTTTGTTTGTTTTTTTTTTGCAAGATTGCAGTGTTCATGTTGCTCCAGGACACATTGACATGTTACCTTGGATAACTTGTTTATGTTGATCAAGGACTATTGTCACCAGGCAGATTCTGGACAATTTGTTCATGTTGACATCAACATAGCAGTGATGGTTCTGGATTAACATTAGCAGTTCTATTTAGAATCAACATGGCAATGATAATCCAAGATCAACATAAACAAGTTATCCAGGATTAGCATGGGAATGATGTTCCTCGTTCAACCACATAAAAATTGTGCAGGATGAAGATGATGATAATGATGGTCCTGGACCAACATACACATTCTCCTGGATCAATGGCAGTGATGTTCCTGGATCAACACTTGCACTGCAATCTTGCAAAAAAATGTTTTGAATGGTCTTTGAAAAAGGAGGAAAATTGTGTCCATTGCAGGTCTTTGCAGCTGCAGAATGACATTATTCTTACTTTAAATGTTAGTGAACAAAATTCTAGGCTACTGGTAAGCTTTTTTGTTAGCATAGCGTACCTAGTTAGCAAGCTAACTTGCTAATATTCTAATATTCTAGTCTATTGGTAAGTTTAATTAATCATTAGCATAGCTGTCCTTGTTAGCAAGTTAACTCACTAACCCAGGAGCAGTCCACTGATGATGTCAGAGGGCTGTGATTGGTTGATCGCAATGTTGGTCCAGAAACATAATGTGGGATGTTAATCCAGCAGCATGTCCTACCTGGCAAAATCATGTCATGCATATAGAAGACAATGCAAAAACAAGTGGTGGGTGATTCCAAAGTTATGAGCAAACAGGTAAAGTAGCTAATTGCTAGTTATCTCACAGCTGATTGTGAGATTCTGTTAGATCAGGTTTTTTTCTTTGGCATATAATGCAAATCTCTGTCCATTTTTTCCCAGCAACAAGCTGATTATTTGAACAACTGTTACAGACATTGGAGTGAAAAGTAAGAGAGCAGGATTGTGCACATTTGACTGCTTAAACAAAGTGATTAACTCAAGTTCTGCAAAAGTATTGCATGACCAAAACAATGTACAGAAAATTAATAACTGTGCAAGCAATTACATTGATTTTCATTAATTTGATGGGAGCCAACCTTATTGAGTATTCTCTTCTCAACTACTGTTAACTGAAAAAATATTTAGGTAAAGGAACAGGAGGATGAAGAAGAGGATGATGAGAGGAACAGAGCAGAGAAAAAGAAGATAAACGAGGTTAAATGAAAGAAAGGAAGGGAAAAGAAGAAAGGAGGAAAGGGAGGAAAGATAAAAGGAGGGATCAGCCCTGTGTGATTGGCTGAAATCTCAGTCTTAAAATTAATTTAACAAGAAAAAAAGATAGAAGGAAATAGAAGCAATTTTTCAGTTTTATTTTTCACTTTATGCAAACAACCCTGACTCATCAAGCTGAAGGAAAGTCGTTTGTTATTCACATGGCAAAAAAACTGCCTCTGAGAGAGAAATAAAAGGAGAGCGGGCGGGAGAGGAAGAAGAGGCGTTTGTAGTTATTAATTCAGACTTATGAGAGGCGATGGAAAAGAGCTGTTTACCATATTTAAGTTCATCAAATTAACTCAGACATAATTAACGCTCTGTTCGCTGGTTCTATTCATCAGCTGCTGCAAACGGCAAGCAGAGGGGACCTGATGCTAATGAACGCTCAAAACTTTTTTAATTTGTGTCACTAAACTTTAAAATCTCACAGCAACTCAGAGAACATGATGAAGAACTTTGTAGTTTTTAATGTTTAATTGTGTTTTTCTTTAAAGCCTGTGAGTTTTAAGTGTAATGAGCCAAAACAGATTCTCACTAACATTGTTATGATGACATGCACAGAAATCATCATCATGTTGTGTTGACTAATGCTTTGCACATAGCACACACCAGCAATCCGATCCAGTACAGTGATGGAAACCAACAGCAACGCATCATCAGCAAACAAGATTAAGAGTATACATCCATGCTAGGGGCTCACAATGGCCATGCTAATGCTAAGCAGGTGTAATATTAACGATGATTGCCATCAGAGTTTAGTCTTTTTGCATGTTAGTATTTGCTAATTTAACGTTACACACAAAGCCCAACTAAGGGTAATGAGAATGTCATTAGTTTTGCAGATATTTGGTCATAGAGAGAGTATTTACTAAGTAGAACTTTTGGCCCAATAATGGCACTAAGTGAAAAGTCAGGATCACAAAAGTTATTGCAATTCATGCTGAAGAGGAGGAGTTTACCATTGTTTCTTTGGGCTAGTGAGTGAAGCAAATCTAGCAGCCACTTGCATATTTTAGAAGCATCTGGCTGGTGACTGGTGCTAATATCCAATCCTGGTCAGCGGTTACATTTAGTCAACAAATCTGCTTGGTTATGGCTAGGAAAAGGGTTGCAGATGTTGCTTAAAAACACACAGCTTTCAGTGTCAAAAACACCACCACCAGTGTTGTTATTTGTTGGTTTTGACCATTGGTTTTCTGGGCCAAAGTCCTGTCCTTGTTGGAACCATCCACCACCACTTCTGCCCACCCTTAGCGCACTGTTGTGCTCTTTAAACTACGTCTGATGCTCTGAGCATCTAATAATGATGCAGATGGGTTTACAGTGGAGTTGGCTGAAAGCCCTGTGCATCTCAGGCAGACACTAAAGGGTGCCAACCAAGTGGCTTATTTTGATGCCCTGTGTGTGAGACCATGCTGGGTGGTCATTTAGGAGAAGCCAGGGGATCACCAAGATACATCTTCTGGGGACTATAAATTTATGTAAGATACCAGTCCATCTGACATTTATCAAGATATATTTTAATCAGGACTAAAGTTGTGACACAGCCGACCAACCTTAAATCACCATGCCCGTAACAGGTCTAGAAAACAAATGCAATCCTGAGGTCACCAAACTGGACACCCTCTTCTTGTTTTCTTTAGAGATTTTGTCCAAGAAAATAGGAAATAGAATTGGTGACGAGAGACAACTCTGGCAAAGCCCAAAGTGAACATGCTACAACTTCTTGCGTAAGATCTGCAGTTGGACCATAGACTGTATAATAAAGATGGACAAAATGGCATCTCCCCAAAAGTGAAGCCAAAACATCTTGATCTCCCCCCTGGTGGTTGGCTGCAGTGAATTGAAGGCATCCTGTCCATCTTTATACACAGTCAGTGAGTTGGACAGTTTTGACTCAGGTGCCACCAGAAGGGGGTAATTTACTATCTCCTGTCAGAGTTCAACTCAGACTTAAAGGTGCTAACCCTCATCCTAGCTGCTTCACAATGGACTTTAATAGGTGCATACTGGACTTAAGCCCAACAGAACGACATTATTACTGAACCAACCTATTTTGTCCATGAAATTCAGAAACAGAAGGGTCAACCTCGGCAGAGAACGGGCTAAGACCTCCTGCTGGGAATCCAGATACAGCTCTCAACAGGATCTATGATCAGGATTCTGCATGAATGAAGATTGCTAGTATATATACAGTACAGTTCACAATAATATATAGGGTGGATATGGCACACAGACCACCTTCATCCAAGATGATCACTGCACCGCTCTACAAAGGCATTCTGGGAATTTTCAGTGCGGCTGATCTTAGTGCAGTGAAGTGATAGGGACACTGAACCAGAGAGTCTCAGCTCTGGTGTCAGAGTGTTAAATGGTGCTGTTTGTCACTGACAGATGTGTGTGTCTGTGTGCATGTGTGTGTGTGCGTGTGTGTGTGTGTGTGTGTGTGTGTGTGTGTGTGTGTGTGTGTGTGTGTCTGTGTGTCTGTGTCTGTGTCTGTCTCTGTGTCTGTGTGGTATGTGCACGTGTACACACTGTGGTCCCACTCCATATAAATCAGAAGTGTTGTCAGGGGAGAAGGGAAGATTGATGTTCAGCCTTGTTGCTGTGAACCTTACACTGTAAACACACACACACACACACACACACACACACACACACACACACACACACACACACACACTGTTTAATGCACACACAAACACTGGCTGACAAAAAAGATAATTAATGTGTGTTTGCATGTATTTTCAGAAAAAGGAAGATTTAAAATCCAGTTTTAATCAAACGCTTTTCTGTAGCTTCAAACTGCAGGAAAACATCAAATCTGCTTCGTATTTTACAGCATCGAAACTCAACACAGCAGCTGCTGGGTGGTTGGAGGAGGAAACCAGCTTTTAGCTTTAAAATGTGTGAGAATTATGTATCGTGTCTGGCTTTAGGTTACTTTGAGATGTGGAAGTCTTTAGAGTGAGTTTTGTGATGGGTGCGGCAGTGTGGAGGTTTTGGAAATTTCTCTCATCAGTTTCCAATCTCTGTTCTCTGGCTGTCTCTGTGATGATTTGTTTCTGACTTACTCCCTAAATTTGCTCCTCCAGTGTTCCAAACTCAGATACTGGCTCAACTGCTGGCTGGTGAACGAGGGGGAAGAAAGAAATACCTGCCAAAACTACACTTTTCAGAATTACTCTTTGAAATTAATATTAAACTATTATATTACTATATTAAATTAAATTAGACACAATGATATACCGCAAATATAATGGTTGCACAGATGAGACAGCTACTGAACAAGGGATTTAAGAGTTCTTATTTCTGTGAAGTGACTTACAACAACTTGTACAGCAGCTTTGATCTCTTCTCGCCATTTTTCCTTGACTGTTTCACAAACGTATTCTAGGTATCTAAAGGGCAAAACAGATCATGTCTCCATTCTTAATCCAGTCTACTAAACTCAGTTGTTTCTCTAACTGCTGTAGAGATATGGGTGGTCATAATTCTAATGTCAAGGTCACTGTTACCTTGTTTGTCTCATTCTTTTAAATGCGATATCTCAAGAGTCCCTTGAGGAATTTCTTCAGATTTGGCACAAACATTCACTTGAACACGACGATGAACTGATTAGATTTTGGTTGTCAAAGGTCAAGGTTGCTGTGACCTTACATCCATCTCAATCTCATAAACACAATATCTCATGAACAGCTTGAGGAAATTTCTTCAAATTTGGACGAATGTTTGTTTGGACTCAACGCTTAACAGATACATTTTTGGTTGTCTTAGGTCAAAAGTCAAAGCCACTGTGACCTTGTTGTCTCATTCTTGTGAACATGATATCTCAACTTTGCCTTAAGGGAATTTATTTAAATTTGGCACAAACATGAACTTGGACTGAAGAATAAACTGATTAGATTTGGTCAAAGGTCAAGGTTAGTATGACCTCACAAAATATGTTTTTAGCCATTACTCAAGAACTCATTTGCAATCATGACAAAACATCACACAAATGTATAATAGGACACATAATCAAGTAATGACATTTTATATCTAAAAGGTCAAAGGTCAACTTCACCGTGACATCATAATGTTCTGCATAAAGCACTTTCTGGCCATTAAGCAATGCCATATCTCAGGAACAGATGAGTAAATATTTAGTGAAATACTGAATTGGTGACACTTATCTTGGATGTCCACCTATAAAGTGTGCTGATTGTATAGATCTTCTGTGCTGTCAGGGGGACAATGAGTGTAAGGCATCCATGTTTTCACAGATATGGATGTAAACTGTAAGAGAAACTTGACTGGTGTGCAGAGGCATAAAACTGTGGGGCAGAAATTCTAGTTTTGCAAGTAATACACTGCTGATGGTTTTAATTCCATAATTGTCACCATTTACTGCAACTATTTTTCATGGGCAAGGCAAGTTAGCTATTTAGGTAACATGACATCCTCATTCTCAGTACCCCTACTATGCTGTGATTGGTCCTGCTGTTCCTCTGACAATGGACAGAGAGCACCAGATCTGTTTAAATCACTGAGCAAATCAGAGATGTGGATAGCCATACGGTCTGGTCTGAAACCAGAACAGTGATTTAGCCTTGGTTAGCTCAGTTTGGCCCTGTAGGAGAAACAAGGCAAATACCTCAGATTTTAAAAAAAAAAAAGACAAACTGTGATTCAATAATGCAGCACAAAAATACATTTGTGAGGTCTTCATCCTTCAGACTCTCTTAACCTACGAGGGGGCTTTAAAGTAAAGGAAAAAATTGCTGTCAGGCCCCTGTTGAGTCTGCTGCAGCCTTTCTCGTGCTCTCTTTGCATTGTATACATACCCCATGGCCTCCAAATTCTCATTAAGCAAATAGAGGACTATTCATGGCAGCTTCATTATTTACCCAGAGATCCAGAAACCAAAAAAGTGCTCCCGCTGGAATAATACAAGCCTGCAAGTCCTTTCTACGGCAACCACTCAGACAATCCATGAAGTGTTTGAATCCATGCAGGTGGTTAATACCTGAGTGAGAGAACAACACAGCACACGTATGAAGTGTGTGTGTGAGTGCTTAACAGAGTAATTTTTTTTCCTAACCAGGAACCAGTCTCTCTGTCCAATCCCTCTATTCCATCTGCAGAATGACTCTCAGCTTTTTCTTCTTCATCTCTACCGTTTCCTATTTCTGTTTTTCCTGATGGTCCTGTTTATTTCTTGTATCCCAGGTCGAGGGGGAGACCATGCCTACTGGCCGTCTGACACCAATCTAATTGACAGGAGCAGCATCAACGGTAACACACACACACACACACACACACACACACACACACACACACACACACACACACGTTTCTACTGCTTGACCGAATCTGACTGTCAAAAAGTGGAATTACATCAGGGTTCATTCTTGGACTCTATTTAGTGTAATGAGACCAAATCTCCTGGGAGCTGAGCTAATTATGAATGTGTATGTATGTGTATGATATTCTGCAGCATCATTAGATTATCACAGCGACTCGGTTGTTTTCTTTGATCACTCAGCTCAGTCATGTCTAAACTTAGTTTAATGACTCACTGCGTGCTGACGAGGGGCTGCAGCGCGCTGATTTACAGTCCGTTAGGGTTGCTTCCTGTTTGTTGTCGTATCGCCGCCGGCAGGAAAAATTAATTAGATTCACTATCTCACCATCAATCAGTGTTTTTACAAACTGGGGAAAATAATCTTTATGAAGGAACAGGATTAAACGAGTGTGGTGGCATATCAATCTTCACTTGTAGTTTTTAATATGATGCCAAAAACAACAATATTATTGATAATAATATTAGAGTAGGACAATCACAGGGGAAACATGAGCTTCTAGTTTTTACAACTAAGAATATCAAGCTGAAACATTACAATTCTGACAATGAAAATGAATTATTATAACCACAGCATAACACTGTTCCTATTTATAAGAGAACATGTTTTAAATTTGCACAGACATGTGCACATGCATGAATGTGTGATACACACAGGGGTTCTAGTTTGGGGCTTTTAAGATATGGTAAACCTATCCTCACTCTAATTCTTATGAAAATACTCAACTACACACTAGGCTAATACGAGTACGGCTGCTGGTAATAACACTTAAACTACTGCTAAAGCAAAAGCAGCTGCTAATGATACAAGTCATGATTATAACTGTAAGTGTCTTCTCTCAGTACTGCTTTAAGAAATACTGTTCAGTTACCCTTCCTCTGCAGAGAGGTCAAAGGTCAGGGTCTGTAGCAGGCAGTGATTCAGTGTCTCATTGGAGGACTGTTGAGCAGCGTGCGTGTGTATATGTGAGTGTGTGTGTGTGTATTTGAAAATGGTCTCTCTAACATTTCGTTCATGTTGCCACTGCTGCAACCGGAGGGGATCATAAATCCGTCCTCTCTGACCTCCGCCCTCCTCGGGCTTTATGGCGGGTCAGCGAGGGCAGAGCCTCGTTCATCACCTCCACCGTATTTCATCTTTAACGTGGTGTCATCCTTTATATCCCAGAGCTTCCTCTCACTTGAAAAACAACCTACAGAGAATATTCAGCCTAGACTCTTTGAATCAGGGGACAGTTCTGTAGGTCACTATGTTTCCAGTCTGTATTCAGTGCTCAGGTGATCCGATCTGGTCTGTTGTTCTGATCCACTCAGTGTCTGAGCAGGCTGGAGGACTGAGCACAGTCTGATTTACATATTCACTGAAATGTCTGAATTCTCTCCTCATTTTCTCCAGTAATGTGATATTGGCAGTAGTCTGGGCTCAGAGCTCCATACCACTCAAGAAATTAAAGTTAAAGAGTTAGAAAGTTAAAAATATCTCAGCTTTGAGGGAAAGATTGGCTGTTCAAAAGGGTTTTTAATGGAAGACATTAACATCTGAACCCTAATATTCCCCTGAAACTTCACTTAGCTGAAAGGTTTAAAAGCCACTTTCCTTGTTGTAGGATGTCTGATTTTACAAGAAAAGCTTTATATTTGTACAAAAAAGATTGACATTGTTTATTACTGAGAAGCAAAATCCACCTGAACAGAAAGCAACATGTTGATGATGTTTGTTGTATATGTAACCAGAAATTCAGACTACCATCTACAGCCATGCCAGCAGCTCTGTGATACAAGTTAGGTGTAGCGCTACACTGTGCTAAATTCTACAGTAACATCAGCATGCTAACAATGACAATGCAAACATGCTGCAACACAATCCCCAGAAAAAATGTTGACATGGCACGTTTCTGCAATCCATGGATACGTTACATTTGGACATTATTATGTAGCATTAAACATGAAAACTTTGTTTCTTTGGTTAACATGGTTCATTTGGTTAACATGGAGTTAGCTTTAGACACATAAACCACTTGGTTATGATGAGGCAGAGATCATGCTTTGCCTTAAAACACTCTTTGGTGGCACAATCTCTGCAGGAAACACAGCACTGTCTCAGAAAAAACCATACACATTCGGCGGCTAAATAGCTTTTGGAAAAACAGCGACAGGTTACTAGAAAACACCCAAGTTAGGGGGCTAAATAGCTGCTGTTTCCCCTGTAAAAAGTTGTGGATGGCACCAATAGAACTTTTCTTGCCATCCCCATGTTTGGTCACCCGTCTGTTGGGGTACCCATCACAATGATCAGGTACATAAAAGTGGAGCTGTGAACACTGCAGTCCGTGGTTTGGTCAATTGCGGACAGTCACTCTCGCTCAGGAATAAGTTGTGGCTGGTTTTGAAGCTTATGCACAGTAACTACTGTTCATAGCAAGGCAGGTTTTCCATATATTAGTAAACTATAACTTTAAAATGAAAGGATGTTTTGTTGCCTCTGGCAGCAGCTGTAGTCTGAGAAGAAAATTACTTAATTCAGTGGGCTGACTGCCGGCAACTTTTAAAGTGGAATGTTTACTTGTAATGTTACTCAGTGCATGAGTTGACCGTGTGAATCAGCATACCTTAAATTTTAATTTGACAACTTTGACCGTTCCATCAGTCTCTCTTGGATGACACAGTAATGGACCTTCAAGCATTTAGAAATAGATATTAATTTCAACCAGATTATGTGGACTGCATATATTCTAATCTACACTTGGAGAAAAATTAGCTTTGCGGAGCGTTGTTCCTGTGGGCTCCAGCCAGCCTGTGCTTGCCTGAGAAGGACTGAATGCACAAACCTGCTACTATTAAATATTCCATCGCGAATCTCACTGCAGCCTGTTCTATTTTGTTCTGAAAATGTTGGCATGCAGTCCTGTTCTGTGGATGATAACTGTGGTCTGTGGACTCTCCTCTGTGTCATTGGTAATAAGGAAATACAGTGAGTGCTGGACAGAGCGGTTAGTGACAGCAACCCTGCCCACATTTAAGAGTACTGTTTGTGGTGGATAAGCTAAATGGACCAAGGATCTAGATACCACGTCTAAAAGGTTACTTCAGCCCAGTTTTTCACTGAGCAGAACTGTATGGTATAGTTCAGTTCAGTTCAGTTCAGTATGCTTTTTTTCTGTTTCCACTGTTAAAAGTTGTCCGTTTCTAAAAGGTGGAGTTGTAAACACTGCAGTGCATTGATAGGTCAATAGCAGACGGTCATTCTGCTCAGGGCTGAGTTGTAGCTGGTTTTAAAGCTTATATAACCACTGTTCATACCATGGAGAGTTTTATTAGTGGACTGTAACTATAAAATGAAAGGATGTTTTGCTGCCTCTCGCAGTAGCTGTAGTTGGAGAAAAAAAATCATTTAATTCACTGGGCTGTACTACATACACTTGTAGTTCTGAGTAGGTCTTCAGACATTTAAATATATTAATTTCGACTGGAACGGCATAAATCCCAATCCTCACTTGGAGAAAAAAAACAGCATTGTGGAGCATTGTTCCGTTGCTCCAACCCCGTCCACATGAAAGAGTAATGTTTGTGGTGGAAACACTAGGATCTAGATACCATGTCTGAAGGCTTGCTTTTGGTTCCAAAGGTACCATACTGAAAGTGTTCAGTGGAAACAGAGCTTTGATTTAATTTGTTAGCATGCTAACATTGCTAACTAACACTTAATCGGAATGTCATTAGTTTTGCAAGTATTTGGTCATGAAACCACAGCTTTGAAGTAATTAAAATTTTAGAGGATGATGGTATATAAAAACTTAAGTGATGAGTTCATCCTCAGGGGAACATGAATATCAGTCCAAAATTTCATACAATCTGTCTAATAGTTGTTGAGACACTTCACTCCAAATGCGAGAAGAAAAGTCATGAGCTCACTAATATCAGTAGGATTCATTCTCGAGGGACCATAATTGTTTGTAAAAAATGTTGTAAAAATCCATCCATCATCCATGTTTTTTTCTCTTCTTCTGGACCAAATTGGCAGACTAATCAGCAGACCGACATTGCCATTCCTAGACCTATGCTGCTGGTATTGCTAAGGCCGTCACCTTTCGCATGATATGGTACAAAAGCTAAGGTTAATGTGGGACACAGTGTGTACAATTCACAGTAATGACCGTGCATAGACTGTTTAAAACGATGGACTTAGCTACCATGACGTTACCCGTTGGTTTGTGGACTCCTCCGATTTGAAGCCTCAATTACAGTTTTTATAAATGTTAAAATTAGCTATAGAAACATTTTTTTGTACCAGGCTGTAAACATGTTTATTGCTGCTGTAAATTTGGGCATTTTTACATGGATGTCTTTAGAGATTAACTTGCTTTTGGAGCCAACCTCAAGTGGGCATTCAAGGAACTGCAGTTGTTGGCACAACTTTGTTTTCAAGCCCTGAAGGTTGCTGCTTGGTAACTTGAACAACATAACACAGAAATCAGCCAGTGGATATAATTTTTATATATCCCATCATTTTTGTAGAGAGGGGAAGGGAAGCTCTGATTCTGTTGGGGAACATTTGTTTTCCTTTGAACAGGGTTCATTTAAGGGATATCAATACTTAAAAAGGCTTGTCCATTAAGGCAAGTGGGAAAATATTACAAATAGTACATGATTTGATAAAAATGTGACCGCTGTTGTGTCCGACATGAAGCTGTGTGTGATGTTCACAATAAACTGATGTTTATTTCCTTTCTCTGGTTTCTCCACAGAGGAGGTTGGTTTGTTCGTTTCTAGTTTTGTTTATTCTCTCAGTAGTCAACCACGTCTTTGATTTGTCCCTGCAGTGCTACAGGACTTAATGTCCCAGTCTACAAAAAAATAAATGCATAAAATGAAATTAGTGTGATTCACCCAGGATTGGTGCTTTGTTTGGGTTTCTTTGTAATTGTTCAGCTTTGTTTCCCAACTGGATTTCTGGGCTTTGTAGGGATTTCTACACTTCCTGTCGCCCTTGCGTTGATTTGTCGATGTTGTTGCAGCTTTAAACTGACTGAGCAGCTGAGAGCTTCTAATTTATTCTACACAGTGTCCCTGAGCCACTGGGCATTCAATGCCATGCTCAAGGGCATCTCAGCAGAGGTTGTTAGTGCTCCTGTTATCATCAGTAACATACATGTTGCTCACGGCTCAGCTTTGACTTCCTCTGTCAGCTTCTGTTCCTATCACTTATAGCAGTCTTCTACAACTGTGGAATTTTCTTTTTTACAGTCAATAAGATCCTGATTTATTATATGACATTATTCTAATTTAATGATAAACTCACATTTGTAGCAGTTATTTTTGGCATGAGGTCATCTGCTGTATTAAATTGTCGCCTCAAAGGTTGAATTCTTCTTGACTACTTTTATCTTCTTAGGGTTGTTTTATTATTTCATGTGAAGTGCCAAGAAGCTGCTTAGCAGAAGACTGCTTATAAGCGTAACTTGCTAAATTCTGACTCAAATAACTATGTCAAATTCCTACAATTAGTACTAAATGATGTTGGAAACTTTCTAGGAAAATTAATAGGAAATTACAGGTGCATAAACTAAAATGCTCCAGTTTTACTTCCCTACAGAAGAGCTGTTAAGCTATCTCCATTCTACCAAGGATAAAATTCTGGTGTAGCAGTACTAAATCCTTTATTTAGTGTCATTTTAAACATATTAATTCTAAAAACACTGGAAGCAGCATTAAAATGGGGGAGGGTGGGGTCGATTGGCACACTTTTGTATCGATTCAAAATAACCTTCCATTACTCACATACTACTTGAACAGCTAGAAAATAATTTGATCTCTGAATAGATCCAAGTGTCGGCTAACAACTTTAGTTTTTAGAGTCCAACCCAAATGTGAAAGGCACTATTTTATTAAATGTGCAAGGAGCTAATTTTCCCAAAATTCCACCTCCCCGGCATGCTTGGGACACCTTATTGTGGGCTTTGAATAAATAAATAAATCGTTAATAATAGCAGACTAAATTAGAACACCTTATGTCAATGTCACTTATCCAAAAAAAGTGAAAAAAAGATATTTTTATAAATGACTCAGATATGGAATTTAGCTTTCATCTGAATCGTCATTTCAGTGGCACTTATCAGCGCAATGTTGTCAATATAGGCTACATGTAGCATGTGATTTATGAAGGCTTTTGAGTTTGTTTTATTTTGTGGAATAAAAGTCCCCAACAACAATTTGAGAGTAAACAAAATAAATAGTTGGACTCTGTTTGTTGGGGTTAGGCCTATATGATATTTAGCTATCTGAGGCTCACATTTATGCTAAACTAGTATGTTAAATAGAAGCAGCTGCTCAGTTAATGCACGCTGCAAGCTAAATGTCAGACAGCATGACTCTAATTACACATGCTTCTAACAAAATCAGCACAAAAGTAATGACCTGTATAAGCAACACTTCCTGCTCTAAGTATAAATTAATTTTAGCGGTGGCACTGAATGGACAGGTGAAGTCAGTGGGACAGTGTTGTCCATCTCAGGGACATCCGTCCAGCTGAACATCTGCTTCCAGCACCTGTGCTGACATCTACTACAGTGAACAACACATCACTTTATCATGTAGATCAGGTCTGCACATTATTTTATATAATATCAGTCACACTGAAGTCTGTTGTGGGGAGATTATTTGGTGCTGTACTGTTAGAAATGTGACGGTCCATCTGAAGTTATGATACGTTAAACAACTGTGTTATTTGCTGTCGTTTTAGTGGTTTACTCATACGACATATCGTTCAAAAGCTACGCTCCTCGCGGTGCGATTTATGTGGACCACTTCAAGATATGCCCACCCTAGAAGGTTTAATAAATGTTTCTGTTGGACAATAAACAAACAAACATTTATTATTCACCTGCAGAGCATTATTATAATCCCCAGATGCATAATATCCAGACAGGTACTCTGCTTACACGGCTATTATTTCATTCCATCATCACCCCCTGGTGGCTGGCTGCAGTATACATCATAAACCCCGCCCTCTCCATGTTAGTGGATGGGGGATGAGCCAGACTAAAAACTCAAAGTACACATCAAATACATTTTTCCCAAAGATTGTGTCTGTCATTTAAGGTAGTTGAGGTAAGTTTGGTTTTATTTGTCATTTAATGCTATAAAACAGGGTTTTTACAACATGACTGACAGCTACGTGATCCAATTGGTGGCCTCGCATTCAGTGGTGGTGCTAAAGATTAGTCGGACAGGTGTATGGATGGGAACCTTGATACTCCAGAGAACGCTACTGTGCAGACTGGCTCCCAATGAAGTTACCAGAGTCTACAGTCCTGCATGTAAACAAACCAGTTAGGTTTCCTAGAAGTGTTTTTATTAGGACTGTCAGAATAACATGTTACGTTCGATTAATTAATCACAGAAAAAAATGATGTCTTAAAAACAATGTCTGCTGATTAATCGCATTCCATGGTGCCCTTTGACCAGGTGCATCATTCAGGGCCACAGTGGCTTTGTCACAAGATGGAGACAGACAATAGGACATTGCTGGCATTGTGAATGGCGCAATTACATTTAAAAAACACCCAGATGGAGCTGTTGATAAAAGCAACGTTCTCTGCAATTTCTGCAGTGAGGATTTTTTGTACCATCAGAGTACTTCAAGCTTCACATCTGCGCAAAGCATTTAGCAGCTAACCTGGAGGTCCGAGCTTGCACAGCCTCTAATGCTAGTGCTAGCGGCGAGCCTTGTCAAGCCACACTCAACCAGCTATGTTTTTAACCACATGGAAAATGCAAGGTAGAGCGCTGGGTGCGACTCTTGTGCCCTTTCTGTGCCAGCTTTCAATAGTATGGCGGCAGGTTGCATCTGAGGTTGCTAAGCAACCCCAACAAGCACCATATCATAGCCCATTTACCTGAAATCCTGAGTGCAGAGCTGATCTTCCAGGCGCTGTTTGTGTGAAGGCCTATTGTCCATGGAACAGACATAAAGTTCTGGCAGTTCTGCACAAAAATTATCAATTTCCTCTTCATATTTATCACAGACTGATATTTACAGAAGAAGGGAAATATATCTGTCAGCTGTGATTGGTTGGTTCTTGTCAAATGATGTGGTGTGTACTGCTGCATTCCAAAAATTTAAGTCAGTTTATCTCAGGGTGCAGCCCTCTGGAGTTTGAGTTTGAAACAGAAAACAATGAATTTGAGGGTGCAAAAAACACAGCATGTGTGCAGCCCCTAGGTCTATGTGTGAACTACTAACTAACCTATTAGCTTGTAAAATAGATTGCAATGGACTGCAGACCAGTTTCGGTGGTAGAGGAGAGGGGGACGATTAATTTGGATGAACTAATCACAGAGCATGTAATTGATTACATTACATTTTTCAATTGCTTAACATCCCTAGTCTTTATATACAGTGAGCTCCTAAATTTCTGCCTGTGTTGGTTAATTTTTCATTCATATTAACACATTCAGTGTGTTGTGTTACCTAGACAAAACCTCAGAAAAACATGGAAAATGTTTACTTTATGTGATATGGTTATCTACTTTGAATTTCGACAAGGTGAAGCTTCATGATATGTCCCAGTTGTGCTTTCAAACTAATACCTCCCACTTCTAGTCATCTGCTGTGTCTTTTTTAGATTAAATTATCAGGCAATTATTAAAAAAACCAAAAAGAAAGAAATTATTTCAGTGTGTAGAAACTTCTGTAAGTCAATGACAGAGGCACTTGCAGGGATTCTGACTGTTGGAGAAAAAAACAGTGTTACTTGAGACTATGTATGTTAATGTACTAAAAATGGAACAAGATTAGCTTTCAATTTACTTAGGGTATGCCATGGATAGGCATTTTAGGTAAATTTAGGTGAATTTTACAGGATTTTTTTGACTGCAAGGTTTCTTTTGTTAAGTGAACACAGATTTGTTGCTCAAAATGTAATATAATCAGGAATAAAATAGGGGGCATCCTTTGGACATGTTGATACTGAGTTTACTGCACCCTTTTGGATTTTAATGTGTCAGGCACATAGGATGCACACCCAGCAACAGTAATTTGTATGTGGAGATTAGCAGTTGTAACAGCTCTGTACTGTGTTGTATTTGCTGAACCATGCTCACTGTTGGGCTCGTATAATGATTTACAGCATTCATTAACAAGGTGTGAAATATGTTTACCCAATGATGTGATAATAATAATAATAATAATAATAATAATAATAGGATGGTGTCTATCATTACTCTCTACCTGTATGCTGGGCCTGAGCAGAGTGATTAGTATGTCTGTCCATCCATTCAACCCTTCTGTTCAAAGATTAAAAACAGCAGCTACTAGACAGACTGTCATCACATTCCTGCTCCCCACAGGTAGAACCCTTTTGATTTCAAAGACCCTCATGACCTTTACTCTAAAACCACCTTGAAGACAAACGTCAGCAAAGGGTCAGGTTTCTGTTTGAAATTACATCAAAGACTTGTTTTTAAAAAAGGGAGAAAAAGATGATGAAATCTAACTTAAGAAAGAAAAGAAAAGAAAGTGATATTGTGGTCCCTGTGCTGCTGCTGTAAGCTGTGATGGATTGTGGTTTTCATTGAGAAAGACGAGCGAATGGAGAGAGAAGGAGAGAGGGAGAGAAGGTGAAAGAGGTAAAGAGCCTCTTTCACACAAATTTTTCTTAATCTGTCTTTCCTCCATCTCCTACATCTCTCCTATCTTTCACCCACCTTTTTGCCCTTTCTCTTTCTCTTAATCCTTCCATCATTTCTTTGTCTTCTTCTGCTCTCTCTTTTTCTCTCTTTAACACACTTCCCTCTGCGCTCCGTCCAGACTTCATGCTCCTCCTGTGTTTCCTATTTTCGCTCTCTCTCTGCTCCAAGGTCGAGTTAATGAATGACAGAGCATGTCATCAATTCCCCTTTCTCCCTTTACACCTGTCATACACACACACACACACACACACACACACACACACACACATTGTGTATTGATTGGTACAGCAGCAGGAGCTTTGTGTTTTCAGTCCAATGAAAACACTTGGGGTTTAATTCTGTAGGCTTTTATTTTGTAGCTCCGTATCTTCATTTAACAAGAATTTCAAACAGATTTTTTTTAATTAAAAAACTTAAATAAGGTGGGTTAACAGGCTCATGGAGATAAATGAATGAGCCTGTATTTATGTTTCATCTGATTTTTCTGTGCTGCTCCTCAACACAACATTTCAAAATGCAAGACACAGTTAAAGTGAATATAAGATAATGAGTATAATCTTGTGTCAAAGTCTCACAGAAAGATAATTCAGCTTTCATCCAGAAAGATAGACAATTTTAAAGCAATAGTCAGTGATGTAAGAGGACGTAAACAAGGACTTACGGTGCACAGGTTAAAGAAGCTGATGGCAGCAGTACCTTGTATAATGCCATGTGACTAATAAATGTTTAAATGATTGATTTGTTTTTGTAACGTGTTTGTAAAATATTGTAAAGTACGTAATATTTTGCCCCCACTTCTCTTTTATATGCATTTCAGAGTCTCCCATTGGTCAGATGCGTCCACCTCACGGCAGCGCCACACCTCAAAAGAATAGTAACCTCCTGGTCATCATCGTGGTTTCAGTGGGAGCTGTCACCGTGGTCGTGGTTGTCATCGTGGCGCTCATTTGCACCCGCCGCTCCTCCGCCCAGCAGAGGAAGTAAGACGTTTTATTCATCTGTGTGATGTCGGTAAACAGCTGTCAGGGGAGAGAGGGAGATGTTAATGATCGGCTCTGTAAGTGTGTTTGGATCAGCTGATACAGATCTGAACATTGGTACCACACTGAAAAGGATTTGTGGCTACCATGCCCAAACCTTCGCATGGGTTTCTAAGGCCTTTATCACACTAGAGTCTTTCTTAATAATCCTGGTCATCGGGTCCAGTCAGTGTTGTTTTGCAATCCACATCAGGTTTCAGTATAATTTTCTGTTCCAGTTCATAATGTTTTGATAATTGTTATTTTATAATTTAAAAATTAATTTATTTTTAAGATTTCAGTCCCAGTTGATTTTGCAATACCCGTGGTTACACAGTTGTAACAGCAAGGGTGGTTTACAACTAACACTCACTGAGCTGCTCCTTTTTTCAGAAATATGAAACTATCATTTACTACTGATAAAAAACTGCTATATGGACAGGTAATTACAGAGTGTTGATACATGTACTGACTATTGCAGACAAAAACTGATATTTCATGAAATTCTTAAGGACTGTAATTTTTGGGTAGCAGTTTGTCAAGCTGTTTATTTTCTAATTCACCAAGATATGTTTCTCGTTAATGACATCTTAGATTATAGTATTTCACAACTGTCAAGTTTCAATTTAGTTCTATTTAACGTTTAAATTTTCCATTTTAGATGTTTTAGTCAAAATGATTTTATAATCCTGTCATGATGTCTGAATTGTTTTTTTATTTGCCAACAAGTTCCGCTGGTGTCAATTGATATATCTATCAGTTTATTTTCATTTTGTAATCCAGAACAGTCAAAATTAATTTTAAAGGAAGAGTGTGATTTAGGGAGATTTTGTGGTATCCAGAGGTGAGGATTACATATTGTAAGCAGCCAAAACTTCTCCCGGTTAGAATTCCTTCGGTGTTCATTGTTCAGGAGGTTTTTACCGGGAGCTGGATTATCCACAGAGGTCTCTTCCTCTTGAAAACACTTCTCGTCGCAAAAAGGCTATTAACTGCGGTGGCCAATGTGAAAGCATGAATGTCCCTATCTGGAGCCAGTGTTTGGTTTGTCTGTTCTGGGCTACTGTAGAAACATGGCAGTGCAACATGGTCATCTCTGTGGACGAGGACTCTCTCCCTATGTAGATATTGCGATAAATGTCTTGGAAAATATTGCAGTTTCATAATATCACAGTATTACACAATTTATATATTATGAATCAGAATGACCCTTGAAGGAATGAAAATGGAAGGGTTATTGTTGTAAGAAAGACAACCAAAATGTACACGGTATGATAACAATCAACTTTTATATCACTATACCTTGAAACTGGTATATCACTGCAACCCTATGTAGATGTAAACGTGTCATTCTAAGGTAACGAAAATACAGTGATTCTTATTTTCAGGTGGTTATTCACTAAAGAAAACATATTGATTATATCATATTCCATTCTGCCAAGTGTCATCTTAAATCCTACACACTGGACCTTCTGTCAGATTTCAGTAAATGCAGTTTAGCAATATTTTATAATCCTCTTCATCAAGTCTAATCACAGAGTAACGGATTAGCTGAAAAATTCACAGTTCTTGTCCTCCTCATTTCTCCCTCCACCACAATCTGGCTTTTTTTTTTATCAGATTTTTGTCTTCTTGTTTGTGTTAGTCGCAGCATACATGAGCAAGGCAAATGTTTTTATTTTGGATGTATTGTACTGTTCTGGTACAGATGAACAGGTGTGTTCACTGTCTGCTGGGATTTGGAGGGTTGCCTAGCGACATGATTCTAATAGCAGTCGACCTATGGTTCACTGTGTTGTCCACTAACATCAGTCCCTCAGTGTGTTCTTCCTCACATATTAACCTTCTGTCCTATCTGCCCGCTGACTTCCTCACCTATCTCGTCCTCTATGCAGGAAGAGAGCGAGCCACAGCGCCAGTAAGAGGAAGGGCAGCCAGAAGGACTTGCGACCTCCTGACCTTTGGATCCATCACGAGGAGATGGAGATGAAGAACATGGAGAAAGCTCCCAGCGTTGCCCCGTCCGGACGCGATTCGCCCATCCAGTCCTGCCAGGACCTCCCCCAGGTTGCACATAGCCAATCAGAGAGCCAGATGGGAAGCAAAAGCAGCCACTCAGGTACAGGATGGATATTGGGTCATTTATTTATATATCCACTTATTTGTTTTTTACATCACTAACTTTTGTTTTCTCTAAATATAATTTATTTTATGATATCAAGGGTAGTTTGCTTTATTTATTACTTTTATTAGATGCAGATCTCATGTTACAGTTCATCTCTGTGTTGCCTGGCAACATCAAAATGTCTGCAACTCCAAGATGTTGAACACTTAAATTAGAAAATTTCATTTATAATCTGCATGCTAAATATGTCTTCTTCATTTTTATGGTGCAAACCGATTCATTCATATCTATTATGGGTCTTAATTACATTAGCTGTATAATGAAGCCTAATTCATCATGAGCGTATTAAGTAACAAAATATATAAATTATTTCTCTCAGTGGAAAACAGTTAGCTGAGATCATTTTAAATTCTCTTTTGACAGCTTAAAGAAGGGAGGAAAATAGTTTGAGCCCCTGTTTTCATTTTTGAATGATCTGATGTTCCAGGGGCTGACGGTGACGAGGCGTCCAGCAGTATCTCCACTCTGGAGCGCTCAATGGCTGCCAGGAGGGGGACACGAGGCAAAATGATGATTCCTATGGACTCACAGCCGAGCAACACACGTAAGTAACACAACGCTCTGTGTGTGTGTTTGCTGTTTTCTGGCTCTAAGGAAGTCCTTTGCTGATTTTTTCTTTGCACAGAGGTTTTCAGCAGCAAAAGATACGAAGAGTCTACAGCCATGCTTACTGCTTTATGAGGGTCGTTACTCTGTATTTGGTTGCATTGTGGTTGTGATGTTCGGTGAGGTGACCAAAATTCAATGTTAGTCAGACAGATGATGTTGATATTTAGTTGGTTTCAAGTTGGGTTCTTGTTAGTGAAAATCCAGTGTCTTCCAAATGTCGTATGCCAGCGTCAACTTGACTTTGTATAACGTCATATATGATAATTTAAGCGTAAGGTGAACACAACCCAACACCTGCAAATTATCATTATGTTAATGTCCACAAAACATAAAACTGTCGCTGTTAGGCTTTTAAAATACTGTCAACTAAGAGTCCAATGTCTTATTGCAACGTATTCTCATAGAACAGTTTGTGTGATCTCCTACAATAATGCATGGACAACAGTTTGTATGATATCCTATAACTTTGTGCCCCATAAATGAAGCTATGTCGTACGTACAGAGGTTAGGTTTAGGCAATAAAAGTTACTGTGGTTAACTTTCGGAAAAGAAACATGGTGAGGATGTACCTTAAAATGACTCAAAGTTTGCACATATCCAAATTTGGACTCAGGGGGAAAGCTCAAGGCGAAAGTCTTTTTTTTTTTTTTCATGCTCAGGACTGCTTCCATGTTTACTGCTGTCAGAGCATTGGTCACATGATCGCAGCCTTTCAAAATACCTGGGATATGTACAAATTTGGATAAATTACTTTTTGTAGGAAAACATACGAAAAATCGATGAAAAGAGACTCTATGACGTCAAGTGCCAGCTGGGTGGGCACAGGTGCTTTGAGCTAAATAATAACATCAGCATGCTAACTTGCCAGTGTTTGACAGGTGTAATGTTTCCATGTTCACCACTGTAGTTCAGTGTGTTGGCATGCTAATATTCACTAATCAGCACTAAACAAAAGTACAGCTAAGGTTGATGGCCAAAACATTATTTTTGCAGGTATTCAACCTGATCTCACAGTAACTTGTGAAATCACCACGACTTCTTTAACACCTCATTATGTGGTGGTGGCATGCAAATGTAAATGTTGAAATGGTGGCAGTTTTTAACGCGTGAGTAGGTTGCAGTTTCGCTACATTTGTTAGGTATGGGACATCAGGACATCTTAATGTGATGTAAGCATGTCATTTTACATGATATAACCATGTAAGTCAACAGTGGTCTCCTGGGTGAAAAGCCTGTGTTTGTTTGACCACTCCATCACTCCAACTTCCTCTATATGCTACTTCCTCATTTTTTTTCGACCTTTAAGGTCGTAACTGAACCACTGACTTGACGCTGTTGAACCAGAGATTTCATTTGTCCACAATGACAAAGGATAGTAATTATCTTTTCATTGGCACTGTCTTCATGATGCAGGCACATAATTTAACACATTACGAGCCACCACCACGTAATGCTTTGTCAAGAGATCATAGCCATTTCAAGTATTTCTGCAAGACCTGGCAGTGGAAGCTGATCATAAACCAAAGTACTGGACAAATAGAAATTTTAACCTGATGATGGGGGTAAGTGAAAAATGAAAGGATCACCAATCATTACAATTCATCTTGGGGTGAACACAAATGTGTGTAGGTCTACCAGACTTAATAAGAATTAATTCAGTAGTTACTGAGACATTCAGGTCCAAACGAGAAATGTCAGCCTCATGATGGCACTGAAGTGAAAAGACAGAGGATCACCAAAGTCACAAAACAGTCTTGACCAAAGTGATTGACTGACCCACTAACACTGCTGTCTCTGGAGCCATGCCAATAGCATATAATAAAGGAAATCTTCTAATGATATGGTTTCAAAGGTATTTGTGAATTGATTCCTTTCTCAATTGGTCATTGCAGATTGTGGCTCTTATACAGGCATTGGGTGTTGTTTCATATTGTGAGTTTGATGCCTGATAAAAATATATGACAGAAGCAATGCACCTGAAACAAATTTAGTGCGATTGTGATTGTTTACTTGGACATGTAAAAAAGCTGCACAGATTCCACAATTCAAGACCAAACCCAACATCAAGTGAATACATTATATATTAGGCTTTATATCATGGGCCGTGTTTTTTCCTGTTGGTGCATGGAAATCTCAAATGACATGTCTGTGGCGGTGGGGTGTCTTAGGGTCATGATGATGGTCAGATGGTTCATCTCTCTCTCCCTCTCTGTCTGTCTCTGGGTGGTTGAGATGTAACAAGTCTTTCAAGCAGAAGTGAAGTTCAGGGAAGAGAGAACACACACACTGAAGATTACACACTCGCACACACTTTCCCACACAGATAATTAGCCTGTATGTTCCTTCAGGCTGACCCAGAGGACAGAGGGGAGAGAGGAAAGATCTGACGGAGAATGAATGAGGAGAGGAGGATAAGCAGAGGAAAGAAAGAGAGGGGGAGAGAGCAGAAGTTTTGCTCCGAATCCTTGTCAAGTGTCAATTTACAGTGTGTGGATGGGCTCATAAATGTGTGTGTAAGTCCAGATAAATGAAAATGTGGAGCTTCTGTTCTCAAGCAGTGACTCTGATGATGTTCAGTCACATCCGAGTTTTTAAAGTGGAGATGAAACACTGAACAATATGACTGTGATTTGTTAGATTTTTACCCTGGGCAAGATATGACACTGCAGTCACAGTTGATATTCACCTAAATTTGCCAGAAAAATAGTTTTGTTTCAGTTTTTCACCAGTAGGGTGCAGCCATCTTCCAGCAAATTAGAACAATTATTGTTTTGTTCTATGACAATATGGGTTTTTTTTTTCTCAGTGTATGAGATGTCTTGAGTAAAGCATGCATGAAACAAGGATGTATAAAGAGAACTGGATACAGCCTTCCTATGTCAGCTGCTCAAGGAAGTTTGACTTCCAGGTTATAAAATTACCCAGATCCTTTGCATTGTAAGGGCCCAAAGGACAAGCACAATAAAAGCTTTTGACAGCTTAGTGGCTAACTTCTGGTTCAGCCATCTGCTAACTTATTGAGGATAAAATGATTTAATCATACAGGTCTTCAAGACTTTCCAAATGACATAGAAAACAGAATAGTGAAATAAGTCATTTTGCAGGGGTGATGAAGCTAAAAAAATGTAGCTGCAGATTTACTGACAACTCCTCAACATCAAGTCAATGAGAAGAAGTCTTTCGGACCCCATGGCATCACCTGATGGCCTGGGAGTTGTAATTTAATGGTTTGGCCCTATGCAAAAATTGGCTTCAAAGCCGAGGGCTCTTCCTAGTGGCCCTGCCCTGAAGAATAGGATAGTCACTTTTCAGCAGTAGAGCCTGACAGGTGGGGCAAATGTTTCACAGGTCAACTTTACTTGTTGTTTGGACGGAAGAATTAGAGTTTTGGATTACTTGTATGGATATATAATATAATACAATATCAGGAGATGAGCCATTATTTAGGTCTTGAGAAGTAAACAGTAAAACTGTTGGTTTATGATCTAAGGTGTAGCTAACGTCATCAACCAACCAAACATTATAAACAGATTCTATTGCTGAGGAGGGAGCTTATACAAGAACTAGCAAGATCTTGGTGGTATCTCCATGTCAAGGATAACAGTCTATTATGTACAGAATGGGCGCAAGAATGCAAAACCGAACTGGCACAACTAGCTATCTAACTCAACAAAGGAAAACAAGACAGATTTAAGTGATGCTCAACCCTGACTGTTCCTCTGACAGTAAGTCAGACCGTTTATTTCGCTGGTGTACCATGATGCAGAAAATGCATTTGATTAAATTTGATTCGGCCTCTAGATGGAAATGATGTTGATCATGATATGAGGTGGCTTGTGGACGTGACTGCTGGGTTAGGCTAGCCATATTTGTTGATACATAATAACAATGTAATGGCATCTCACATTGTTGATGTTGTCTGACAGCTTGATGGACAGTGGTAGAACACATATTTGGGGGGGAGAAGTGTTTTCTGTGGTTTTATCAGCTGCAGCAACCTGATATGAATTTAATGTCAGTCATGCACCACCCAATATTCTGACTTTCAAGTTCAAGCATTCTTTAACTTTCACCGCTGTCGTCCAGCTCCATGTGAACAGCCATTACATTTGGTATTGTTAAAAAAGCATTAACAGTTGGTTTCAGTTGGTACTCAGCGCAACCATTCCTATAACGTCAACAACTGGCTTAGTGAAAGACGTCTTCACCCTGCTGGCAAAAAAAGTGAACATATATGTGATTTTCTATTAAATCTAGATGAATATCAAGTTTGGCTGCGGTGTCATACCTTGCCTAAAGTAACAATCAAACAAACCATAACTTAAATTCAGACAGAAGTAAACATTTTGTTAATATCTGTTTACCTGCAGTCAACTGACACTACTTTGTATTTTTACTTTGAGTTCACCGTCACTGTTTCAAGCACTGATCCATCAAATTAAATGTTCTACAATCACATAATAAAATATGAAAACCCTTGGCTGCCGATCAATAAAATTTTAATTTCGAAGCCTTTCAGTTTCGTTAAGTTCTGAAAGCTGGATTAAAATGTAGCTGCAGCTGTTGTCAGAGCAGCACTGCAAAAGTTAATTAACAGTTATAAACAATTTGTTGGGTCATGGCCAACAGTTTTTAGGTGGAGCCACTTTACATGAACTCATTTTCAGACACAAATGACTCTTTATTTAAAGGGATGATGATTTTGGAGAAGGTGAATGATTACTTAGTGAGTAATTACCAAGGCATTTTATACCTATTTATGATAGAAAACACAAAGAAACAACCCTGCAAAAGAAAGACATGAACTCAATTAATACTTTCTGACTTTCAAACTATTGGAAACAGAATACATGACATTTGACTATGACATCATGAATTGCACTAACATCATAAGTACAGATTGTATTCTAGTGTATTGAACTAATGATAAGTAATAAGTAATTACTTATTATACAACAGTATGGAAACTGGAAACATTGTACAGTATAATGCAGAACAAAATAACGCCAGTAAGAGTAACGCAGGAACACACGTAAAGTGAGGCTTATGTCCATGAATCTGTTGCCCCAGTGCATGCTGGGAGGCTACCCAATACATCTACGCAATCACATGATCAGCAATCAGCCAATGGACCTTTTTCACAGCAGATATTTTGAGCACAGGTGAAATTGATGACATTAACTATAGCCCAATTCCATTAAGTGTGCTAATAAGCTATACCAGTGAGCCTACATGCACAACATGAGGACCTCCACTAAATGAAATGCAGCTATCAAATGTCTGCCGAAAAAGCAAATAATTGTGTGAATGCCAATCATGGTTTCAAGTATCCACTTAAGTTGCCTTCATTTCAAAATAAAAGCACAGTGTTACTCAAAATAACTTCATCCAGTATTCACAAATCAAGCTCAAACTGTGTTTAAAAAACTAAATGTCCAGGATGCAAATAAACAGGATTATTTTAGTCTGATAGGAGTGTATTTGTTGAATTATTTAATTATTGTAAGGGCCGTCCACACTGAGAATAATAACTAGAAATATATTGTCTAAAAATCATTCAACTCAGGTGGATAGCAAAGTCCTTACCACAACTATACGCCAAAAACAGTGGCAAGCGATATTGTTGGGATCACTTTCAGAGTAGTCTTACTGACTGGATGTAGACTGTGGCAATAAGCCAAAGTCATGTGTTTAGCCAGCATTTCCCTCTCTTCAGCTATTTGTGTATTACCACTTTCAAAATCCCTTTTGTTACAGGAAACGACAACAACAACCTCTGAGCTTACACACAGTTTACATACTGAAATGGCAAGTTTTGACGAAGATTTAGATCATGCAAAAAGACATGCCTGCCTTGTTCTTTCAGTGAATTGTAAAAATTAACAACAAATTAAAAAAGCAACTTGTGAATGCACATTGTAAAAGCCCAGGCTCCGTCTAGCAGGACTCTCATGCCCGATATTGTTCTGTTTTCTGACACAACCAACCAGAGTTCATTTGCTACATCTTTCAAAAGACCTCAATATGATACTTCTTGCACAGGGGGTCTGATCTTGGACCGTCCCAACTCCCTGAAGGATCAGAAAACTTTCTGTTGTCGCCATCAACAGAGCTGCTTTCCTTCCAGGGAGAGTCTGCCCAATTGGCACGAGCTAACACAGCAGCAGCGCTAACACCCAACACTGAGCTGTTAAAACGGTCACAACAAACTTACACCTACACTGAAACGGCTCATTAATAACTGTTAAGGAAAGGTAGCCATAGCCCTGTCACTGTGTGTATCACCCCCCAAGACTATTTTTCAAGGGCTTGGGGGTTAGCACCGTTGAGGATGGCTGTGATTGGTTGAGAGAAACAAAATCAAGCCAGAGCATTTTTACCCTGTAGCAATATGGTGATTCCAGGGCCCTTGCCAAGCGCTGACACAGTGCTGTGGAGATAGGTCTGGCTACACAAGACTACTTTCAGAGAGAAAGAATGATAATACGCTCCCTGAGCTTTATTGCAGCTGGAGCACGCACGGTTTACAGATCACTATCGCTCATCAGCGTGGATTCTCACGTTTTTATATTTATACTGATCGTTCTTGGTGTGGATGGCTCTTTACTCCACTCTCCAACTGTCTGTAAATAGAGCCACCTGTCTGTGAAATATCTGCAGGTTTCTGAGAACAGCAGTGACACCACGTCACATCCACGAACAAGTTCCTAGTAAAAGCACATCATCTAATTACTGGATTCTCTCTCTGTGGAGTGTATGTGTGTGTGTGTGTGTGTGTGTCACTCTGAGCTGAAAGTTTCATATTGTAATTACCCTGCTCGCAGTCGGTCTGTAAGGATTTGTGTCCTCCTTTTTATTCTCCTTCCGTCATGTTGTTGTTGTTTACTGCAGTTGTAACAAACCGAAGCTGCTGCTCTCAACAGTAACAATCAGGTTACAATGTTGGGTGTTCTTTTCTGGGAGTGTGAGTCAGCAGGTGACTAATAATTTTTTGCTAGCATGTGACAAGCCCTCCTGTGTGTTTACTTAAATGTGTGTGTGCACGATATGTGGGTCACAGTAAAACAGGAAAAGCCTTGAGGCTTCCTCTGCCAACACACAGACCTGTCCTTTACTCTGATCTATTTTTCCTCTCTTTCTATCTGTTTCACTTTCTGTCATGTTTTACACCTCAGTACTTGCATTTTATTTGATCTTTTTGTCAAAGTCCAGTCAGGAAGACTTTTTCATTCCACGTCCTGTCCTCCTGCATTTATTTTTCCAACTGAGCCGTGGCTTTGTTGCTTTTTTCCCCACCTTACTATATTGAAATTTGAGAGCTCTGAAGGTGCTCTCTAGTCGCTCCAACCCAGCGCCAGACCTAGGACCATTGGTGCTCTATGTATTTATAAATACTGAGCAAAAACTGAACACTTTTGTTCTTGCTGTCATTTTTCACACGTTTAAGGTCAAGATCTAGAACTTTTTATGCCCTCAACAAATATATTTCTCTCAAATTTTGGTCAGAGATTTGTTCAAATCCATGTTAGTGAGCATTTCTCCCTTTGTAAGATAATCCAACCACCTGACAGGAGTGGCATATCAAGATGCTGATTAAACAGCATCATTACCCCACATTACTGTCTTTGATGAATTAAGAACTGATTATAGAAATACCCACAGGGCCCAGATTTAGATATCCTTTCAGAGATGACACTGTCATTAAAGAAACCTAGTGAGCAAATTTAAACGCATCAATCACACTTCATTTTTATTATAAGGACTGTACTTTTTGTGCTCCATTTATGCCCAACAAAAAGATATATGGTCAGGGTGAGTACATCGGATGAGCATTCTCCAGACTTTTTTTCATGGTACTAATATTGCAAGAATCGAACCAAACTGCAACCTCTTGCAGATAAAGTGGGATCAGTTGATGGTGTGTTAATTTTAAAATGCCCGCAGGGTCTGCACTGTTTCTATCTTTGCTTCTGTCTCTTCCTCTCTGTTTCTACCGAAGCAGCTCAGGGCTTCTTCACGTTTTCCCTCTGCTGCCACGTCTCTGCTCTGCAGACGACAGACCTACTGATCTCTTTATCTACCTTCTGTTTTTATCTCTTTGTGTCTACTGTCTGGTTTCCTTCTCTCTCTGTCTCTGTTTCTGTCACTTTGTTCCACTTTTTCCATCTCAGTCTACTTGTGTTTTTTTTTTAACCATTTCTGTATTCTTTCTCTTTTGATCAAGCTCTTATTCATTTTTCTCTTTTTTATCTCAGTTTGTCTGCTTTTTCTCTTTGATGCCATCTCCACTCTTGGTCTTTGTGGGCTTTTTTCGCTGTCTTTATCTTTCCGGATTTTTTTTTTTTTTTTTTTTGTCGTCAGATTCTAATCCTTCTTTTTTCCCATCTTTTTCTTTATACATTTTTTTTTCTTGTTTTCTAGTTTTTCTATTTATTCCAATCTTCATTTCCCTCTCTGTCTTTATCTTCCCTTTTATCTGTCACTTTCTCTTTTGTCTTTTTTTCTCTCACATATATTTATCAATTCAATTCAATTTCAATTTACTAAGCTTTATTGGCATGATTGTAGATTAACAATATTGCCAAAGCCATTACAAATTTACAAATAATGTACAATAATAAACGTAAGTATGGTTATCTTTGTGTCTTCCAAATTCAGAAACCTACATTTCTTTATCTCTCCCTGTATTTCTGTCTCCTCCTCCTCGTTGGCATCTCTCTCTCTCTCTCACACTTTCATATGCACACACACACACACACACACACACACACACACACACACACACACACACACACGCACACACACCTCCATTAACCTGTGGCTCACTGCACCAAAATCATCAATATTCTCAGTCAATAACGGTATTGATCAGACTTGCTCATCTCTGGTAGGCCTGCTGCTGTAATCAAACCCAGCGTCTCTTTAAATGATCACAGCACAAATACAGTAAAACACACACACACACACACACATACACACATCCTGAAGCTGCTGATCACAGCCTTGCTGCTTCTAAATTGTCAGTACTTACCAATCAATACTGGTATTGATCAGGGTTTAGTAGCAAGAGGAAGCAGGAGGCGGAAGAAAACTCCACCCTCCCCCTCTGTCTTTTCTGTCAGTCACTTAGAATTCAATTGAAAAAGCTTTATTGACATGTGGGTTACATGAAGAGTATTACAAACATTCAGACCGCATTGAAACAGAAACTCAGAAAAGAACATTTATAGTATGTTTTTGTTAATAACTCATGACACTTCATAATGTATCTTGTACAGCTGCATATCACTCCAGACTACTGTTCTAGACCAACAAATAGCAAAACCAATTTTGATTTAGTAAGTCATTTTTCAGCAGCTTTTTAGGCAACAAACTGTGTTTTTTAAGCAACCCATCTATGTTTTTCCAATGGCTTTCAGGCACCAAACTTAGGTGTTTTAGAGCAACGCATCACTGTTTTTCCAGCTGTGTTATAGGCAACAAACAGCAATTTTTAGCAACCTGCCACTATTTTCCCAATGGCTTTTTAAGGGTAAACTTGGGTGTTTTATAGCCACTCATTGCTGTTTTTCCGGCAGCTTTTTAGGCACCAAACATGGGTGTTTTGTTGCTACCCATCAATTTGTTTCCAGCGACTTTTTAGGCACCAAACAAAGCTGTTTTGTAGTCACCCATCAATATGTGCACCAAACATAGCTGTTTTGTGACCAGCTGTTGCTGTTTCTCCAGAGGCTTTTTAGGCACTAAACATGTGTTTTGTAGCAACCAGTCACTGTGTTTCCACCAGGGGTACTTTCATGAAAAGGAGTTGTTTTCTTTTAAGACATTGCTATGTTTCCTGCCTGGATAGTGCCATTAAAAGTGGTTATTTTTTTACCAATATGTCACTGCTTTTTCAGATGCTTTTTGACAGCTGGCTACTGAATGATGATGCTTGCTGCCTTTAAGACATCTGGTTGTCAACCTTGACTTAGAACTGGACCCTTTGTGATGAGATGACGTGCCTCAGGGATCACCTTACTCAGGGTTACTATTGCCGTGACCCGCTGCACATTTGTGTTTACACCTTTACGTGATAAGTACTTGTACAAAATCAAGCCTGTCACCTAACCTGCTGAGTACGCCTGGAATAAACAAAGCACGCAGCCAGAATGAGGAAAGATTGATTGTTATGCTATTTCAGAGGTTTCCTTTCAGTACAATACAAAGTAATACATAGTCAGGAGGCTTGAAGATACACTGCTTGTGAAATGCTTCAAGTGCACATTGGAAACATGGCAAAGTCATAACGGTTGCACATTGTCTTAAACACTCTTGATCATGTAATAGAGATATTACATCATTATCCTACATATTTTCGTAGGCACTGTTCTGGAAGTTCAAATATGGCTTTGAATGCAGAATAAAGCTGAACAGGTCATGCTAATTGTTCTCATGGGGGATTTAAAATGTATAAACCCATTAGCAAGCGTGGCCATCCTCCATTGAAAGAGGTGAAGGCAAATAAGTTAAAAATGTAATGATTTTGACCTGTTGTGAAACATCACTGCACAGTGGAAATACTAATTGCACAAACCAATGTCAAGGACAAGACATATGCCAGTAGAAGGGAAAAAACTTAAGGCTAGAGGGGTGGTGATAAACTGATGCAATCAACTTGAGTATTAAACATACCAGAATGTGCTCTGTTGGAGACTTCCTTATCTTTTTCTCACAATTACTGAGGCATTCAGTCTTAATCATTTAACTTCTTGAACTCTATCTTTACAGTGACTACGGTAGGGAAAAGACTAGTTTTAAAAACAATAATTGTAATAAAGATAACAGTCCTCCAATGTCGGTAGATGGAAGCAGGACTGAAAAATTTTAAAGAAAGAAACAATTTGGGGACAGGACAGAGCCCCAGAATGTCCCATAGCTGCATCAAGTGGAGTCAGTCATGTTCTTTTGCCCAAGTCTGAAGAACACATGATTAAACTTTAATCAACACAATTTCAGTTGCCTTTTTTCCAATAGCTTTATAAGCACCAAACCTAGCTGTTTTGTAGTGACCTGTCACTGTATTTCCAGCTACTTTATAAGCACCAAGCAGCATTTTTTTAGCAACCCAGTGCTGCTTTTTCCAATGGCTTTTTAGGCACCGACCTTGGGTGTTTTATAGTGACCTGTCACAGTGGTTCCAGCAGCTTTTTAGGCACCAAATGTGGGTGTTTTTTAGCGACCCTTCACTGTTTTTCCAACTGGCCTCTTAGGCACCAAATTTAGATGTTTTGTAGTGGCCTGTCACTGTGGTACTAGCAGATTTTTAGGCTACAAACCTGGGTGTTTGGTAGTGATCTATCACTGTTTTTTCCCAACAGCTTATTAGACTTGATAGACTTATCATCAGACTGTTTGACAGTCTAAAGCTCACTGGTTCTCGTCGACAAAGCCAAGTTTAGCCGGTTCTGCTAGCCTGTCACTGTGGTTTGTTTAATGCTAAGCTAAGCTAACCAACTGCTTGCTGTAGCTTCAAAATTACTTATAGACATGAGTGGTTACTGGCCAACACTGCTTCAGTTATGTTTCTTTTTAGTTTAAATTTCATTCTGTTGATTAAATTCATCATTTCATTACAGTGGGCTCGGCAGACTTAATTTCATTATGAGAATGGAAATGTGTTAATAGCTGCAACAGGTACAGGTAGACTGTTAGCAATGCTTACTCCTCCATAAGCATTTCATAAACATACATTTACACTGTAAAACACAATGTGTGTTTGAAACAGTAGAGAAGGAAAGAGACACAAACATGGGATGCATGAGGGAGACGCACACACACACACACACACACACACACACACACACACACACACACACACACACACACAGTCTCTTCAAGCCTGTTTAGAAGATAAGAAGCACCCCGTCTGTGTGTGTGTAGGTGTGTGTGTGTGTGTGTGTGTGTGTGTGTGTGTATACCTGAGGCAGTGCAATCAGTCTGGGTGAGTCTGACTCCCTGCAGTTTCCTCTCAAGGTCACAATATGAACTGTGTCAGGTCTGCCTGCTTTCCTCGCTATTTGTCCTCCTCTCTGTTTCTAGCAGCTCTCTGCTCTGGCTGGCTGCTTTCTGACTGCCAGCTCTGCTCTATTCACTGGTTTACTCCCTGTGGTTGGGACTCTTAGGGTTTGGTGATATAACTGTTGTACTCTGAGATAATAGGTTTTCTCTCTGCTCTGCTTACACAAGGTATCCCTCCCAGTAATTCTCTGTCATTGTGGGTAATGTTGCTAATCAATGAGCAGGACTGAATTATGCAAATATTGATTTTTTTTTTTTTTTTTATATGACTTTTATATTTAGAACAATGCAGTGTCCGTTTAAAACGTGCCTGTTCAGAGCAGGTTGATTGCTTGGCCTGTGGTATTGCTGCTTGCAGCTTTCTCGAAAACTGCTCATCCAAACGACTCAATACTTGGCACCATGTTTCCTTGGGTCCTGGGACCAAACAGCTATAGATTTAGTAAGATATTTAGATATGAAAAATATTGAATTATATTGTTTTTCTTACTCATTGTACCCTGAATAATGTGCAAAAGGCCCCCAAACAGATGCCGTCTGGCTTTGAATTGAGACCACCTGTCTGCCAGTCATACTGCTGCGACAGATGCCATCCAGTTGACCAGCAGCGTATTATAACACCGCTAAAGGTTCTGTCCAGCCGCATTACAAACTGACGCCGCCCAGCAACATATCATATTGTTGCAAAAGGTGGCTTTTGCCATCAGGTGTTACACCTGACACTGAAGTCACTGACAAACTGGCAGTATGACTTGACTTGACTTGACTTGACTTGACTTGACTTGACTTGACTTAACTTGATGAATAAGAATTATTTGGGGGCCCCCAAATCACTAAACCCGCCTCTGGAAAACACACTCAACATACAGCTTCTCCAATCAGAAACACTGGTGCAACACAATTTGTGTTTGTGTGTGTTGATCTCCAAATAGGTGCATTAGTTGTCATGTCGAGCATGGATTTGATTCGCAGAGATTTTTTTTACAGCGGTATGGTAATTAGTGTTGAGATTATCGCTAGTATGGCAAAGAAAAACACGCCCAAGTTGTAAAATACATATACCCTTTTCGCATTAAAATTAGAGGCTTTTTTAAACATGGGGAAACCTGTTAAAAATAGGTGATGGACTCCTTTCCCATCGCCGATGGACAAGTAGCGCCATCTACAAGGCTCAGCAGACAAGAATGCCTTTTTTTAAAGAATTCTATGATATGTATGGTACTGTATATGCTGTGTGCTCATTAACTAGTTTACTGGCTGTATTGTCTGTTTCAGCATTGTCTGTAGTACACTACAGCCTAGTTTACTGGCTGTTTTGTCTGTCTGTTTCAGCGGTGGTCAGTGCCATCCCGGTGCCAGCTCTTGACTCTTCTCAGTATCCTGGTATCCTGCCTTCACCTTCCTGCGGCTTCACTCACAACAAGTTCAGCCTGAGGCCGATGCCTTTCCCAAGTCTGACCGTGGACAGAGGATACACACCAGGTACTGCAAAACTACTACTACTAACACTTCTGAGAATACTACTGATACTACTGTAGAGACAGAGATACACACCAGGTACTGCCAATATTATTAAATTACTACTGAATCTACTACAACTTCTATTATACAGACACCTCTGTGGCTCTGACCACTTTTCATCATATCAGAGCTTCCTGACTTACAGATTATCTGTTTAAATTATTGAAATAAATATAACTGAAATCTAATCATTTATTTTGATTTGACACAGGTTTCAGAAATTCAACGTCAAACTACAGACAAAACAGAGAAATAGACTACTCATTGAAAACCATTAAAAAAACTAGAGACCATCTTGCTATGGGATTACAGATGCAGCCACTTCAAATTTCCTAGGCCAGCCGACTGCCAGCCGGAAGCCAGCCAGTGTCCAGCTAGTTCCCAGCCAAATACCATCCCCCCACACCTTTCTGGGGGTGTGCCTGGATTCCACTGTAACACGCCCATTTATTCAATTACAAGTTGTCACCATTAGATGGCGCTTCCCTCACAGAAACACAAAAACTAAAGATTAAGAGGTGCTAGTACTTTTCCTGGTGGTGTTTCCTTTCTATGCTACTTAACTAATCTACTCCACTCTCTCAGATGCAAATATTAAACTTTCATTGCACTATTTGTATTTTAAAGATTTAGTTTGGTCTGTAAGTTACAGTACTTTTGTACAATAATATAAATTTGTTGCTAGCTTATATTATTATAGGTTACAATAAGCCACCCAGCAGTATTTAAGTTATTAAAATGACCACCTTTATCTGCTGCTGCATCACTGTTATAAACACATTAGTTATTAAGGAAAACCTAAAATTTTGTTACAGTTGGCCCTGGTCTCCCCTATCTGAAAATACTTAGGTAGTCACTCAGAATAATAAGACATGTTCTGAAAATAATTACTGAAATCATTTTGAAAAAGTTGCTCGGTAAGAGACTCACTCAGTGTGATAATGTGTGTGACAGTGGGGGTAGGAAAGCTGTTCAGATCGCACATTCACACATTCGGTGAGAACGAAAAGGTTCATGGTAATGTAAATGATGTGTGGAGGCTACCTCACCTTCAGAGACAAACAGCACCACTTTATTTCACGTGCGCTCCCTTTGAGTTAGTAAGTTACGGGAAACTTAATCAACTTTGTGAAAGCTGCCAGTGACAAATTCATTATTAATATTAAGAATTTACAAATATGGTAAACATGATGTCATCGGGAAGGAAATCCTTCGGGCACACCCTTACAAGTCACAGGCTTCAAATTAAGCGAAGAAATGAGAGGATGCATGTTTTATACTTTGTATTTGAGCAGGATCAAAAATAGTGATTTGAATGGGGTTCAATCTGAATGTTTATGTTCGTAGGGTCTTTAACGTGAGTATCTCCGTTCACGTTGTTTACAAAAGGCTACAAATAAAATAAAAAAAAAACATGAGAAAATTACAACATTCAGAATTGCACAACCTGTATCAGTATACATACAATATACATTCAGAGGGAACGACAATGTTCATCAAAGTGCTAATGATGTGTTTGAGCTCTCTCACCTTCCAAGATAAACAAGACCACATTATGTCGCGTGCAGTGAAAGTACCACACTCCTTTTCAGTTATTAGGTTAGGGAAAACTTTATCTACTTTTTTCCAGAGACAAATTCTTAATTAACTAAATCAGAAATTGCTTCAAACACACTTAATAAATAGTAATAGACATTTTATGTGATAAATAGAAGAGCCGAGGAGTCATGTTCACACTATGTAAAACAGCTGAATGGGCAACGCTCTACATAAATGCCATAGGAGATTGCCTAGAAACGGCCATTGTTTACACAAGACATCTTGTTCAGTTTATCTTTGAGTGATCGGTGACTTTACTGAGTATTGAGAAACATCACAGCGCCCACTGTGTCAGTCTTCTGCTGAAGTCACAGCAGCAGCCTGTGAACGGAACAGAGTGAATCTGTCTCAGCTTGATATCATGACTTTGCAAGCATCAAATGACTTGCTTTAACGAATTCCGTTAGATTATAATATAAAGAATTGTGAAATATCACTTCCATTAATCTGTTTAGACAGACAGCAGCAGATCAATGAGGTAAAGCTGTGCTGTGTGCGTCAGGCAGAGCGTGTGCAGAGCGCTGTACAGTCTGAACGTCAAAATAATAATTTAAAAAGAAAGATCTATGTAATCATTTCCAATATTCACAAACTGTTTTTATCTCATGAAAGATTCTGTTTCAGTCCATATTTGTTGACATGTAGTCTTTGAAAAACAACATTTTCGCTGAGGTTCAAAAAATCCTCGTCTTTCGCACATTCTGTGCACGGAGTGGGGTGGTCTAACAGTGATCTGACAGCACTAGCGCAGTAATACATATATATATTACTATATGACATTATTATCATTACCAGATAAACTCATCCGCTAAGACTAATGATTCAAACGCAGTTTTGTTCTTGCTGTACTATCACTCGGTTCCCAGCCATATCACTTTAATTTTCGTGCAATTCTTTTGAATAACAAAACGCTGAAGCATATTATTTATGACCTGTGATATGGTAGCCTGATAATCATTAAATATGCTCTGTGTGGGAAGCGTTCTCCCACGATTACAGTAAATCGCTTCAGCTTCGACACTCATTGCACCTCCTGGTGGACAGACAGACCATGGCAACTGGTTTCTACAAATTAAACTTAAGGGCGTTACCAGTCGGCCCTGTATTCTCGACGTCATTGCGGGGGATCTACGAGCCCGGCCCGGTGACGACAGGGACCTGTCACGGATCGGTCACGCCTCTACCACGGGCCAAACGGAAATTTGAAGTGGCTGCATCTGTACTGCACCTAAGATACAGCGATCTATGATTTGAAGTGAGTGTCAGCCCGGGGCATAAAATGGGGGTAGATAGCCCCTTCCCTACTTCCTACCCCCCCACTTCCAGGAGCCTTGCTCTGACCGCACCCAACTTCGAACTGATCTTTGTGAGCTCAAGTACATACCTTTAAAGTTTTTTAGGCCATGGGCGTGAAGTGGGGAGCCAGTGGCCCCTTCTCTTGTTCGTACTCCCCTACGTCCAGACCCCTTGTTTGGGCCACACCTATCTTCAAACTCGACTTTCATTTCAATCTCATCTACACACCTGTAATGTTTTGTGACTCTGTCTTGCACAGTTGCAACATTTTTGCATTGACAAAATCTTCTCATTCATGGGTGAATTATAAAAGAAGCAGGACAAATACACACTTTTGCCTCTTTTTTGTTGTGTTGTGTGTCTTTTTAGTCATTATGCACCCATGTAGTTTTGTGTCTCTATGGTGATAATACTTGTGTGTGCGTTTTGCTGTAGTTATTTCGTGTCTCTTTGCAGTTCCCTTTCATCTCTTTGTGGTCTTTTTTGTCTCTTTGTGGTCATTCTAAGTCTCTTCCTGGTCAGTATGTGTTAATTCAAGTGACATTTTGCAAGTGAAGGCCATGAGGGCCCCCTGACAATTTGGGCCCCTGGGGCTGTGCCTGGTAGGCCAGTTCATTAATCCATCCATGCTTATTTTACCCCAAAACATGATCTTTTTTTTTATCTATTGAAGTTGCCAAAACCTATCCAACCATTCCACAACACTTATTATGTGTCACTATGTGCTTCAGCTACATCACAGAGATACATCAAAGGATGCCCATACATTGCTATCAGACGCTGAGGGGCGTGACAGAGTGTCAGTAGTTGATGATCTGCTTATTAGAACAAGTTATAAAATTCCCTCTCGTAATTGTTTATGTGAAACTTTGACAGGCATAGCAGCGGTAACTCAGGGGCAGGACTTAGCATATGGTCTGTTACATAGCCAATAATACTATAACTACTACTAGAGACAGTAGGAACACACAACACATAGATACCACTACTGCCACTGATGCACTATTATTGCCACAGTTACTGGTATTATTATTATTAATGTATTATTATTTTAACTAGTGATACCATTGTTGTGGCCACTGCAGTCGTTAATAATAGACATAACAGTGTACATAACAGTAATACAACTTTAACCTTTAATGAATGCAACAGTGCTTACACAGTAGCATCTTAATCTTTCCAGCTGTCTCTCCACTGTTCCCCTCCTCCCCGTCCCTGTCCTATTTAAGCCCATTTTGCGGTAGAGCTAAATGCTAAACGACATGGTGGGGAGCAGTAATTCAGTAATTCAGTAATTGGCTAATTCCTGGTCGGCTTGTATCAGTGATTTAACAACAGCAGAGAGCCGAGGAGAAGCTTCAGTGTCATTGAATTAGCCGACACAGTGGGAGAGCTGATGGCAAAAAAAAAAAAAAACACACACTCACAATGAGCTGACGGGAGGGTGGGGTGGTGTGGGGCAGCAAACAACAGAGAGGCACATGTAATGAGCAAGTGATACAGAGGCAGTTAATGTGGGAGATGGCATAAAATTTAAAATCATAGAAACACAGAGACACTGAGCTTCACTAATTGAAAAGGGAAAGGTGTAAGATTGTGTCCATAAGGAGTCGACTACTGTACGAGTCACTGAGAGCATCTCTGAGAGACACACTCTTTAAGCTTCAGGCTAATGACACAACATATTAAGATGCTGATCTGTGCATGTTGAATGAATCCTGAAATTTGAATCAGTTTCTTAGAAATTTTGATTCATTCTCCACACAAGAATTCTGAATATAAAATACAGCTGTAACTCAGTATGGTATATACTGTCTATATATACTGTATATATTTTATATAATTCTTAAATAATGACATTAAAACCAAGTAAATATACTATTCAAAAATCAAAATAGTATTTTTTTTAAGTAGCTGTTTCAACATCTCGTTGTTATATGTCAGTGGACCCTGTAATGCAACACAATACTTGCAACATATTGCACCCTAAGGCTCTTACTCATAGACCAACACATCACTGCTCTCTCGCCCACAGAGATCAGATAAATGCATCAAAAGCTTGTGCACATTGACCATATGTGCTGAAATTGCTGGAGTAGCTTTTTCCCGTCTCTTTAATGAGACAGAGAGAATGACGGCTAATTTCAGTGTCAGTTCAGTGCATTATCACAGCAGACAGCCTCTCAAGAGTCGACTTCCAAAGACAACTTGATCACAGTTTACACTTCTGTGTTGAATCTACGCCTACCTACACCATAGGATTTCTTTATATGAGTACACTACACTATACTATAGCCTGACATGCACCTGTCCAGACCTCTGCAGACTTCCTATATTTTTGAAAATGTTGGAATAAAGAGACTCAAAACACATAGGATTGGACGTTTAAGGGTTTACTTACAAGAAAGCCTGCAGAATTGCTACATCGTGACAATTCATAGTACCTGACAAACAAGCAATATCAGTTCAGAAATATGTGTCAAACCTACAAGCCTTCCCATACATACACATTAGAGGGGCTTCCTGTCACTTAAGCTGCTGTTTTCTGTTATTTAGTCAACCAGTTTGGAATCATTTGCTTCTCCTTACCTATCCAAATTTGTTCAGAGTCTGGCTGAAGACATGTCAGGTTATCTGCACTTCAAAAACTAAAAACCATTCCCCTAAGTAGAAACATCAAAGCGAAGTTTTTGTTTATTTTTATTTCAGAGATAAGAAACAATACATTGCAAAGACAATAAAGCCCCTACAAAAAAAAATATTTGACGTTGTGCATGTGATTTGTCCTGGCTTCACATGAGTAGAGAAAAAGTCTGCTAGCCTCAAGGCTATTTTATTAAAATACGATGCCATAGGCTTATGCTAATGACATTATCATGTTGTATATGTGGGGAAAACATGTCTAGTAAAAAACAGTTATTTTGTCTGTGAATGTTGTTAGTTATATTGGAGACGCATTTTGTACGCAAGTTTAATATTGTCGCTATTAAGTCATGTGTTATGTGTGTTAGTTGAATCAATCAAACTTCACTGCACTTTACAGAAACTCAACACATTGGAACAGAAACCCCACTGCCAACTAGTGTTTAGGAGGTGTAAATGCGGAGCAATGTAGACACACCTCCACACACATAATGCTCACAACCACAGTTATATAAAGAGAACTATATACAGCGTTTATGTGGCGGGGCCCCATTCATTACGATGAAAGTTACTCAGCGGTGCATGAAACCAAAAAGTTTGCCCCCCCAGGTGTAAAATTACCTGGTTCATCGGCATCATTGGGCCCGCAGAGTAGACACATTAGGGACCAAGCTGGCTTCTTCCAGTTTAGCGCTCCGCTAAATTGGGAAAATGGGGAAAAAAATGATTTAATCGTGCCGCTCTTTGAGACTATTGAAATGTAATCAGACTGAATGGATCAAATTCTGATGGTGAAACGAGTCATTTTGCGGGGGTTTGGACACACCAAAAAATTTATCTGCTTTTTTACATGTCATTCACGATGTAAGTCTATGGGTCTTTCACCGGCATCATGTGACGAACCCGAAAGTTAAAGTTACATGGTTTGGCCACTTCGTCAAACTGGTTTCAAAGCCCAGCGCACTTACTGGGGGCCTGCTCACAACAACTTAGGACACTTGTGTAGGCTACGACGTAGACTTTGCATACTGGATTTGTTTTGGAAGCTTTTTGGATGAATTTGACTTGTGGCGTTTTAATATCCAATTGCCACCCAATCTATGCAAGACATATAAAGTGAGTTAGTGTAAATAGGGGCTTTATTTCAAACATTGTTTTCCTGTCTTGTTAGATAATAATAACCTTTAGTGTTAGGTTATTATTTATGTTCTTACCCAGATATCATTGTGTGACCAGTTGTATTTGTGTATTTGTCCTGCAGCCCCTTGTTTGGATCCCAGTCCCTTTGCAGTCGGCAGGGACATGTAACATGTCACCAGCATCCTTGTGTGTGTAACAGTAGAGCACAAGATACAAACAAAACATGGACACGCAATTTGAAACACTGTTGTGCTCAAACATTTCACAGAGTACTTTAAAGAGAAATTTACCAGGCAATTATTTCAGAACCAAATCAGTAATTGTATGATTTACTTACGATGCAGTGACACAGTGTCAAGTCAGTTTTAATTATATACCCCATTATCACACTTCACAAATTTGCCTCAAGCGAATTTACAATCTATGCAGCATACAACACCCTCTGTCCCAAAACCTTTGCTTCCGATAAGGGCAAGAAGGGAGCGAAGTAACATTTAGGTGAAAAGTAAACTTATGTGACTTTACAGAAGAGAAAAACACTTCATCACTCTGTTATAAAACCAGGAAGTGAAATATTTGCAGTCCGTTGTTCAGAGCTTGACTTCTTCTGCAGACACTGCAAGTAAAATGATAATCAAATAAATCACTGCTCCTCTCTACTCCAAAATCTGTAAGCGGTGGATGTGTTATCTCTCTGCACAGACATAAAAATATGTCAGCTGTTGTGTTGTTGTGTTGTACGTCTAAACACTTGTTATGCTTTCCATTCAGCCGGTGTGAGTCACCAGCAGACTGTTGTTCTCAGGTTTTCTCCTCATTTACAACCAGTCAGGGCAAGGAAAAAGAAAAAACAACCGAGGTGTTATTTAACAGTGTATTTGCAGCCGTCTGTCACTGTGGGGACTGAGATGAGGTTTATTGTCAAGTATGGTGTGTGATGGAGAGAAGATAATGGAAGGTGGAGGAGTGGAAATAGAACAAACCGGGGCTGATGTAAAAAGAGGAGGACACATCCTTCCGCAGTCACATCATCTGTGTATGTTACACCCTCTGGTTGTTGTTTTCTCTTTTTTTTTTCCTGTGACTCTTTAGTTTGTGGGATCCCCTTTATTGATCCCCTCTATCCAAAAATGTATCCAGACTGTTCACACCAGTGTGATATAGTGGTGCGTTAGGGTCAGGGAGGTGTTGCTTGCTAAAATGATTGGGATTTTCTTCTTCTTTTTTAATTAGTTATATGTTGAGGAGAATGTAATCCTAAGAATTAGAGTGATTTCTTTTGTTTTGTCGTACCCTACTAGTTCTTAGTGAGGGATATATCCATTACCAGCCAACAAAGAAGCTGTAGTAGTTGTTGCTAGGAGCATGGTTTTGTCACAAAGCTCAAAAAGTATATCAACATGCATGATTGCATCCATCTCATCACCATTTTTGTGGACGCTTATATGTCTCCACAATGGCAGGAGCTATGGCCGGAGGGGTCATGTTTTTGGGTCGTCCACCCATTCATCAAGCCCATTTTGATGAACACAATATCTATAGAAAGCCTTGAGGGAATTTCTTCAAATCTGGCACAAGCGTCACTTGGACTCATCGATGAACTGATTAGAATTCATTGGTGTAAGGTCAGGGTCACTGTGATCTTGGATTCATCCCATTCTCATGAACACAATATACCAAGAACACCTTGAAGGAATTTCCTCAAATTTGGGTTCGACGTCCACTTGGACTCAAGAAAGCACAGATTAGAATTTGGTAGTCTAGGGTTAGAAATCAAGGTCACTTTTTCACAAAAAAATGACCAGTAGAATAAAATTATGAAATGATGACATTTTATATCCAAAAGGTCAAAGGTCAGCTTCACTGTGACATCATAATGTTCTGCAAAAACACTTTTCTGGCATTATGCAACACACATGGGCGGCTGTGGCTCAGAGGTCGAGCGGGTCATCCACCAATCGGAAGATCAGCAGTTCGATCCCCAGCTCCTCCAGTCCACATGTCAAAGTATCCTTGAGCAAGATACTGAACTCCAAATTGCTCCTGATGATGCCGATGATGTGTGTGAGTGAGTTAAAAACTGAGTAGCAGGTGGCACCTTGTATGGTAGCCTCGGCTACTAGTGTATGAATGTGTGTATATGAATGGGTGAATGTGACTGGTAATGTAAAAACCGTTTTGAGTGGTCAGATGACTAGAGAGGCGCTATACAAATGCAGGTCCAATATCTCAGAAACAGAAGGGGAGACATTTGGTCAGATACTTAATTGGTGACACTAATCCCAACTTGGCTGATTGTATAGATCTTCTGTGCTGCAGGGTTGAAGATGTGTGTGAAGCACAGTTGTGTAGTGAATGGTATACACAGGTATACAGGGTATACCCATTTCTTTTTGTGGTTGATTATCAGCCAAAAGCTATCGCAAGATATAGGTGAGTATACTCACCTCCTCCTTGGTAAGTCTACCTAGTAGTACACCCACTACACCACTGGTGAAGCATCCATGTTTTCACAGACATTTCCAGATTTTTCATAAATGTAGTTAAGAAGCTAACTATTGACAGTATGAAGAAAGATAACATCGTTCCTAATCCTGTTGACAAAAGTTGCTAAAAGAGTCAGAGAAGTCTGGGGCTGTTCATAAAACATTCAGGACATGGTTGTCTACTGTGTGTCTTGTTTGAATATGATGGCTGTATCTGATATGCTGCTACGTCGCACTATGTGCCCAAAACAGATTTCCCATTTGGGACAATAAATTTTAACTTATCTTATAAATATTGCAAGTATCACAATATGAATAAACAAGATGATATGGCACACCCTTACATTAAACTGCTCATTACAAAGTGTGTTGATTGTCTTGAGTAATCGGGTCATGACTTCTGCAAAGAGACATTGCTTTGTTTTTTCTGCGCTTTGAGCACCATAATCCAAGTGGCATCTAGTTCCATTGTATCAAAAAAAAAAGGCAGACATCTCTATGGCCGATATCACCCACAACTCACAACAAAACTATCTAGACTGACAAATAGCACTACAGGTAAGAGGAAAAATATGTAATTTTTTTCTTTTGCCTGAACCAAATTTCAACAATAGAAGAAAATTGTTTTATTTTTGTAAAAGGGCCATGACAAATGATGTTCTGATGATAGGGGTATCACATCAGACGACTCTATAATGCGTCATCCTGAAAGGCAGTTGCAAACAACATATTTTGTTTACATTCATTAATCTGGCATACTCATCCTTTTAGCCGCAAAATCTGAGTCAATTTCTTGTCTTGGTCCCTTGATGATTGTTCACACTCTCCTGATGACTTGAGATACCAAAAAAAACCTCTATTCTTCTGTGAAAAACAAAACACAAAAAATTGAATTCCTCAAGAGCTTGTCATTTCGCTGCCAAACATTTTAGGTCTGACCCACAATGTTTGGCAGCAAAATGACTGAGATTCTGAGTTATTGTTACGTATTCCTTTTCTTGAGGGTCTCTGAGATTTTTCTTTCTCTTCAGTCTCTCTCTTTTTCATCCCCCTCCCATCTCCTTCCTTCCTCCCCCTGTTCCTTCAGTGTCCAAGTGGCTCTCATGCCCTCTCTCTCTCTCTCTCTCTCTCTCTCTCTCTCTCTCTCTCTCTCTCAGCTTTTCTTCTTGTTTCTTCCTCTCGTCCCAGCTGGTTGATGAACACACAGTGACTCTACATGTAATTACTAGCTGTCTTCTCTTTCCCATGTACGCTCTGATCAGGCTGGCTGTAGCTACATGAGGAGTTTCATCTCTCACGTCACATCTGAGGCGTGTTTCAGCACACAGTCGGGACCTTACTTCAGGAGGAAGCTCCTCTCCTTCCTCTTCCTCCTACTCTATGTCTTGTGTGTTTTTCTGACAAGATAAAACAGGATTTCTGTCAGTGTGAAGTCATCCAGCCAACGTAGAGGCACAGAAACACCAGCGCAAAACTTCACACTCAATAAAGTAAAAGAACAAAACTGCAAGCCTGGCAGAACTCAGGGTTTGTTCACATAGAAAGAAAAGATTGATGTCTGGAATTAAATTATTAATTTATACATTTTCAAATAGTCTTTCAGTATTTAAATGAAAAAATATATCTTTTTGTTTGTTTTCATGGAAGAAAACTGCAAAAAACAAAGACTGTAAACAGATTTGACCACTGCATGTATGTATCTGTCCTCTATATACATATCTAATGGGGAACAAACCCATGAAACAAACAGCAGAAGGTCTGTTCAGAATATTTTTACATTTACATTCCTGACAGAAACACATTCTCAGTCCCACTGCCCTCCTGCAGAAACAGTAATTTACACAATAATGCCATGTTTTCTTAGCATATTCCTGCCAACATCTAAGCAGATGCTGTGTATGAAAAAACACTGAAGTGCTTTAGGATGTTGAGACAAAATATTTGCACGTTTGAAGATCTGCTATTTGTTCGTTTTTATGTATTCAGTGTTTTTCTTCAAATGAATGTTCACTCTTTACAATAATTGGATGTTTTGTCTTTCGTCCTTGCCTCTCTCTGTCCCCATTCTTTCCCTCCTCTCATCCCTAACATCTCCCATCTCTTTTCATCCTTCCAACAATTATTCTTACCCCTTTACACACATTCTAACTCCCTTAATCCCCTCCTCCCTTCTCCTCAGCGATGCCTTCAGACGCCTCCACCAACCCTCTCCTCCAGCAGCAGCCTCCACCGCAGCAGGCCCCTCCACTCCTCCCTGGCTCCTCCGCCCCACCCGGGGAGCATGTTCCTGGTGTTTGCCCAATCCCAGGAGCCCCTGCTGCTGCCGCCGCTGAGGAGGCCCAGGCTGGGAGTGGGCGGACCATCCCGACAGCCTGTGTGCGGCCCACCCACCCGCTACGGAGCTTCACCAACCCACTGCTGCCACCGCCTATGGGGACCATCGACCCCAAGGTGTACACCTCCATGATGCCGCAGTCCAGTGAGTACAGCTGATTGTTTCACAGATGAAGACACACCCCGATTCTTCATAAATCCATTTCTGAATTGTGACATGCCAATATGGCACCAGTTCCTAAATGGTCGGCACCTGTCGGACCAAACACAGATTTCTAAGCTCCATTTCAGTGTCAGAAGCATGTGGTCCCAAAGGAGGGAGGGAGAGGGTCAGAGAGAGTCCGTGTGTGTGTGTGTGTGTGTGTGTGTGTGTGTGTGTGGGTGTGTGTGTGTGTGTGTGTGTGTGTGACAGTGTCAGTGAGGCTGCAGGGATCGGGGCAGAGTATGAAGTTAAACATATTAGTGCAATGTGTGCACAGTTTAGAATATTTTGCAGTGAATAAATGCTACAACTCCTCAGACCCAGGCCATGTTCCTGTGTCTTACTTGCCACCTGCTGACTAAAGTGACCAGGGTAAGACCTGAAGTTAGCGAGCGAAGCTAGCCCCCATTGGAATCTGACCAGACTCACTACAGGGCTGTACACGTGCTGTGTTTTTGTGGTCTCAAATTTGCTGTTTTCAATGTAGATGCATGGCAAGCGAGCTCAAGCACCACAGGCTGTGCCCTGATATAAACAGAGTTTAACTTTTGGAACACAACAGCATGCACTGCATGCCATGTGATGAAGGACAACCAACCACAGATATCTTTCCCTTCTTCTGTAAATATCAGTCTGTGGTAAATATGAAGAAATTGATCATTTTAGTGCAGGGTTTCTCAGAACTTTACATCTGTCCCACAGACAATATTTTTGGCCTAATACATAAGCTTAATATATAGTAAGTAGGCTATGATACAGTGTTCCCTTAGCACCCTTGAGAGTAGGCACAAGAGTAGTGCCCAGTGCCTGACCTCGTGTTTTCCAGGCGGTTAGATGGAGCATGTGTATGGTCCCTTACAGTGGACTGTTAAGGTGGACCAGCTATTCTCACAGATATTGGAGAAATGTCTGACTGCTGAGTCTCTCCTGAGTTAGGAAGACGATTTCATAGATGGCACCTTAAAATTTATTTTGCTTTTGTTTGTGTTAACTCACTGTAATTGGGTTAGGATAATAGTTAATATATTTTTTTAAGTAAAAAAGGGCGGTCTGTAATGTCGTAGACCATTGTTTTATTTTTGTTGTTGCTTTGTTTAATTAGTATTAGTTCAGACACTGCTTCAACACCAGTACCATTTTAAATGGATCTTTTTAACACTGGTATCAGAAAAACCCCAAACAATACCCAACCTTAGCAAAAGTTGCCCGTTGCCCCACTGACCATTTTAGAATTTGCAATAAAAGTACATTGACTCCCACTGGGAGCTTTTTTTTTTTTTTTTTTACTTTAAATGTAAATAAGATGCCAGAGTGCAGGAAAAAGCACCAAAATAGAGCTTATTTATCAAAAAAAAAAAAAAAAGTGCCATGAAGAGATACTCCCGGACCCTCCACCGAGGTCCAGGCTAAGCCTTGAATGTCCTCAAACCCCAGAAACACCCCTGCATACACCTCACCTGTGCAGGGCTGCTACTACTGGATTTGCTTTTTGACAAAGATTACTGAGATTTATTTACTGGTTCTTGGGCCTTCTGTCATTTTGCAAAACTTGTAACAGGTGAGTGTAGGACCCAAGAGCAGCACTGATGACAGGCAGGACATTGTATAATGAACTTTAATGCACTGCTTTGATAAAAACAAAGTGAGCAAAGAGATTAAACAACTGGGAGAGTCAATGTCTGGGTTAGGAGGATTGGTCAGCAATGGGAGAGTAGTCCTGGGGATAATAGGAATGGCAAACAACAATGTGGCAACTGCAGTCTGTGAAGCTGGGCTCTTTATATGAGTCACAGGTGAGCAGAGTTGGCTTGATGAGGCGGGTGTGATGGACCGGCGTTAGCGGGAGATGGTGAATAGCTGATAGGCTGGCAGGTAGGTGTGGTGAAGAGGCGGGGTGAAAGGAAAACTACTGTGTGAGCAGAGAAGATGGAATGTATGGCAGGTCAGAGGTGCCCACTGGGACAAAAGTGGTCCCCGAGCAAAGCAAGTTAAGTATCCCTGATATAACGTGACATTAACAGACTGATATACAACCTGCTAGCTTAATTAACTTAAGTTTGTTGAGACACTGTGAAATTGAAATTACAATGACTCAGCAGAATGCATGTACTCTATTTGTTTGTCTGCATTAAGGCATTTATGTAATACACTTAGATTTGATTATTTATGAAGTATTATATAAACTTAAAGTATACTTCACTATTTGCAAGCATTCAGTAAGACTTCCCTCCAGGGCAAAATGTGTCAGCATCTTGGACCAGAGCATTTTCTTATTTTTCCATCAAATACTTACAGTCTGGTCTCCTCCACTGAGCTGAGTGTGGTTTATCACACCTGATGACAGAGACGTCTTTTTTTTTTTTTAATTCAGCATCTGGCTCCGCTCGGTAGCTGTTCCTGAAACTCCAGCTTTTTGATGGTTGTTTTGTCAGATTCCAGTGACTCTTTGTTTAAGCTGGACTGTCTGTGCTGAGCACCTCACTTTGTTTAATATTTTATTCAGGGAAGCTAAGTGTATTAGCCTAAGGCTGCTACATAGTGTGCTTGTGTGAGTGTGTGTGAGTGTGTATGTGTGTTTGTAGAATGATATACTGTAACTGGCCTTGACATTAGCCAGAGGGTTGGATCTGATCTGGACTGACCTCCCTCTGTGTTCTCTCTCCCTTTATGTTACCTGTCTGTCTGTGTCTCCATATGTCTCTCTCTCTCTCTCTCTCTCTCTCTCTCTCTCCTCTTTCAAGGAGCCATTATATTTGACAAAACATCCCTTTCCCTCATGAAAATCAGACTTACCCCAGCTGTCCTGTGTGTATTTTTAGCCATGCTGGCAGGCTCTAGCAATGGCAGTCTCAGACTCAGCACCTTGGCCTGAGATATGTTGACAAATATCAGGTCAATTGCCTTGAAATTTGGTACAGATATCCTTGCTGCCCAGAAGATGGCCATTATTGACATTGTTGATCCCCTGACTCTCCATCCAGCACCCACATCATGTCTCAAAATGTCAAAGTTCTAGATATCTTTGATCAAATAGCTGAGCCCTGATTACAAACCTCTGAACCGCCGCCCACATCGACACACCATTTGGAGAGGCAATTGACCAGTCAAAGCTTTATAAGCAGTATTAAGAACAGGGATGCCATCCTCCTACATAGCTAGCTAGCTACGGAGCTAATTTTGACAAAAACAGCAACAGAAAAGTTGTTGCAAAAATAGAGATGAGAAGGGAAGTTATCAACTTGTTGTCAGACAAGTCAGACCTTAGTTTCCAAATATCTGCACTGTGTAGTCAGAGTCAAATCTTTGAAAGTAAAGAGTTTTGTTTTTTTGTTTTTCTAACCTGATTTTCAAAACTTGGTGCTTTGATTATTATTAGATGGCACATGACATAAAGTAAGGCCCGATCTAATTTCTTATTATCACCCCTACCCCTTGTTTTCAAGTGCCACGACAGAATTATGAGGGGCAGTGGTTAAAATCATCCGCTATGAAAAAGCACAACCCGTCAAGACCCTGATACATCATCAGTAGCCTATTTGTTTGCATAAACAGACGTGACTACAGCAATAATGGTATTATCATGCCATTTGCCTTTTATCTGATGGAGATAGAAAAGCATGGATGTTCACCATTACTTCACAACTTAGGTTTTACACAATCGATCAAACAGGTCATCAAATAAAAAAGAACACTACTTTACTACCAGGCCACTAGTGGTGCTTTGTAGGCTAATCTTAGCAGCCCAGGCTCCCACCCTGCCAGTCTGCACTAATATCAGAGAAGTCATAATAAGTGCAGCAACTTTGCTGTTGGACTTAACTTTCATTTCAGGCACCATATGCCATCAAAGGACGGGAATGCAACATGGAAATATGTGGGATTCTTTTTGCTATAAAGAAAAGGACCAAAAGTTGGGAGAAATTATCCTCAAGAGCTTTCTCCCAGAAAGGTATCTCTTGGTTAAGGTGAGGAATAAAGCTGTGGTTTTGGTTGAACAGCTTTCCAGTATGTTTCCACTGTCCTTTCGCCATGCTCCTTTAACTTAAGATAGGAGAGCATCTTGTTGAAGCTTGGTTGGTAAGCGATCAGGTGGTATATCAGGACATCAACTCATTGGAATATTGGCAGTTCAATCCCTGGCTCCTCCAGTGTCCATGTCTAAGTATCCTTGGGCAAGATGCTGAACCCCAAATTTTTAACGATGATTGCCATAGGTGCCAAAATGCATGTGACGGGTTAACTGAGGTGTTACCTTCTACAGTAGTACAAGATACCAGTGTAAGGGTGAATGTGACGTACAGTAAAAGCATTTTAAGTGGTTTCTCAGACTAGAAAGGCCTTAAACACATGGAAGTCCACTTACCATTTACAAGAACCAGTCAAAACAACTGCAGACAAAAATGGGTAGACAAAAAAATAGCTAAAACTCAATCTGTTTTTACAAATTTGTCCCCTCTCCCAAATGCTCACTAGCAAACTGAACAGCGCTCGCATCAGTTTTACACATACTCAGTTCTTTTGTCATCTTTACTTCCATACATCCTGACATCAAGTGTTAGTCAGGTGTTGTTCCACCATGAGGCTCCAGAAGGGGAACACAGTTCTTACAAATAAAATTCCCTCATTATCTCTGTCTTCTTTTCTTCACTTTTGTCTTTCTTTCCCTCTTTTCCTCTCTTAGTGTCTGTGTTTCAGATCTTTTTATCTCTCTTTTCTCTCCCTCCGTGGCTCATCCTGTCATTCTCTGTCTGATCGCCTGCAGCAGTGTGAACAGAAAACAAAATACTCGCCTACAGTACACATGATCCCTGGACAGTATGTGTATGTGGAGGTGTATTTGTTGTGTGTTGCTGCTTTCTGGAGGTGCGTATCACCTCGGTGTGTGTGTGTGGGTGTATATAGTTCCATTATGATTCTGTTTACACGCCCAGGTGGCCTCAGATTAACATTGATTTTCAGCTCCTGGAAACCTTTCGCTCAGAAATAGCGAGCCTGAGGCGACGCTCGGCTCTACTCTCAGAGACCCCCTCTGCCCCCCCTGTGACCCTCCCCCTCCACCCCCCTTCCCCAACACAGAGCAGTAGCAGTGCTACCTCCACTGATACCCCTCCTCCCCTCCGTCTCTCTATCAAGGAGGAAAAAAACCGGCTTGTGAGCGATGGCGTTTGATGTTCATTGTTGGCCTTGTTTGTGTGTTTATCCGGGCCTGAATGACTCCCTCGGTGAAAAGAATGAGATGTTTTCATGGTTTAATTGGATTGTGGTGGTGAGAAGGAGACAGAGAGAGAGAGAGAGCAAGAGAGACCTGAGCAGACGAAAGGTGGATACTCCAGTTTGTGAGACGGATAGAGAGCCGCACAGGAGAGAGGTTTACCTGACACTGGTTTCTGATGTTGGATCAGGTGTTGAAAGAGTCTTAAAAAAGGAAGAAAGGAAAACCAGATATTCTGGGTCGTGTTCCAGAAGCTTCTCGGTTGTATTTTTTCTTTATCGGACATAGTTGTAAAAATGATTACTATCAATGTATTTTGTTACTTTTCCTTCAATATTGAACTAAACGCTAAACCCAAAATGATTTTTATTGTTCTGTCGAGGTAAGTCAAAACACTTAGTGAGTGTTCAGGAAAACATATTTGATCAAGTCTTTTAGTCGCCTGAGCTAAAGGTGTGCCAGTATTCATTTATTATTATTAATTATGTGTATGTAAAATGTGTACATTACTTTATCAGTCCCACAAGGAAAGGAAATCATGTCTTCTGTTGCTCTAAAGGGAGCTTTCCAGAATCTAAAGTATTATCCTGAATGATGTCATCAGGGTTATCTCATCTTTTGTTTGAGACTTAAAATGTTGCAATTTTTTCTGCATTACAAAGTGGAGATCTGCAGTTTGACTAGTGTTGGGATTAATACTGTAATTCCACTACTTATGGCGGTAACTAGATATGTAACTAACTACTTTTGTCCAATAAATAACACAGTTACAGGTGTGGCACAGTGGTTCAGTGGTTTGCACTGTCGCCTCACAGTAAGAGGGCTCTGGTTTCAAATCCACTGGCCGGCTGGGGCCCTTCCATGTAGAGTTTTCATGTTCTTCCCATGTCAGCGTCAGTCCAAAGACATGCAGATTAGGTTAATTGACGACTCACGGCCGTAGGTGTGAATGTGAGCGTCCATAGTTGTCTGTCTCTTTGTGTCAGCCCATTGATAGTCTGACAGGCTGTCCAGGGTGTAACCCGCCTCTTGCCCAATGACAGCTGTGATAGGCTCCAGCCCCCCTGCAACCCTGTTTCACATTGAGTGGTTACAGAAAATGAAAGAATGAATAAATGAACACAATTACAGTTACCTAAATTTAAATGAACTCATTACATGTAACTTTTGTGTTGATCAAAGCCGAAAAAATTCAGCCTGTTACCCACATTTTTTCCCCCGTTTATAATCTAACGTCACCCATAATGATGCACAGCTTAGGTAAGCAGTGTTCAGTCCCTCTATTTTGCTTTTGTGTTTGTGAGAGGAGAGACAGAGGTAAGGTAAGAGAAGGTGAAAGGTGGACTTGCATGCAGCCTTCAGGAAGTTATTAATAACTTAACGTTATTTAGAATGCTGTAGGAAACACCAGTCGACCAGTGCTGAGCTAATCACCTGACATCATGATGGCACAATAAATGATACAAATCAATCAATAAATCAGTCAATCAACACATCAGACTGTCATTTTCCATCTCTGTCATCAAGGACAAATTAGATCTACAGTTAGTTGAGGTCTATTTGCAGGATAAGAATTATTGTTAAGGAAAAACCTCTTTATTCGGCCTATCATGATAAGAAATTACTGTCAAATATCTTAGGACCAGTTGTTATTTCATTTTACTCTTTCAAAGTGTTAAAAACTAACCTGTGCTGCTTAATTTTAAGGCCTGTAAAAGCTGCAATTAATAGGCCCATCAAGATATCTGTTGTGTTCTATTGTTTCACTACTTACTTTTCATCATAGTGATAAAGGGTACAATCATAGATAAATTATGATAGTCGTCTCATCCCACACTGTCCCACTGCAACACTAAAACAATATAGTTGTGTGTGCCTTAATAGAATTGACTCAGAAGAAAGGAAAATTCAAAATAAGTTCTCTTCTTTGTCCAGCCTGCTTCTCTTAGAAATAGCTGTGCTCAGTTTAACATGAATATGAGATTTTGACCTTTTTTTCACACTACTTAAATGCAGCTCTCCTGAGAAACAGCCTTTCTTTTGTCTCAACACGATCCTAATTTAAGATCTTAAAATGCTCTGTCTTCTCTCACTGCAGTCGTCTGAAATAATCAGCTCCTGAGATAACAGTAAGATCCAAAAGAAAACATTATTGGTTTATGGACCTGCACAATTTCAGAAGTTTGTCTTAACTCTGTGTATTTTATCTGCTGTCAGAGTCAAGTCAGTCTGATATCTCTTTCTATGTTGCTTCCAGTTTGACCACTCTTTTTTAAGACTCTTTATAGCTGTAAAATGTTCTTTGAGCTGTTCTGAAGCTTTTGCAAAGCTGAGCAAACATACAATCCATTAGTTTGATTAAATCCAGGACAAACATGGTGTGTAGTCATTTTACTACATCTAAGCTGTGATAGTAGCTTTTAGTTTTGGCTAAATGTTATTAAAACTGTTTGAGATTCATTATTTTTTGTTTTATTCTAACAACATGCACATCTCTGCTACAAATGATCAGTTGTTGTTTTTTTGCTAGAACTTATCTTTCTTGGTGGTGGAAGTGAAATGTTACAACGTACCCCATGGGTGGTTTTAATTGTCACAAGCAGAGGGTTGGTTGTAACACTTGCTGGAAAAGTCTGTTTCTCAGAATTAATTTAATACAATTCTGTCTATATACTATAGGTTGATACTGTTTATGGATCTAGATATCCAAACATTTGTCGGTCCCTCGTCTAACCACCAATGCTTCATGAATGGACAGATCAACACATAGACAGAAACATAGTATGTGTAGATATCATATAATTTTCTCTTTTCATACATTATATACTGATGGATAGATGTATGTAGATATATATTTCTCCATCTACATCAGGTACAGGATAGGTGTCCATGCAGGTATTCATCCACCTGTTAGTCCATCATCCATATTGGCTGGACCAATACATGTACATAGATTGGGTAACCTAGATCCACATGTCAAAATATGAGTGTTGAATGTATGACTATTGACAAGACTGTAAAAGTCTGAGTCAATAAGATACCTGACAAATTAAAAATGCTCATTTGAAGTGGTATTAACCTTCTACGACCCTGTGACCTCATATGAGGAGATTACATATTGGGATTGCTGCACCTTATACTTCATTCTGTTAACTTGGACCTGTTGTCCTCAATCGTAGACACTTTTATGCACCATCTAGTGGTAGCAAAAGCGCAATACACTAATCCATCGAAAAGCAAAATGGTGTCCATCTCTGCCAAGTCAGTCAGAGCTGATTGCGACACAGAAGTGGACAAAGTAAAAGCCTGATCAGATTTTCTGGTTGAAACTTATTTATTTATGCTTGATAGAGTTTGTGGTTTGATATGGCATATAAGTATGGCATATAATATGGCAAATAAGTAAGTGACCCTGTGAATTAGAAAGTACTCATTTTAGGGCATTAGGACCGCTTTATTATCTCCTTTTATTACATTGGGACTGTAATATTGTCTCCTTCGAAGGCATTGGGACTTTATTATTTTATTATCACAGTGTTTCACACAGGCCAATTGGGTGAGACAGACTGTTTCTACAGACCAAAAGAACATTCCTAGATTGGAGTAATGGGCAAGGAATATTCAGAGAATTAGATATTTTGCGTGTTACGCAATTTTGCTGTTGCACAGCCATGTGTCTTAACTGCGAAATGATACGTTTTTAACAGTTTTCGATTCCGACAATGACCCTAAACCATAGAGTTACAACACATTGAGCAAATGTTGAACTGTTTGCAAGTGTGTTTCTTCACAACAATGTTCAGGAATTAAAATAATCAGTTTTAAATCTTATTATACACTTGTGACTATCACACAATATGTCCCCATGTAAGGGACATCATTTAAAAAATGCTTAGTGTTTTATACTTAACAGGTCCTACTAATCTCAAACAGCTAGGAGAAATTAAATAAGCATGACTGTTCAGGAGGTTAAAAAGGTCTTGAGTTTACCTTGTTTATGCCTGTAGACATACCTGGTTGGGATAATACAGTTTACAGTTAAAGGGATAGTTTGAATTTCTTGAAGTGAGGTATAACAGAGAACCTTTTAATACAGTATATGGTGGTTGGTACAGCCCCAGTTTGGAGAAGCAGGCTGGAGTCTGACATAGAGGCTAAGTACTGCTGTGGACGTGGTCAGCAACAAAACGTATTTTAGCCAACCTAAAATACTCCAGCCTGAATCCCAGACTGGTGCGTGCTGATTGATCTACTGTATGTAGTATACTGGATATGGATAAGTACCCCATACAACCCCACTTCAAAAAAATCTGACTATCCCTTCAATAATTTGACCACAAATGTCATGGCTTGAAAATTTGATACGTGCCTAAACCTAACCAGCTATGTTGTAGGACCTAAACCCCGGTCCCTGGTCTCAAAGTGTTAAGGTTGTATATCCAACTATGTTATATTAGTGCATCACAATTCTTGGGCTGGAAAAGGCATTGTTGGTGAAAATAATCTAGGCTATTATGTAGAGTATACATATTTTTCAGGAGACAGTGTTGACATCCCATAGTACTCCAAACATGAGCCAAAAACTCTGCAACAGGATTAAACAACAATTATATTGCTGCAATAAAAACAGTTGAAATTACAAATAAATATGGTCAACAACTTCTGTTCCGAGCCAGAGCAACACGGTTTTTTCTTCTTCGCCAACCACAGGCACAAGCTTCCGCCCCCTGCTCCCTCATTTTATATCAATTTTTAAACTGAGACCTTTTTCGCTTTTTAAATGGAGCCTCCAAAGCACATCTGCAGAGTAAAGTATGATGGTGGGCAGTTACTCACCTAAATTGGCCTGAATGTGTGGCTTAATGCTGGAAGCTGTAATGGGATTGTCTGACTCAATGTCTGATACTGAGAAAAGACATTTCAGCCACAGCTGGAGGTAGACGCAGGGCCAGCTGTGATGGATGTTTTCAAGTGTACGCCTTCATCTCGCCTCGGAGGGCACATGTTATTACCAATGAAAAGCTTTAAGATAAAATGGTTATGGATTAAAAATGGTTATCTCTAACATTTGGACAGTCATGGAGGACAGAGCTAGAGATTTTTATAGTCATCCTAAAATTGTACACTTGGCTTTATTTTCTAGAGGCTGCAATGTCCATTACCCCACAGTGTACAAAAGCCTTAGAGTAGTTAGACATAAGGGTGGCACTACAGGGAAGGTCAGCAACATCATTAGGATCCATTCCCATACTGTGAATATATAGCCCAAAAATATATTAACTCTTACAAAAATAAATAAAACATGAATATGAACATGACCGGTAAGCATAAAACAGCAATATCAGATAACTCAGTCAAGTAATTATTAAATCATTGTGCTGCAGATGTTGAGCCAAGCAGCAGGTAAATCCAGGTGAAAAAGCTCTGATCTCATATCACACGACCTGTTAATACCCACTCCATGTCAAGAAGGTGAGATGGGAGATAAAGGAGAAAAAGATTTTTCAAAGACTTTGAACCTTTGGGCGTGAAGTAAAGACGGAGCTGTGACGGAGGGGTGGAGAAGGAGAGAGTTTGTCCTCGTTTTGCAGTTTGATCAGACAGAATCTCAAAAATGTTAAAGGGATTTTGAAGTGGTCAGAATGTGCACTCAAACTTCACAGTTTGCAGACTTTAAGTACTGTTGTTACACATCACAAAGTTCAGTGTAGCTCTTGTCCTATTTTTATGGAGGCCCATTTCTACTAGGAAAATTTAAAAAAGTAAGAAAGAAAAAATTGTGAGGTAGGGAACCAAAATTATTAAGATACTATATCATAAGATACTAAGTCAGGGGTTCGACAGGGAGTTAAAATTATGAGACAATAAATAATTTGTATTCTATTTCAAAGATATAAGACAGAAATATGCTATGCTAGCGCAAAATTGTGAGCCAGAAATGCACAGAATGTAATTATCTGCTGCAAGGGGTGTCTCCGTCAAAACAATAATAAAAGACGGAGCAATGCCATCATTGCAGTCATTTTCTCCCAGTCGGAATTCAGTGTTCATTGTTCTTGAGATTTTTACCTGGAGCTGAATTATCTAGCTCAGCTTGTTTCTCTGATAACTTAAGATCCTTCTTGCAGAAAACCACAACTGTGATGCATGCACAAAGAGGATATGACGCCATCCGTAACTTTTCACTCATTTTTCCTGGTAGACATCGGCCTCCATACTTTTGCATTGACAAACAAGGAGAGCATGTTGATAAGCTGTAAAATACTTTTCATCTGTAAACTTTTGTATTTCTCACAGTTTTTGCACAAATAATGAGATAAAGACACAATTAAGCACAATACCTAGAGCTACTTTCCAAAAGTTCAACCATTCAGCCTGTCTGTGCTCCTGCCTTCCTGGTGCACAGACAGGTAGACATCAAACAGACAGGCAGACAGAAAGAAAACGAAAAGGGGATAAAACAGGCACATAAAGAAACACCAAACTCCTGTGTGAAGCTGAGGAGATGTCGGCTCTCTCCCTCAGAGACATGATGTCTCCTCAAAGACACTTTTCATCTTAAACTGTATTTACTTCAAACCCTCCTCAGGATCAATAACCCCGCCCCCTCCATCCTCACCTCCTATCGTTGTAAATCTCTCCATATTTGCCTTCGACCCAGAAACAGAGACAGACACTGCTGATGTGACCCCCGGCAGGCGTTTCACACCTCCTCTCCTGCTTGTCTGGTAAATATATCCACCTCTCTGAGCAGACGCTCCCCCCAAACACCCCCCCATCCCTCTCTGACAAACCCCCCGAGGGCGAGCTAGGCACCGTGAAACTCTCTTTTATGGCTTTCTCCACTGTGGATGTGTAACCTTTGCTTCGGCTCTGTACTGCTGCAGCTCATTGTGTTTTTCCACAAAATGTTTTTTTCTGGGGCTCAGCTCAGTTTGGATTCAGTCTGACAGCAGCGTACTGAGAAGTCGCACCAACACATTTGGTTCTGCTTCATTTTGAAATGAAGCTGGCAGGAATTTCTACACCATATTTACAGACACTCAGTCGCACAAGGTCAGTATCACTGTGATAGTAAAGCACTGGGACTGAAAGATACAGACTCCAGGTCTTAAGCAACTTGAGTGCCCCCCTTAAGGTCATGATGCTCCTCTGCAGAATGTTTGGAGAGAAAAAAAAATAAAAAATTACCCAGATCTTCCCTATCATGGGGCCCATAGAGCAGGTACACTAGAGACTTCTGCTGGTCAAGAGGCTAACTTCTAATTTATAGCTTCCTAAACTTAAAAGGGGGTGAAATGATTTAATTGTGCAGCTCTTCTGGACTTTTGAAATGTGATCAGACTGCATGGATCAAATTCTGATGCTGAATTGAATCATTTCACAGGGGTTGTGATGCTCAAAAAATACTATCCAGATGTCTGTTTCAGAATGTAAGTCGATCAAGAAAAGTCTTTTTAAACCCCATTGGCATCATGTGACAGACCTGGAAGTTCCAATTTTGCCACTAAGTAAAATTGGCTACAAAGCCTGGCGCACTTCCTGGGGGCTTGGTCAAAAAGCTACTGACAAGGCCTTCCTCAAAGGAACAATAGGCTTGCACCGGGCTCCAAGGAGCACAGCTCAGCCTTGCTTCCAATTTTAACCAATGGCCACTCGCTGTATTGCAGCGAAAAAATCCCCTGTGGCCCAAAACAAGCATTTTCCCCGTAGACCACCATTATATCTGTAAAACTGTAGAAAGGACACCTCAAACTGCAAACAAGGTCAATTATAACTTTTTCTGTTATGAATTCTTGATCCATGGAGTTTTTTTTTATACTTGTAAAACTTTCCTGGAGCCGAGAAAAATGATTAAAAAATCTGTAATGTCATCACAATGTAAAGTGAAGTAAAGAGCCCAGTGGGAACTTGAGAGCGAGGGAGGGGGGCGGCAGTGGAGGAAACACTACTGCACATATTCAGTGGGCCACATACCATGGAAGTAACCCCAAAAGCTAAAACAGGTAAAGCACAGCAGATGAGGACTTTTTCTTTGTAGGGGAAGAATTGCTGTAATGAAAGTTTTTAGAGTTTGTCTTTATTGTTCTCAGCTGGAATCTTAAGGTGTTTCATGCTGTTTACGGCGAAGCAGAATATGATTCTACAGTTTGAAATAAATCTTTATTCTCAGCAGGAGCCCAAGAGGCAGACTGTTTCTGCCCAGTGTTTATGGGTAAAAAATAGAAATCTAATTTAACTCCCTCTATGCTCTTAAGTGAGGATGCTGCTTTTTTTTCTCTGAGCTTTAGGTAGAAGGACTCTTGATTTATAGTCTTATGGAATCAATTTCACTTTCTGAAGGAAAGATTTACTAGTGGACTGAAGGGGAGGAAAGGAAGTTGGTCTTTTTCAACTGCAGGAACTTTTCTAGTAGCCCAGAAACTGCCTCATACAAATCAACTCTGGTTTTTAAACCAGTTCTGTTCAGGATTCTTGGTACTATCCAGTGAACCAGCCCACATTTCCACGAGTTTTGAGTAGAACCATTGTAAGAAAAGATGCATCATCAACTGAAGGTGTTGCATAGTGCACAGTGGAGGTAAATAGTAGTAGCAAGATGGCAGATTGCAGTGATTACCTGTAAGCTGTTATTGTCAGATAGCATGGACCCACTATTAATGATAAGAAAGTATAGAAGACTATAACATGCAAGACTCCATCCTCTTCTTTCCAACTTGTAGAATATGATACACCTACATGGAACCAAGTTATGCAGTTCCAAACCTATGCTTTTTTTTTTCTCGTCAAAATGCTCTGAATGGTTCAAATTCGGTGCATGACCTGGAACAGAACCAGTGCCATATTGGTGGAAAAGGGGGTAGTGAGTCAAGTAAGTTTTCCAACAGGACTTTTCAACATCACATCTGACATTGTGTTCTTGCTTGCCAGTCGGGATGGGATATTATGTTTTGTCCTAACTAATTAGTAGTGAGGGACGAATCCATCTCACCAGCATAATTTTGAGATTCAAATTCACAATCCTGTCTACAAAGCCCTGATTGGTTGATTGTTTCTCCAGCCAGGGTACCAGCTATCAATCAGAACAACATCAGACCTATTTGAATCTGTCAAAATAATCAGGTAACTGGGTGGTAATTCAGAGGTACCATGCTTGTGTTGTTGCATGCAAAACTTCCATCTCAAACAAAAATGTTGTTTTTTGAAATGTGTGTCACATTTACTTTTCTTGAGATTTAGTTTGGTTCCTTTGACTATCTGCTTGAAAAGCCTACATCTTTTAGATAGTTTTGAAAGGCAAACTTTGGACATAGCCAAACATTGCATCTGCAAACAGGACAGACATTCCAAGACATTCACAAACTTAAAAGACAAAGATTGGGCCTTTTTAAATATTTAGTAGTTCATTCCATGTCTTCAAATGTAGACTTTATCATGCAGGCAAGGGTGGCTATCCCAATGAGCACACAGACAGCATCAGTCATTTGTTCAAATGCCTAAATGACCTACCAGACAAAGACCAAAAGTAGCCATGTGAATTATGACTTGCCTGAATCAGGAGTGGAGGAGGAAGTAGCATGATGTTAGAGTGCCACAAAATCTCCTGAAGTTGTTGTCTTGCTGAATGGATCTGCCAATGCAGGGTCTCATTGCATCTTTGTACTGGTGACAGCCATGGCCGCATGCATTATGTATTCAGGTTGTCTATTGGTCTCATTCTTTCACACTTTCTTGAGAAGAAATTTCTTAAATTTTGCACAAACATTTACCTGGACTCAACAATGAGCTGATTAGATTGTGTTTGTCAAAGGTCAAGGTCTCTGTGACTTCGTCCATCTCATTCTTGTAAACATAATATCTCAAGAACAACATCAGGAAATTTCCTTAAATTTGGCACAAACATCCACTCAAGGATGAACTGATTCAAATTTGGTGGATAAAGGTCAAGGATCAAGGTTACTGTGACCTTGCGTTTGTCCCATTCTTGCAAATGTGATATCTTGAGAAGGCCTTCAGGGGATTTTCTTACATTTGGCACAAACTTCCTTTCAGCAATGAACTGATTAGCATTTGGTGGTTGAAGGTCAAATGTCAAGGTCATTGGGACCTCACCAAAAAAAATTTGGCCTTAACTGAAGAATTCATACACTAATTATTACAAAATTCATGCCAGTGTTTAATACAATAAAATGATAAAAGTGATGACATTTGATATCCAAAAAGTTAAAGGTCAGCTTCACCATGACATTATGATGTTCTGCAAAAACACTTTTCTGGTCATTATTTTATGCCATAACTCAGGAATGGGAGGAGGGAACTTCGGTCAGATTCTGAGTTGGTGACTGTAATCTTGAGTGTCCACCTTGAAAGTGTGCTGATTGTATATATCTTTTGTGCTGTCAGGTTTAAGGCATATACAAAGGATGTTTAAGAATTTGTAGTTTCTTTGCAGCAACATCCTAGTTAAAGGATAAGACCGGACTTATCCATATACTTTTCCTTATACCATGACCACCATATTTTCTAACTTAAGTAGTTCTTGTTCCTTAACTCATTCAAACCTTAACCAAAGACATGGCAGATCAGAAAACATGTTTAAGTTTTCCAAAGGAAATGAAAAACACCATATTTTATTGTATGTTTAGAGGACTTTTTATGACAAGTGTTTCTTTTGTGCTGGATTTATGGACAATGGATGCTGTTCCGTTGGTGAGGCAGTCTTTTATATAACAGTTTAGAAGTCAATTCCCATGCCATGAAGACTTCTGAAGTAAAAGGCAGTTTAAATTCTTCTGTTTCATGCATGTTCTCTGGTGTAAACTGCTGCTTTCGAGGCTGTTCCAGGTGTTTCGTTTTGTGGGGAGTAGAATGGATATGTATTGATCAGGAAGTGATGGAGTACAGTTCAGGAAAAGAGGGAGGGGATTGTGGGTAGCAGAAGCCTGAGGATGTGTTCAGACATCACAAGGCTGAACAGGGAATCAGAGAAAAAACTAGACATCCCTCTTTTGTCTCCTATTTTTTCTTGTAGTTGTTGTTTCTCTTTCACTCTCTGTCTCGCTTTGTAAAGAGGCATCTTTGAATTTGACTTCCTGAATCGTATTTGTTACTCGGACAGAGAGCAGCTGAATGTATTTATTGATTTATTTTCTTGTTCATTTATTTGTTTGTTCTGTTGCCTGGCTGTTTGTTCTCCTCTGTGTCTGGTCAATTTGTTTTCTTGTGGATATTTGGCCATTTTATCCTTTGTTTTCATTTTTGATCTATTTATTTAGTAAGGATGAATGGAATTATGGACATTTTGACAAATGTATAAACAGACGGACAATTCATGAATTGGTTGGATAGTAGAATAGATGAATGGATGATAGAATAGATGAATGGATGCTAAATGAACAATGTGACTTGGACCAGGATGGATGGATGGAGGCTCAGGCCTCCGTTGTGTTTCCTTTTCAATAGTTCACTTAGTTGCATATGAACTTGTCATTTAGATTAATCAATAACAGCTATGTGTTATATAGCTGTCAGTTTTCACATGGACACCAATATTAAATAGCAGCTTTCAGGAAATAAGTCTTAAATATAGTAAATATGACGTAAATATTGTTGGCAAACAGTGACCAGAGAGTGACCAAATGACCCAGGAATAAATAGTCCCAGTTTTTGGCAGGTGACGCTCAATTTTAACAATTAGCAATTGAATTTGAGGGTTTCAAATGTACAAAAACGACGAAAAGAAAGACGACTGATTGTGTTCACATGTTCTGTATCTGAAATCATTGATTATGCTTACACATTCTGTCTCTAAAATCATTGTTTATGCTCACTTTTTGTCTCAAAAATCATTGATTGCACTCACACGTTCCCTCACTAAAATCATTGATTATGCTAACGATTTGTTTAAAAAAATCGTTGATTAGGCACACACGTTTTGTCTCTAAACTTATCAATTATGCTCACACATTCTGTCTCTAAAATTATTGATTACGCTCACATGTTCCGTTTCTAAAATAATCGATTTTGTTCAAGTTATGACTAAAAAAAATCAATGATCATGTTCACACATTCCATCTTAAAAAAAGACTTGTTAAAAGACTTGTTCTGTCTTTAAAATCATTGATTACCCCCACTCGTTTTATCTTTGAAATCACTGATTATGTTCACACGTTTTGTGTCTAAATTTATTATGTGCACATGTTCTGTCTCTAAAATCACTGATTATACGAACACTGTCTGTCTCTAAAGTTATCAACTATGCTCACACATTCTGTCTTTAAAACCATTGATTACACTCCCGAATTTTGTGTCAAAAATCATTGATTATGTCATCATCTTTAAACTTATCGATTTCGCTCACGTGTTGTTTCTAACATAATTGATTTTGTTCACAAGTTATGTCTCAAAAATCACTGATCATGTTTGACCCATTCAGTCACTCATGTTTTGTCTTTAAAATCATTGATTACCCTCACTCGTTTATCTTTGAAATCATTGATTTCAAAGATTCAATCATTGTGACTCCTAATCATGATTAATGTTTGCATTTGGTCTCCAAAATCACTGATTGCTGTTCTGTCCCTAAAATCATCAATAACACTTGCCTTTTGGTCTCTAAAATTATCAGCTCCATTCACAGCTCTTTTTCAGCTGACTGAAGTTATTTTGAGCCAACTTCTCGTTCAAAACCCGACTTGCGGTAAAGTTACAATCCAAGTTTGTTTTGTGTTTGTGCAGAACTTCTGTTGTTAAAGAACTTCTAGAACAATTAACAAATCACCAATCGTCAAAACCAAAGCAACATTTCAAATGATGAGCAGCAGATTATTTTCTGGTCTAAAGTATCTTGATAGTGTTTTTTTTTTTTTTTTTTTTTCTTACTTAGGTGCGAGCCTTCCGAAGCCCCAGGTGAAGACGGCCTCTCTGGGTCAGGCCGGTAAGGCTCGATCACCTCTGCTGCCCGTCTCAGTCCCGACAGCGCCAGACTTACCAGAGGAGGGAGGAACAAAACCTGCAGAGGATTCAGCTGCCAACGTAAGTCTGCATGGAGAGCATCTTGTTGTTGGAATCGTTTTTGATTTAGTTTTACACCACAGGTACATCGCTAGCACCAAGAGTGTTTAAGTCAAACATTACACTGGTGAATTTGGTTTTACATGTCTTAATGTTTCAGTTTGTAGAGGTTTCCAAAAGTGAAGCAAACAAAATACAACTTGCTAAAGCTTGTTTAAATGATGCCTAATATTCCTTTTACATAAGTTAATAATCAAATAAGTCAAATCTATTATTTTTAAGATCACAGTTTAAAAGTGACTGATTCTGATTCTCCTCGTATATTCTTGTGTGTATACTGTGTGATGCATTTGTAGTAGCATCAAAATGATTCAGAGCACATCATGTTTGTTAAAGATTGTTTGCATTTTACTGTTGCCATGGGAAACACAAAACAGAAACAGCTGTTAGAACTAATTGGTTTTATCAGTTGTCTTTGAGCTTGTGTTGTATTAACAGCAGACCAGATGCTCTCAAGGTTCTCTACTCGTATAAATGTTAAAATGTTCCAAAGAAACCCTCTTATAATCCATTAGGGGCTTCTGCAGTAAAATGCAGAGTGCGTACAAACTTCACATGGCCCCTAAAAATGGGGTCATTGCTGTGAATTTGGAGAAACTCTGCAGTGTTCAGGAGGCATGAGAGCAAAGATGGATACACAGCTCCTGTGTGTTAAAGGTCTTTCCTGGCATTTTTTAGTTTTCATATACATATTTTAACTGACTGCTTGCAGTCATATACTGAGTATATGAACAAAACTGTGATCCACAAACATGACTTTTATTTTCCATTTTAGACTCTCTGGTGGATTGACTTCTGCAAACCTGATTATTTTACATACTAATTAATTCACTAATTGAAAGGCAGTAGCAGTAGTCATAACTGCAGTAAAAGAATTTGAATTTGCAGTTGTATTATTAGTGGTAAAGTACTAGCAGCCGATGAAGTGGTAATTATTCAGTGAGCGAACCAACATTGAATGGATATAGATGTACAGTGTTGATATTTGCCGTCCAGGCTCTGACTTTGTCTTTTCCCAAGAGGAAACACGAAGCTCAGCACAGCAGGAAGTAGGGGGTGATGATAATAACTTTGCCCCTAGGGGGATGTTGAGTCAGAGTCTGCGGGTGGATGCTGATGGAGGTAGGGCTTTTGATATGCTGTATGAACAGCACCAGCAGCAGCAGAAAGTGATGGCAGAGCTTTAAGATGAGTGGTGTGGTAGCATTAAAGTGAGCAGAGCACTGATGGCCAGGGTTGATGGCTGTAGCACATGGCCATGTGAAATGGGTTTGTTGGCTATATGTCGTAGAGAGAGGAGTATTTTTCAGACTGGAGCAAGAGCTGTAGACAATGCAGTCATTGTCATCTTTGGGATTTCTGCTAAAGGAAAGTATTTAATGGTATCATGTAGGGCTGAGAGACATGGCTTAAAAATAATATTGCAATATTTTTAGGCCATATCATGATTTAAATCTTGATATTTTGAAATCTCCTCTAAAGTGCTTCAGACTACTAAAATACAAAATTATGAAATGACCTACAGTTACAATAAATTTAAAAAAAGGTACTTTAACTTATCATAAAGTATTGGGCCAGAAGTGTTAAACTGTTGCTTCCTTGGCTTGAATTGCAAGGATTTATTCACTGTGAGCTGAAAACAAACCAACAGCTCTCCAGTTTATGTTTGATAATAGTTAGTCGCACTGGTGCTCCATGGTCGCAAATGTGACTAAATAGTCACAGTCTGGAGTCCTACAGGCACAGAGTCACACACTTCCTCTGCTCACGCTATTGTTAAACTTATTAAGTTTAACTGTAACCACTTTGCTGTTAAACCGGACGATTCTCTGTGAGCTGGAAACAAGCTCACAGGTCTCCAGTCCATATCTTAACAAAATTTGCGAATCATAGCGGGACACACCAGCTGGTTCCTGGTGTGCTGGTCAGCTACAGCAGCACCAGAGAGAGAGAGAGTTATGCATAAGAACAGAGGACTGGGGATTCAAATGGAAATACATCTAACATAAGCTAACATCACCCAGATGTGCTGATCACTGGGATGAGGGAAAAAAAATGAAGGCTAGCTCCTTATTGCCACTGCTTTCAGTCAGCCTTAGGATGTGCAAGCAGAACAGGATATGTTGTAGATGTTGTAGGTATGTTAATGGAAACATACTGAACATGATAACGCACAGTGCAACATGACCTAGATGTGCCAATCACTGGCACCGGCATGTGTCTGTAATGACATGACGAGACACAGCAATGTTTGGGGGATATTTTTCTGTTGGTGCACTGGCGGAAGTGGACCAGTGTGGATAAATGAAAACAGTCTATTTGGATCGTCACATGTTACGTGACATTGTAAATGTAAAAATATTACCCAAAATCCTGTCAGTAACACGTATTACTTTATTACTGCTAAAAAGTTATATATTACTGTAACGCATGCCACCAACACTGCAGAGGGGTGAGTATGACGTAGCTGTTGTGATAAAATTTTGGAAATTTATCAAGACTGTCAGATCTCTCTAATGAAAAAAACTGTAATGGAGAAACTGTTTCTAAATGACATCAAACATATTTTTGGTATTTCTGTTCCTAAACCTGCAGTATATTGACCTGGTTGATTTATCGGTTCATCCTCTAAACTGAAATGAAGGACTTGGCGAAGGAGTTGGACGCTGTAGTTTACAGCTCTGTAGTGTAGCAGGTGTCAGATGTAGTCCCAGGATTCATAGTAAAACTGTCTGTAAATATCCAGTAAAGAGAAAAGATGGAAAACAGGCTCCGAAAATACAAAACAAGAAGAGGAGGAAAAGCAGGTGGAGGGCGGAGGAGACAGTCTGCGAGTACAGAGAGTTGGGAGGAAGGAAGATATACACACACAAACCCACCCCCACCCCCACACACCTGCTCAGCTTTGTCACTACACCTGTTTCCTTCCTTTCAGTGTGTTGGTGGCATTTTAGCTGGAGAATAAAATCGAGTTCATTAGTTACTGAGACTGAGGAGAGGAAGAAAGGGGGAAGAAAAGGAAGAGAGGGTAAGAGGAATAAGAGAAGGAGGATGAGAGAAGAGGGGAGGGGAGTAAAGGACAATGACGGAGGAAGGAAGAAGAGAAGGTGATGAAAGAGGAAAAGGGATGATAAGAGGATGGGTATAAAGGACTGCAGGAAAATTAGAGGGAAGGGAAGTGAGGTAGAAGAGGAGGAAGAAGAGAAAAGAGGGAAGAAGAGGAAGGCTTAAGAAGACAAGCAGCAGGAGGACGAGAAGTGATGAGGACAGGGAAATAAGGAGAGGGAGAGGAAGAAGAGAAATGGAATTGGAGGACAAGAAGGAGGGATATAGAAGGAGAGACAAATACAACGCAGGATAAGGAAAACAGAGAGACAAACAAAAAAAAACACAGGAAAGGGTGAGAAAGGAAAGGTGCAGACTGTAAATGTGAAAAAGAAAACAAGAATGCATGAAGAGGAGGGAAGCAAATGAGAGAGGAAGGAGGAGAGGAAGGAGGGGGAGCTACAGGATGACAAGCAGAGAGATAAACGACAGAGGATGATGTGGAGGGACGCCGGACGTTGGGACTTGTTAAATATTCATATGTGACTCAATGACAATAGGACAGGAGGAGGCGTCGCCACGGCAACAAGAAGAGGAGAGCGCGAGAGAGGAGTGAAAAGGAGGAAAAACAAGGGGAGCAGAGAAGAGGAGAAATGAGGGAGGAGAGGAGAAAAAGGAGGAGGAGAGAAAAAGAAGAAATGGGAGGAAAGGAAATGAGACAAAATGAGGAGTGGAGAGGTATAAGTGAGGAAGAGGGTGCAAAGGAAAGCAAGAGGTGTCGCCGTAGCAACAGGAAGAGAGGGAGGGATGCTTCAGGAGGAAGAAGGATGGAGAGAAAGAGCAGGAAAGAGATGAGATGAGAAGGGGAGGAGGACAGGAGGAGAGGGCAGCCTAGAAGAGAGGGATGCTCCAGAAAGAACAGATGAGGAGAAGGAAGAGGAGAGAGAAAAGAAGATATAAAGATGGGAGGGTAGAGAGGAGGCAAAAAAAAGGGTGACGGGAGAGAGATACAGAAGATGAGAGGCAGCGAGACAAAGAAAATCAGGAGAGGAGCAATAAAACTGATAAGGAGGAGCGGAGAAAATGAGATGAAAGATGGTTGGGGGGGGTAAAGGTCAACAGGTCTTTCTCTTCATCTGCTGTTCTATCTTTGTAATTGATCTAGTCTTTTCCCATCAGCCCTCTGGCCTATCTATCTCACACACGCGTGCACACACACACACACACACACACACACACACACACACACACACACACACACACACACACAGCTAGTTAATAGACTGTGACACACAGTGTAAGTGAAAAATGTAAGTACAACACAATGGTGCTTTTATTAGTATGTTGTTACAACAGTGACATGTCTTAAAGGAGGACAGTAGCAGAGGGTGATTTGGATAAGAATTCTGCCTTCCCTGCTCTGTCTGTGGCACTTGAGCCAATAGGTTCCTACTGAAGATGTGAATCTTTAAAAACAGCTCATGAACATATCGTTTTATCTCTGTAATTTCCTAAAACAGACAACCACTGTAGTTTTTAGCAAATCTTAGGGGAGCCTGAGGGGCAATTGTAACAATTTTTGTTCTTGGTGTCATTACTCAGAGACCTCTTGGACTATTCGGATCCAATTTAAATGTAGGTAACTTGTTTCTGCATTCTAATTAACAATCATCAATTGTTTGTACAAGCAATGTTAGAGTCACAATATTGATTTAACACTACAAGGCAAATGTTGCATCTGCACCTACATGCTGAGGCCATTGTAACCGCACATGTAATACCTTTATACAGGCCTGTTGTCAGGGGGGGTCAAAGGGTACAAATGATCCTGGCCCAAGGCCAAGGGGGGCCCTATGAAAAGGCCTATGATTGACCATTAAATTGGATCAAGAACAAGAATTTAATTACTGACTTAAATCACTGAAAATATAATTAATATGTATTATCATGATAAATAAATGTATTTTTTATCATTAAAACACATTTAATAGTGCCATCTGATACTCCCACCCCCCACAGGTATTGTGAAATGGTGCAGTCCACCTGACAGAGGGGTCATTTGTGCGATGGGGAGAACTTATAAGTGCTGCTAATGTAAACATGTGAGGCAGACTGCAGCCTGATTAGCTAAGTCAAAATGCTTCACCAAAAGTCAGGGGCTCCTGAAAGAAAAGCCAGAGAGAAGAAGATAATGACAGAAGAAGAGGGGCGATGGTCAAATGTATGGCAAAAAAAGGTGAAAAAGCAGCAGGTATGACAAGCAGAGCTGAAGGGGAGGAGTTTTAGAGCTACAGTGAAGACATGGGTATTAGGGGTGCGCCATCTTAGGCACCTCACGATTCGATTCGATTCGATTCGATTACGATTCAGGGTGCTACGATTCGATTATTAAACGATTACAACGATTATTACGATTATCACGATTATCAATGCATCTTTTTCCCCATACAGGATTTCTTTAAAACAAGGTATATTTGTCAGCATCCATTAAACAAAGTAAACGAACAAATTTACCTCCATTATCTTTTATTTATATCAGACCAAACGATCCAACACATTTCCCACAACAAAAAGCTGCTCTTATTACATAAAGTGTAATACATAAAGTGCCTTTAGAAATAAGACTTATTTTAACCAAAATTCTCTGCTGTTTTCACAGATTTCGGTACTAGCAAGTTTAATACAAAACAGTTAGCTTATTCTGCTTAGTCAGAAATAATTAATAAAGACTTCCAAACAAAATCCTTTACAAATAACTTATTTTAACTAAAATCCCCAGCTTACACACAGAGTAGCTTTTGTCAATGCTCTTTCTGTCTTAATGTTCATAAAAATCAAAATGCCTCCACACGCTGGATTTCAACCCTGAAGAGTGAACGTCATGCTCAGTGACAGTAGCCAGCGAGTTAGCTGCCGCAATGTTGGCTAACAGTCCGTTATGAGTCCGCCCTTTAAAACTGCCCGGGCAGCTTTTTCGTTCCGGCCAACTTCCGGGTGCTGCGGTTGTGTTTCTGTGATTTCGCTATCATGGAAAATAATCGATTTTTGAACATTTGTTAATCATTAACGATCGTCACGTGTCGCATCGCGATGCATCTAAGAATCGATGTATTGGCACATCCCTAATGGGTATCATATTAAAATAGAGGACATAAGGCATCCATTGGTACCAACCATGTTATGCTATCTTGTCAGAAAGGGGGCCAAATAACACTCCAGAGTTATGGTAAAATTTGGCAAGGAAACGCCATTTTTCCAAATAATCCTACATACTGTGGTCCCTAAACAGCCTTGCAATCACATAAATGGGGTATGACTGGAAAATCTGAGAGCTGACAGCCATATACTCTTTACACTGTTTCAGTTCTGCACACAGTTTGACCAATATGTGATTAAAGTAGTAGTTTTTCAGTCATGATTTGATCTTATGATTTAATACCTTGAAATAATTTCTTCAGTCAATGTTTGAATTGAAAAAAATACATGTGGAAATATAATTAATTGGATTATAATTGCAATAAGTATACAATTTAACCCCCGACCACTCTTTGGAAAATATATAAACACCAAGAACCACTACAAACTCCCAGGAATCTAGATAAAGTTAAAACAATTTAACATCCATTGAACATTTAATTCCAATTTAATTAAAAATCTGTAATTAACCTTATAATTAAAGAAATACAAAAACATCAGTTTTAGAGAGGGATCTGCAGGTGCAGACCTTTATGGTTCTGTCTTATCTCTTATTGGTGCAATTTAAGATGTTTTGAATTAGATGTTAAATGTTACATTTAATACAGTTTCTAGGCAGGCAGGTCAATAAGTGACAAAGCAGCATTCCCTGTAAGTTATTAATAACTTGCAGAAACACTGTGTGCAGTAGTCCATTTTCCACCTTGTTCCACTACCATGCATAAAGCTGGCAGTTCAGGGGTCGGGTTCAGGTGGTTGATACATGTTTTCGTGTCAGGTGGGTGCTAACATTGCTATGGGCTACTATTACAAACCGAAACTATGTTGATTTTCAGCCAATAATTTAACATATTGTATCATTAGCAGTTAGAATTTGGCTCGTAGCAGATAAAGAGACAGAAGACGTAACCACTGTGACTATGCTACAAAATAGATAATGAACTGAGTATACATACACAATTAAAGTGAACACAAAACACCTTTTTTTTTTAATCTATTTTGATGTCTTCACTTAGCTGGACACCATTCTGACGGTATCAGAGTCAATTATAACAGTATTACAATGCCCTCAACTGTATCACACCTGACACACACTACTCTGCTGACTTAAAACACTGAAGCTAACATCTGACAAAGATATCAGATGGTTGACAGCAAAATGGTCATCAAAACTAGACAGATTTCAATTCATAAACATAAAGGTTGAGATGTTTGAGGAGAATACTGTAGATGTCTCAAAAGTAAGTGAGGAAAATTTTGTAAAATTTTAGGGAGGTATGAAATGTCAGTTTGTCCGTTGCAAGGAAAAGAGGGATCATTCCAGACCATGTGTATAATGACCTTCATGGTTCTGGCTTTTTTCTGATTGGTTCAATTTGAGATGTAGGAGAGACAAGCTCTAACATCGACTGATGTTAGAACTTGTCTCCTACTTAAACAGGAGAAAGTTGTGCATTTGTTTGGGACCAGTCTTAGCAGCAGGATTAATTTGGTAGCAGCAGGACAGTGTATGTGGGATTGAGTGAAATTTAGTTACACTGTGTATTGCTGATAATGAAGGAAACATGTCAGGTAGTGCAACAGCGGCTCACTGACGTGTTTTTAATAATTTTTGGATAACAACTTTCTTCTATATTACAGAGAAAGAAATATATTAGACCTCAGTACACACAAATTCTTTATCGTTGGTTGGGGTTTACACTTGGGATTTGTTGGCAATGCAATAAAATATGAGGAATATTACTAGTTGTTTTTTTTTTTAAGATTTTTTTTCTCCATCAGGGGCCAGGCAGCACTCCCTCTCCCTCTCTTTCCAAGGAACTCTACTCTCCCATACATTAAAATTAACCAAACTTGGCACATAGATCCTTACCATGCTAAACTTACTCAACAGGAATTGGAGACCAGTATTCCTGATGTTGGTGCTACAGCGACTATTTCAAGTTCAAAACTTTGAAAATTAATAACAAATCACCTGTATGGCTTACTGCTTTACAGCTTTCATTAAACTGAAAAAAAGCTGAATTTTTGACAGCATTTTGAATCCTGCCATCATGTAGCCTGTAGCAATTAATGGGGAAAAAAGCATCTTTAAGCATCAATTTTTCACGTATAAATCACTCACTGTTTGTAACAACACGTGCCAGGTGCTTTCTTTGTTGTCTGATGAAACATGCAGATTTTCAGAATTTTGCCTTGACAACTGAATTTTTGACACTAGTTTGAAATATGCCTGTAAATACGTGTACAGCTGTTATGCTGTAGCCTGGTGGTTGGCTGTATCATAGTGTGAAATCACTGCTAAATTCTACACTGGTGAGGTAGCTCAACTTGGCAGCTTTAAACTTGCAGTTTGAAGGTGCTTTTGCCTCCTCAGACATTGTGCTGTGAGGGTCAGAAACACATAATTTCAAAGATAAACCAAGGATTAATGATACTTTGGCCTTGAAAGTTCTACTGATGGATCCTCGTGGATTTGTTTGTCTTCCTCCTCTCCTTCATTTTTCTCTTTTTCCTTCTCCCCTTCTTCTTGTCTTTTTATACTTCTTCCTCCCTTTCTGAACACTTATCCATAGGTATGTTTAGGTGAGCTATTCGACTTTACAAAGTCTGTTTATCCATAGGGGTTACCCAGTGCAGATAGCTCAACTGGATCACAATTAACCATTGTTCTTCTTCTTGCTCCTCAAAATGCCCAGCCCTGACCCACTGGTGCACAGCAGCTATGATTTAGATCTTGTTACTGGAACAGAGGAATAACATATAGTGTATCAGGCTTTGGATACAAACACAGCATTTGCATTGCTTTTGGTATTTTCATGGGATTTGATGACAGTAAGAAAAGCATAGAATATCACAAGACTTATATTTTAACTTTAGGTTAAAAACACCTGTTTTATGCTCTGTATTTGTTTTTGAGTGCCCTTTGTGTGTGTGGGTGTGTGTGTGTGTGCTCTCTGCTGTCCTCAGTCTGATCTGAACAGGTCAGAGGGTCACACACATACAAAATGCATCAGCTGACCTTAAACCCCAAACACCACCAGCCTCCTCCGACTCTGCATTCTTCCACTCAGAGCTTCGGTGTGTGAGAGCAGAGTCTCTGACCGTGGGGAAGGTCAATGGACACGCTAGTTATTATGAACTCATTGAGGTGGCACTTTGAAAGCATCCTGATGCTTTAATCCAGTGGTTCTCAAACTGTGGGGCGGCCTCCCCTGGAGGGGGGCATAGAGCCACTGCAGGTGGGGCGTGGATGACCAGGAGAAAAATATAAAGTGAAACAAAGTTGAACACTCAATATAGTGTACACTAATACTGATATTGATTTTTTTAAGGTGGCTGAAGTGCATTTTGTTGCAGACCCCCATCCCACTACAGCAGTACATTGCTTAGCTTGTCTGTCAAACTCCAGCCTGCTTCTCCAAACTGAGGGCATACCAATTAGCATCTACTGTATGTAATACACCGACTATACTTCGTACAAGCCAACTTCGAAAAATCAGAACTATCCCTTTAAACTGACAACGGATAGCCAGAAGTGCCAATGGAAAAGCCCTATTATAGTGTCCCCTCAGCCACTGCTCACTTCCAACAAGCCTCTGTCTTTCTAAGGAACTTTCCATCCTTTCACAACCTGTCTACCTGATTCACTCAGACTTTCCCACCTTAACCTGTCACCAGGTCTTCACCTGCTAACACACCTGCCTCTCATTACCCCCCTAGTCAGCCAGCTAGTACATATACCAGCCCCTTCTCCCATTTTGCCAGTTTGTTAATGCTGCCATTGTGTTCAAACCAATCCTCTATCCTCTATCCTGTTACCTCTTCCTGCCTGCCTTCTGCCATGCAGGTTAATGTTTACCAGTGTTTAGAATCTGTTACTGTGAGCTTGTAAACCATATCCCATTTAGGTGAATGCCCTTTTCTTCAGCCTGCTCTGTGTGCGTGTGTGTCTGCATTTGGGTCCTCCATCCTGTGCCCAAACACAGTCTAGACAAATACGGTGAAAAAGTCATTACTCATAGCAATGCTCTTATCGGCTCCTTTTTTATTTCTGTCCAAAAAAAGAATAAATTAAGCACAGAAATAACATGTATTTATATTTTTAGATAACAAAATACTGGTTCTAGAGCAGCAGCAGGAGCAGCAGCTGTATTTACAACAGCAACAGAAACAAATGTAAAATTCATTCTTGCTGTTGATTTGAAGTCATTCATGGCTTCAAATCCACAAGGACTGAACCAGTCTTTATAGGATATATACAATGTAAAGATCTATTTAAAAAATGCTTATCTGAAAACAGGCAACGGTGCTCCAAACTGACAAAGAACAAGGGAACTGGGCAGGTATAAGGGAGACACTACTTGGGGAAGTGAGAACAGGTGAGTAGACTGCAGGGCTATTGAGGGACAGGTGAAACTAATCAGGGCGGGGCAGTCAATCAAAACTGGCAGGAAAACACAGTGAGGTGATCTGAAACAAGAGATGTGAGTAACAAAATAAAACAGGAAACACTAAACATGACTGAGGACTGGTATTAAACAAAGTACTGCTTTCTCATAACACCCTGAACTTTGACCCTCTTCCTTTTATATCTGTTACCGTGGAGATGAAATAAAAGCCACTTACTGAACTGCAGACACTGTGGATTGTAACACATTTTATTTGTGACAATGAAATTACATCTGCAGCTCTCACTCATTATTGTTTTTATAGTTATGTCCTTTTGATATTTGTAATATTAATGATTATTTTGTTAACTTGAACAATCAATATTCCTATTATTACTGGTCATCGACAGGTCATCAGTTACTTGAATGCGCTAACATTTGTCATTGCAACCTAAGCTGTCATCTGTTTGCAGGTCAGTCAATGTGACGTATCGTCTGCTGCGCAGAGGATTGTGGGTCAGAGTAGCCAGAAAAGCATGCTGGCTTGCGTGCTGCAAAATCAGACCAGATGTAGTAGAACATCCTGGTATTTTTGGCATACTGCATTTGACATACTATGTATTGGAACATACTAAATCTTTTTCCAGCATACCATACAGTATAGTGGGATGGATATTGGAACGCATAGTTAATGACTGTAAGAGGAATTCAGGGCAGATCATGACATACATAGCTGATAGGTTTAACAGCTCCATACAGTAAGTAATACAGTATGGTACAGTACAGTACAGTATGGTGTGGTACAGTAATACAGTAATACAGTTTTTAACTGTATCATCCCCTCCTCTTCCTGATGAGAAACTCAGCTTGATATGATATGTATGAAGAGTACAGATGTAACATACTGTATCTGTGGTTCGCAGAAACATACACTGCCAACACTTTCCTCTGGCAGGGCTACAGTGACCACTAGCTCATTTCAAACTAGTGATTTACTAAATTTAGTTTTACCATTAAATCTTAGAGTGTCTGAGCTTGTATAGACTTCAGTTGTGTGTAAATTGGTTGCGAGGGGAGAGCCAGCTATCTAGACAGGAAGTCACAGTTTATCACAAGCTGTAACAGAAGTGCTGTTTGGATAGATTTTATTGTCCCAGAGGGAAATGTGCCTTGGACTCCAGTGTCTGCAGGATAAAAACAGTAAAAACAACAATGAATACATCCAAATGCAGTAAAAAACAACAAATATGGGGTTGTTGTCACTCACTGCTGCGTCCAGCACTCACTGTATTTCCTCATCACTGGTGACACAGAGGGAAGTCTGCCCCTTTTTTATCAATTGCAGAACAGGGTTTCACGCTGACATTTTCAGAACAAAATAGAACAGGCTAAAGTGAGGCATATTTAAAGCTCTAGGTACCCCTCCAGCATCAGTTTTGGACGTTCAGGGATGGCTTGTCAACTTCTGCTCATTATATGTTTAGTGTCTTTTCAAGTTAAACTTCTGAGTTCACAGGAAACACAAGTTTTGTCATCAAAACTACCAGGTTTAGGCAACAACATTTTTAGCTTAACTTTGGGTTAAAATAACTCAATTTGTTGTGTAACTTCAGTGTTCCACATGGGGCACAAACACCAGTCTCTTGGTTGAAAGTTCTGTGTTTGTTTGACCCATCCATTACTGCTCCCTACCACCCTACTCTGACTTTTTTGCTCTTTATACTACATCACTGCTGCACATGGTTTTACAAGTTAGGTGAAAGCCTGGTGCATCTCGTACAGACGCTAAAGGGCACCTTGTACTTGGAATCACACGCTGATCGTCCATGACCAAGCTGCCATATTTGACTCCCTGGGAATGAGATGGGGAGGTATCATTCTGGCTTTCAGTGGCAGTTCATTTTAAGACAGCATTTGGAATATGTGGACAGAAAACCTTGAGACATGTAAACGCAGGTTTTGTGATCTTTCTGTATCTGTGTGAATCCACATATGCTCTACTCACTTTGCTGTGTTGGGATGAGTCTCTGGTGGATTATAGAGGAGCATGAATCCAGGTCAGCAGGCCGACAGATAACAGGATATCAGAGAGAAGCACGGAGCATCGACTGGCGTTTTATCCCATTGATGAAACGTTTACTGACTCAGTTAAACTGTGCTGTTACGGGTCAATAAATGAGATCAGGAGGTCACTGGATTTTTATACACTGTTATGATTTTTACAGAAGCCTTTTTGTCCGTGGGAGATGGAAAATACCTGGCAGTGTGGGGCTTTTAGATGAGCTTTTCTGGCCTCATTCAGAGTGAATGAGGAAGTTCAAATGGTCAACTCGCACTCTGTATTACACAGATAAAGGACAACTGCACAGGTGCTGTTAGTCGTCTTTCTTCTTCTTCCTTCCCTTTAGCTGTTATGTCTATCTCTGTGCAAGTACACCAAGAGTAACAAAGCCCAGAGTCAGACTCCTGATATGTGTGAGTCTCCACAGTCAGAAATTTGTATCACCTAAATATATACAGAAATGGACAAAGAAAATACTTGATTTGACTTAATTTGAATGTACTAATGATTGCTACTGGGAGTAAAATGTCAATTTCTTATTGAATTTGCACCAAATCTGGTACATCTGGAGCATATCCAGTGTTATACCCCTTTTTGACAACCATGCGCTGGCTTGGCTTGGCTTGGTTTGGTTTGGTGTGGAAGAGATTAGCATTTCCATGACAATTAAGCTACCTGCTTGAAGGTGCGTCTGTAACCACTGATGGCTTGTCTTGAGTGATTACATTTGGAAACAGCAGGCTGCACCTGCAACTCCACAGTCCAAATCACCGGTTGCTGGTTTTATAACACGTCTCCTGTTTCTACAGCCAATCAGCATCACAACTACAAATGCAACTGTATCTCACTATCACTATCCTCATTCATATCTTAAGAAGCTACAAATTATATTCAGCCAAAAAATAAGCCTGAACAGCTGGAAATCAAAATGGTAGTACAGAAAGTTGTTGCATAGAGATAATACACCATCTCATCTGGTAGCATTGGTGTGAACCGGCAGGTTTTTAGAACGTTGCAGAACGGCGCATTGCAAGTAGTTGCCTGTTTCAATTCGTCTCATCGCAAATCTTTGGTCTGAACTGGATAAAACATCTCACTAGGGCTCTTTCAGCTTTTAATCTTTCTCCCTTTGGTATTATTAGACTTGCCTTTATTGAAGAAAAGCCGCTAACAAAGTTAGAATTTACAGAGGTACTGAGAGCTGAACAGACTTTTAGAAACACCTTTCTCTCTGGTCTCCTGCAGACAAAGGTTAGTGAAGTCTTGCAACACACATGGCTTGTTTGAGGGGGAGTAGTGAGGTCAGCGTGGCACAGCGTCTTAACTGATAACTGAAACGCAAATTGGCGCAGCATGGCTTGACTCAGCACGGCCAAAAGTAAGAGTGGAAAAAGCCCATTAGTGCGCCTTGTTCAGTCTTATTTTGGGGAACTGTTGGAGCGATCATAGGCAAGGTGTCTGCATGTCCTAAAAGTTTTATAATGTCTCAAATTTAATTTTATAAATATAGTCAGTCAAAAAGTCATTTAATAGTCTTACATTTTAATGTGTGAGGTCTTAATTGACACAAACATTTTAACTAATTTAATTTTTCCATATTTTTGTCAAAAATGAGTCAAGCTCTTTTGTGTAAAAGTCCACGTTTCTGATGTTACAAATCTTTAAACCTACAACTGAACCCAATACTGTTTTCACTTTGTACTTGCACTTGGCAAAATGTATTCACCTCACTCCTACATAAAACCTATCTCTGCTCGGAACCACATTTGTACTGCTTACTTTATACCTACCTGCAGTGCTCTGATTACCTGTAGACACACTGGGTGATGTGGGGACACAACCCCCTCAATATTTAAAACTTGCAGTCCACCCCCTGATAATAACATCAGCGTGGCAGAGGACTTTTATTTTGACATTTCAGCATCAAACCACTTTGTGTTTGATGCTTAAATGCTTTTTTGGTGCCAGTTTTCTCTGTCTGAGTCCAAAAAAAAAGAAAAGAAAAAAACAGAAGCTGGTTTGCTAAGCACATGGTCATGAAGCAATGTGTGATATATTTAGCAGGCTTTCAATGGATATGTTTTGACTGTGGAGTTGTGACTTTACTGTCTGTTAGTTATTAACTGGTGGATTCTGATTGGGCCCGGCTGATGTTCAAAATGGGGTTAATATATAAAAATCAATAAATGACTGAGGTTAAGCTGTCCTGAGGCAGAAAATGGTTTAAAGCTGATCCAACATGACTCTGGTCAGGTTAAAAGCTTTAAGTGGAGCAGACTGATATCTATATTTTGAAATCTGGATCAGCAGGTCAAAGCCTCTGCAGAGGAAGACATCACTGTATGTGTGCTTAATTTCAAAATAAAAGTATGCAGTGGGAAGCCGAGCACCCAAGAGAATTTTTAGTGTTCAAAAGTACAGTGTGAAAAACATAGCTGATTAAAGTGACAGTCATTGTTCAACGGTTTTATTTGTTCACTGGTCTAGCCTCTATGTATATAACTGTATATATATATAAATATTGACATTTTCTAATCTTGACAACACAAACACAGCACAGTACAAACCAAGCTCATTAAAATTAATTCAAATAGTTTGTCCAATATACATTTAACATCAGTTCGTATTGTGACAACCAACTTTTTAAAACAGTTTTACACAAATAATAATTTATGTTATTTTATCAAAAGGTAAATCTCCATTTTTCTGTGCAAGACAGTCTTTCAAACAGGGATGCAACTACAGGTTATTTTCATTATCATTTACCCTTTTGATTCAACTGGCTCTAACTCTGAAATTGTCAAATACTGGTGCTTGGTCAGTGACTCCCAGCATCCCACATAAAAAGCCGTACTTTCACATCGGCATGGTACATGGCTGGTCGTTATACTGTATCGGAGCCCGGCAGCGTCAGGGCTAAACGTGGCGGGGCAATAACGTAAGATAAGGGCGATGAAAGTGTGAGTAGGGTGGGCGGGAGGGGTGGTGGATGGGTCCAACAACCACTGTCTTTCACCTGGGAGGCCGGTGTTAGCTTCCTGTATGAATGTTAAATTGGCACAGTTGTAGACAATGCATGTAACAGGCTGAAGATCAACAGCCAACACACCCAGGGTACCTTGCATGTCGTATCTGGACTTGGAAAGTCCATGACCAGACGTTGATATCTGACAAGGTAATGTGTTGAGTTTTTGAATGGATGCTTTGATATAGTTTTGCTGTTGTTGAGTGTAGTTACCAATCAATATGTTCAATATTTCATGGAAGCATGTGAGAAAAAAAAACATTTCCTCATGCCTTTAAGGTACCACAGCTTGACTAATCCATATGCAAATGTTCATTATATTGTAAGGTATTCCTTTAATCTGCATTTTTTTTCAGTTGGTGCAAAATGATTAGTCAATCAATGACGTTAAGAATTGGGCAACTATTTGGATAATTAATACAATTAATTTTCAGCTCCTAAAATGTTAGGATTTTGTGCTTAACTCCATTTTATATTACAGTACCTACAGTTTTAGGTTTTTTAGATTTGGTCGGGCAAAGCAGGGTATTTTTGGCCTTTGGTTTGAGGAAATTGTGATGGGCATTTTTTACTATTGACATGTCATGGATCAATTCATTGATCAAGAAATAAATCAACAGATGAAGCAATAATGAAAATAATCCCTATATTTTAAAGCTACAAAGCTATAGCTGGAAGTGTTTGAGGAATGAAACAGCATTGTATGAGTTATGAAACTTTAATTTTGATTAAATTATTAACAGTTATTAGGTTGTTTGATTTGCATGCACAAATGATTAAACATGAGAAAAAAAAAAACACCAGAAGTGTGGTGTGTATATCTGTAATTCTCCTGTGGCTTTATTACAGTATTTGTAATGCAGTAATACAGTAATGCATGACTCTTTCACTGGAGTTCTGCAGTGATATTTCTGCAGGATCAGCTCAGTATAATGAAGGATTTGTACATCGACTGTATACAGTGCAAATATACAGAACAAGTACATGCAGAAAGTTTTGTGCATTGACACAAAGCTTTCAGTTTAAGTGTGAGAAATATTTCTGCTGAGCCTTTATTGGTTTTCCATGGCACACTGAAGAGAATATTGAATTTTTTTTTCCAACTGCAAAGACAAACTCTGCATGAAGGCCACACTCAATATAACACACTGAGAGTGTGTACAGTATGTGAGTGATGTGCACTTGACTGTCACACACACAGAGATGGAGGCACTTAACCACTCAGAGGCGACAGGTTGTGTCGTCGAAGCGAACATGCCATTACATGGTGATCACAGAGTCTCTGCAGGATTAAAGTGCAACCGTTCACACTGTCAGTGCGTCCTGTCCTTTGAAACATATGCAGACCAGATGCAGCCCATTAGCTACAAATCCTGTGAACTTTGCAGTCTTGATCATTTTCCAACTTTTTTATTTTGACATCCTTCCTTCAGGCAGCTGCTGCTCTCAGCTTAGTTCAACTTGCAGGGAAAGTTTCAACTTGCTGCTGATAGATAATTCATCACAGTCAATATAAAGTCAACTTTTATTTCATTCAGTTATAAATGCAGATTGAAAAGTCTGCACTGCCCTGCCAGGCAACAATGACTGAGCTCTGACGGAAATAAAAACAGACGTGACATTCACTGAGATGGATTAGGTTTCTACAGAGATCTGTATTTTAAATGAAGGAATGAGTCAGTGAGTGCAGGAAAAACACATTCAAAAATATAATGCAAGACACAGAAATGTAAATAGTTACTGAGGAATGAATAAGAAACAAATCAAGAGAGGCCTGATAACTAATGGATCGTTAGTAAGTCATCCCTGAACAACTCCAGATGAAGGATATAAGATAATAATGACAGTCCTGATTCATTCCTCCAGCCATGGCAGAAACTACGTCATCACAAGAAACTGTGAGCATCATGGCACTGATGTAGTGAAGGGTCACAAGACACATAGATTTTGCTTTTTGCAGTATATATGTCTAAGTAAGATGAGATACCTTAAATTAAGCCAAATTTATGTGATCGGGATGTAACATTATGTTCACACCAGGCGGGAATAAAACACTTTGCGCAAGTGAATTACATGTAAAATCAATATAAAGATGTGATCAGACGTGAATTACCGCTGGGTGGCGCGATAGGTGCGATGGACTTGATGCGAATGATGTGAAATAAGCCAGTTAAATTATGTGTTTTTGCTATTCCCCCCTTTTTAAAAAGACATAACGTGTTCAGTTAGTCACACCCCTGTGTGGTTTACAACAATAGAAAGCCCAGGATATCCTATGTACAGTACAGAACTTAAATAGACTGCATGCATGGTGTTTAAAACAAAGGCCTTGGTGTTATGTCCCCTCAAAGAGGACAAATATAAATTGCCAGGTCTCAGCTTATGTTTTTTTTGTCTGAGAAGATATGGGGCCCTTCAAATGTTTCAAGCTTTTTGGTTATATGATATTACTATGATATTATGTTGTTCCTGTGACTTTAATTATTGGTTCTAAGTAACTTAATGCTGGAAACCAGAATTACCAGAATTCTGAGGTTTTTAAAACAACACTGACAAGTACAAAACTGCACTGGCAAAATTTCTTCAAGCATTTTATCCTTTTCATCTATTCACATATTGAAATTGATAATAAACAAAGTGTAATTCACTGTTTTATTGTCAATCTTACACCACAGCACAGCCATCATGTATTTCTATGGACAAAATAAAGTACGGAACAAAGACACTTTCATTAACCTGGGCAGACAATATGAGTCATTGGAACTGAGCAATTCTGTATTTTTTAAAACAAGTAAAAATATCTAGTCTCAAAGAACCCATAGATATTAGGACTGCACAATATTGGATTCTTTGCCAATATCCGATATACCAATACATAACAACTCATTTGACCTATAACCGATAACAATAACGATATAGCCACTTTTTTTTTTTTTTTCCCCACCTAATTGTAGTGATCATCAAATCTCTTCTGTAGTGGCATAAACGTCATATTATGCATGGACACTCTTATCATGATGTCCCACCAGCAGATGGAGACATGAAATGCTTTTCTATGTATATAATATTTATTTATTGTGCAATTTCAGAAAAAAATATGTTGGCCAGTTCTGTTAATTTTAAAGCCAATGTCAGCCGATATCGATGACATTGCCAACATTATCATGCATACCTAATAGATATCTTAAAATTTATGCACCAGAACAACAAGAAGTACATTTGTCTGGGTACAAATGAAAGATTTAAGAATTATTTCTCAATTTAAAGAAAAATGTAGTTAAATTTAGTAAATGTTAGTGCTGTCATCTTGAAATACAGCTGTATGCATAGAAATACATTTTCCTGTTCATTAGGCAGATGCTTTTGTTTATTTTAAGATAGATTTCCCCCTTTTTATTGCTTTTCCCCCTTGTTTTTAAGATCTGACCTTTTTGTAGTGTAGATGTCTGGGCTAAGCCCAGGATAAATGTTAAAAAGGGAAAGTGAGAAACATTGGTTACACATATCTATGGCTGTGCCTGAATAACAATTCTACAAGTCGTATTTTTGTGGGTAGATGCTTTGCATACTCAGAGTAAACAATCAATTTCTACCTGTAAGACATCATTTTTAGCACCTTTGATCATCATCGTTGATGAAAAATGAGACGTGTGCATCCTCATCATAGTTAAGTTAGTCAGCCCTAAAGCAGTGCAGAGGATCTCTCCTGCATGTCTGCTGATGGCACTGACAGCCACACTGCACAGAAGTAGAAGAAGGGCTACCAGAGTTTTGTTCAGTTGTTAGTTGAACCATTCCCACTAGCATCAGAGCTTAGAGAATCGATGCAAAAAGCAGATTGTGTGCTTGCTGCTCCTTTTGCATCACTTTCTGTATTTGCATTAACGCTAGTTCAGTCATTATAAATCAAGACAAGGTTTGTGAGTTTACAGCTTGCAATGCAGTTCTCTTGCATTGCTCTGTGATGCAACAAAATGAAAAGGCTGATGCTTCATCTGACAACATGAGGTTTGAATCTGAGGCTCCATGAAATCAGCAATGTTAAGGGGGCAGCCCTACATACAACCAGTGTTTCAACAGCATGTAAATGAATGTATCTCAGCACAGTTAGGATCTCCTTCACATTTAAATAAAGTCATTAAAATGCTGTTGAAACCATGTGTAACCTAGACATAAAAAAACTTGCAGTTTTCAACAAAATTTAGCCTGGGTTTAACATAAATGTCTTTTGACCTGCAAATCACCAAAGAAAAGAAGACTTTTTTAATGGCTTATTACAGTTGCATGCAGAGGTTTGGGAACCCATTCATTTACTTTGAATAGCTAAGCAAGTAAAAGATGACCTTACTTCCAAAAGGCAAAATGTTAATGAGGACACACTTCTCCAATATTTTAAACAAGATTACTTTTTTCATTATAATCTTCTACAGTTTCAAAATAACAAAAGGAAAAAGGCCTGAAGCAAAAGTTTGGGCACCCTGCATGGTCAGTACTTAGTAGCACCCCCTTTGGCAGCCATTACAGCTTCTAAACACTGTCTGTATCCAGCTAACAGTCTTTCATTTCTTGTTTGGGGGTTTTCACCCATTCTTCCTGCAAAAGGCTTCTAGCTCTGTGTTCATGGGCCTGTCTTGCATGCACTGCTCTTTTGAGGTCTGTCCACAGATTTTCACCGATGTTTAGGTTGGGGGACTGTGAGGGCCATGGCAAAACCTTCAGCTTACCCCTCATGAGGTAGTCCATTGTGGATTTGGAGGTGTGTTTAGGAGTATTGTCCTGTTGTAGAAGCCAACCTCTCCTCATCTTAAGCTTTTTTTTACAGATGGTGTGATGTTTGCTTCCAGAATTTGCTGGAATATACTGTAACTGAATCCATTCTTCCCTCTACCTGTGAAATGTTCCCCCTGCCACTGGCTGCAACACAAGCCCAAAGCATGATCGGTCCACCCTCGTGTTTAACAGTTGTTACATTCAATATGTGAAGAAAACTGCTTTTCTTGCATTCCTTCACAGTGAATGAAGAATCCAAAAACAGAGAAAATTCTTGATGAATTAAAGTAATAGAAATCTGTGTTTAACAAAGCAAAACTATATCAAAACATCTGTTAACAAACCCTCACACAACAACAGCACTACAATCCACATCTTATTTATCCAGTCCTACGCTCAGTACTCCCCATTTTCACAAACACATTACTATTTAAAACACCTAAGCATACCAGTAGCACACCTGGGCAAGCACAATCATTTGAACTCTGCTCATGCATTCTATTGAGCAGAGTTCATAAGTAAGACTATTTAAATAGTATGGTTTTTGTGAAAATGCATGTGTTTAGGAAGTACTGAGCATACGATTGGATAAGTGAGACTCGGATTATAATGCACAAGTTGTGTGAGAGTTTGTAAATGGATCTTTTGATATAGTTTTGCTGGTGTTAACCATGGTTCCCTTCTACACCAATTCATCAAGAATTTTCTCATTTTTTGGATTCCTCATTCATGATAAAGGCATGTGAGAAAAACAAGTTTTCTTCATGAACTAAACATAACACAGGGTTAGTAACTGAGCAAGCTGAATAGTTCTTCACTGGCAAATGATAGGAAGGCTGTTGTTGTGAAGCAGTAAGGTTATCAACCAACTGCCTAAGTTCTTGATCTACAAATAGTCACCACAAAGACTTCAAGGCAGGTTTTTATAAAGCTCACAGTAGTGTAATCTGCTCTTCTATTTTTATTGTCTTTCAGGTTTACGAGCAAGATGACCTTTCGGAGCAGATGGCCAGTCTAGAAGGGCTGATGAAGCAACTTAACGCCATTACTGGCTCCGCCTTCTAACCTCTGACACCGACCCAGCCCACCCCTCGGCCATGATCTAGTCCGGAACCCTTCTTCAAGCCTCGACGTCACCTGCTGTCCATATGATAAGGGCGGCAACAGGTCAATCTGGGTTTGAAGATGCCTCTGTGGAATCAGACCTCCATCTGTGCTGGGCTGAGTTTGTTTGGTTTCTACTGGTCTCGGCTAGTGTCTACTGTTTGGGACCGGGTTAGGATAGAAGGGAATCAAACAGAGGACAAACACGACAGCAGCACAGCATCAACTCCAAGAACAGGACAAGAGTGGAGGGGCTTCTATCAGAGTTCAAACTGAAACCCCTTAAGTCTCTTCAACCTCAAACACAAAACTAGAAAAACCCAATGCCTAGCGCCTCGGCTTAATGACACAGGATGATGGGATTATCACAAAAAAGAAGACAAAGTTATAAGATCCCTCCTGTTTCTCTTCTTTGTGGTATTTATTAGCGTCCTCTTCCGCTGAGTTTTACACAACTCAGTTACTGTGACTGTACCTCACTTATTTTTCATGATCACTGTTGGAAGTATTCCTTTTGTCTTTTGTTTTCTGTTTGGGTATTCCAACTTTGTGCAGTTACAGGATGTGTATATGGTTTGAAAATGCCACCAGAACCTACAGTGACAAATAGAAAACACATCGTCAGCCACCAAAGTTTCACCAAAACATAATTTTTCTTGCCTGGATCCAAGGTTGCCCGTTGTGGTGAGGCAAGGTGATCATCTCTGGCATTTCTTGCCTATTTTTTTCCACAATTTCTCTCTTTTTGTTCCTCCCTTGAAAACCATATGATTTCACTGGACCAACCATCTCCAATAACCATGCCACCCTTCCACCTCTGGATTCTGAGATTTAAAAAAAAAAAAAAGGGGGGGGGGGGGGGGGGGGATTAAAAATGATTTTGGCCAGAGAGAACAAGTGTGAGAACCTACCAGATCAGTCTGAAATGCCTGGATCAGATCCAGCTTACTCTATTCCTACAGGACTGTATAGAAACCTCTATAGACTCCCACAGTCTGTTGCTGCTCTTGACCAAGCCTTTACTCTCCCTAACCCCGACAAACTTCAATCTTTACCTACAAGGACTTGTGTAGTTGCCAAATTCTCATCTTGGGAAACTTATTGTAACCGTCTTTGTTTTTGCTCCTTGTTCAAGTTTATCTCAATCCCAACCACAGACTGGATGTCAATGAAAAACAGTAAGATGATCCATGTGGAACAAATGTTCTAAGAAATCTGGATTTGGATTGTTAGGACCTATCCCATCCTGGACAAATGAAGGTTGGCCTTAGATGGTACGTGGGGATTGGTCCTTTTGAGAAAGGTGTTCAAATTCGGTCTTAACACCTCATTCACAATTCGTTATGTTGCACTGTAGGTATGTAACATTCAGTGCTTTCCCCTGCTGGTTGAGGTACTAAAGAGCCATCAGAGTCTGTGAAATGGAGAAAAATTAAGACTCTATTGTCACAATCACCAGAATAAAAAATGTTGGCATTGTACATTTCTGTAAACCACTGATACATTACATTTGTACATTCTTTTGTAGCAGATACATTGAATCTTTACATTTCTCAACAACGCTATGATGAAGGTGTGGTTAGGTTTAGGCATAAAAGACACTTTGTTATGGTTAGGAAAATATCACGTTTTGTCTTAAAACACCCACATTTGGTGGCTCAGATGCCACTGGGAAACGCTGCAATGTGTTGCTAAAAAAACAACCAGGTTTGGCACCATAAACACTAGTGGGCACGCCACAAGGTGTCACCAAAAAACAAACAGTTTTGTTGTTTGTTTACCTCAAACAGTCATCTGCAGTGGTCTAGTTGTCATGCCATCCACCATCTCCACCTTTTTTCGTGTGAGTCAGCTCATATACTGCCTCACTTTGAATATGTTGATATGCTACATACAAAACATACAAATATATCTGTGGTTTGCAGAAATGTACAATGCCAACATTTTCTTCTGATGACTGGGTTGGTTGTTGACTTTTGGGATACCTGTCTGTGTTCACAAAAGATATTTTAGAGGCACAGTCACTGAAGCAAGGTTATAGTGAAATATTATCAGAAGCACCGGCAAAACACATATGTTATTGTGCGAAAGAGATAATGAAGTCATAACCACAAAACAGCAGATTGTTATCTTATAAGTAACTCAACTGCGGTCACTGGATCAAAATCTCAATTATAACATCACAAAAATATCATCTTGTTGTTAACAATTAGTTTGACATTTGGCCTTACTGTGATGAAAGAATTAATTGTGAAGGAGGTGTAAGAGCAATGGGATCAAGGATCAAGTTATTACTAGTGGAATTATTGTTGTTGTTATTATTATAATTGAGATTAGAGATGGTAGTGGGTGGCTGATGATAATGATAATGAGCGTGATCTCTGCCATTGTTAATTTTTTAAAAATTTTGTGCAGTTTCAGTGTGTTTGACTGCAGGTGGGTGTGTTGTGTTTCAGGCCTGCTTTTTGATGAATCCATATTTATTTTCATGAGATAAACACACATGTACCTCTGTCGACCTTGATCGCCCACGTGGGAAAATTGCGAAACCGCCAGCTTCACTTTGAGTTTACTTCAGGGCGTTCAGTTTTTATACAAAAATATGAAAAAAAAAGTAACAAAAACAAACACAAATAAGATGCATATTCCACAAAGTATATTTTTACATTTGCTGTCCTGTCAGAACTGTGTTTTTTCAAATCAGGTTTTTTTTTTTTAAACACATTTCCACAGAGAGCTACTTTTAAGGTCATGAGCCACCATGATTTCACCATGACACAATTGATAACTTGCAGCCTTTGATCACAATAGAAGGAGTTAAATTTTATTTAGAATTTAGTTATTAACTGGTATGAAGAGACTTGTTTATGCCATTTTTAGTTTTACATACTTTAAAAAGTGGAATGAGGAAAATATTTGCAATGAGGGAATGAAACCTGGTTTCAGGATAACCTCTGAGGTCAGTCAGGATGACACAACAGAGAGCACCCGCCTTTCAGTTCTTAAAAACAACTAGATTTGTATTGACAGCAGGAAAGAAAAATCAGATTTGGAGAATTAGCATGAGAATTATTGGGTTGGATATTTTTTGGGAGTGAAATGGAGAAAGGCAGCAGCTTAAAATGACAAATGATTCCTTAATCAGCTGAGGGGAAAAGAACAGGCCATCAGTATGCTCCATATTTGACTGTGTCACCCCAGTCACCATATTGTAATTTTCAGACCTTTATCTTTCTGTGATGAAAGGAAAAAGCCTGGGGGAGACAGAGGGAGCGGAGGCAGGGAAGGTGAATTGATATTCAGAGGTGGTTTGTATGTGCGAGCGAGGGCACGGAGGAATGAGGCCGGGAATTCATTATAACGCCGTTTCAAATATTATGATTCAAGCTCACGCTCGCTGGGCTGTTACGGCTGCGGGGAAAAGTCCCGCGGATGGAGGGGATGGAAAGGTAACGTCTCTACAGAACGAGCGAGGGGATGAAAGGTGAAGAAATGCGGGCAAGCGGGCGGTGTGGGGATCAAACTCATCAGCGTGTTCTGGAAGATACATCCAGTCCGAGCCAAGTGCTTTCATACCTCTCCAAGCTGCACTTCTTTTCCTCTTTTAGAAAGCAGAGCAGAGCTGCAGACAAGATGGAATGATCCAACGCTGCCAGGCGAGACTGAAATTAGATTTAAAGAAAGAAAATCCGATTTTAACAGTAAATACTAAATTAAATGGCCTGTTGACACAAGAGATTTCTTCTTTCCAGTGTCGAAAGGGGAGAGAAAGATGAAAGTAGAGAAAATAATCATCAGAAATAAAAAGTCACATTTTAGCCCATTAAAATTATATTGAATATTTAATTTTCTAAATCATCCATCAGTTCTTAAACTGATTCCTTCCTTCCCGGCGGCCATTCATTTATTTCATTTATATGAAAATAAACTTGCAGAGACTTCAAACCTGGCCTGGCTCCAGACATTTGAAACACCACAGCACATCTCTAATTTTTTTGAAGCAATTCAAAAAGGTCCAGTGGGGTACTTAATGAAGCAAATCAAAGCTTTGTAGGGAGGAAGAACTGGAACCTAAGTTTTGACGAACGTGGATAAAATACACAATAGACTAACGACACAAAACAATAACTCGACATAAACCTTTAGAGTCAGTAACTACTGGTTAATGGCCAACATAAATGTCAAAGTGAGTGACAAAGTGCAATGATTTTGGTTTCACACAGGACATAAACTGCAGTCTCCTAGCTGAAAGTGTGTTTGTTCAACATATCCTCATGGAGCACTTTCTATGACGTCCTACAAAAATGTACAAACAACAGTACATATGATATTCTACGAATTGGCGCCCCATGAATGACACTCTTAACATAAATTGATGTAATTAACTTAAAGTGACGGAGGTTGGGTTTAGACAATTAAAGTTTTTGTGGTTCAACCCAGTTCCAAGCACATGTCCCCTGGGGTAGTCTGTGGTTTTTGTGACCCATCTACCACCCCAACCTGCCTCCTGACAAGATTGCTCGGGACCGCTTCCTTGTTTACTCCTGCATTGGTCAAATGGTCATTGTAAACATGTTAGTACAGCCTCAAGGAGCCACTAGCATGGCGGATTTGTACTTGTGCATCAGCCCTGTGCAGAGCCTAGCCTATGCACGTGGCCTACGCTGTTGCGAGCATTTATACTTGTATGGTGGTGTGTCTGCGTCGCTCTGCAGTGACACCTCCAAAACACTAGTCGCTGGTGGGATTTCTGTGAAGTGCAGTAAATTTAAGTTGTTTTAAAACACAGCCAAAAGACACACAAAACATGACTCAATAGCGTCAATTAAATTGCAAGTGCACAAATTGACTTGACCATGACTCGCAGCATTCACAGACCAAACACTTGTCTTTTGTTGGGCACATTTTCCACACAAATACAACAGTTACATTTCTGGGGAGTTGCACGTAAGGCTATGGCATAGGTTACAGCATGGGCTCTGTGTTGATGCAGAGCCTAGACAGCAGGGACAACTTCAAACTCTCCCTGTTGGTGAGTTCAAGGATGTTTTGACATCTTAGAGTCTTCTGCATAACCAATATTGCAGGAAGTATCATTACTGTCATGGCATCAGTGTTTGCATTTTTTGGGTTTCCAGCAAAACAGCTTATCAGCAGTTGGATTTCAAATCTCAAAAGCACCAGCAAAGGTTTTTTTTTTTTTCACAATTATTTACAGTCCACTATGTTACTTGTAACTGAGCTGAGTACTGAGTGCGGAGTCTGGAAAGGTTCTGTTAGATTACAGTGAATCTGTGTGTCAATATGTTTGATAAAGTGTACTCCCTATCTGCACTGAACTGAAAGAATGCATGTTGAGGTCACCCAGTGAAAACCGTCAGGTTCAAGTCTTTGCGAGGTGATTTTCATAGGAATTAACTGAAACGAATGGTTGGAAGGTGGAAGGAAGGAAATTAATTTTCAAACTGATGGGGGATTTAGAAAATGATCAGCAATATGGAACAGTCTTATTTAGTGAGCTAAAGCAGTTAGGTCAGTAAATTGGATGCCAATTCCCTGCAGTTGTCAAAATTGCTTTTAAAGATTCTGATCACTTAGATGGAGATTTTAATTGACTGTTCACCTTAATTCTGCCAGTCATCTAGACATCTGGTTAAAATACACATGGACTTGTCATGAAGACCAGCTAACAGTGTCTGGATAACATGTGTCCAACATTTTATTTATCAGGATTCATCTTCCCTTACAAGTTTTGTTGCCGTCGAGATAAATGAGACATCCTACGTGCCTTTACTTTTCACCGAAGCGTTCGTTTCCTGCCTCTGTATTTAGCCACTTTATTTGAAGTCTTGAAATGTTAAAATGTGCTCTGTGTTGTGTTAATTTGTTCTTCCCGCACAGTCGACACATGGGAAACAGATGACACATTCGGCTCTGCTGAGGGTTTTTCCCAAAAGCACTGTGTCCCTTTTAAACAGAGAGAACTAAGAGAAGACTGGTTCTTTTACTTCAGTGGCACAGAGGCAGCCTTTCAGCAGCTGTCAGGAAACAGACACATCAGACACGCTAAATGCAGCGATGACAAGGATCATCCCGTACCTGAAACATTACACATCCACAAAATGGCCAGCGTTTCCATCAAAATGTCTTTGAATGAGATGAAAAATTCCCAACCAGCTCTCTCAGAAAATCGCACTGTGAAAAATATCCATCCTCATAAGTCATTTAGTCTCAGACTCAACCTCTTAGATGTGTATTTCATCAGATGACGATATGTCAGTTAAGTGAAATTTTTCACTTATTCTAAGTTTGCTTGGCTTATTTCAGGATTTTTGTAGAAACTTGTGTGCAGAGCTTCAAATAAGGCAGATCAGCAGACTACAAATAAAGTTAATTAGTGAAACAGTTTGATTCGTTAGGAAGCAGTGTTGCCAGATATATTTCCTTGTTAAAAATACGTTTGTTTGTTTTTTTCTCAATAACCATGTCTTAAAATTAAGACTTTTTGCAGTGGCAGGAAAAAAATATTGGCTGATTCACCAAAAATGGCAGTAAATCGATCTTGCACAGATGATGCAACCCACTCACCAGAAAAAAATGTTGCAGTGTGCCATTGTATGTTTCAGCAAACCATGGATAAGTTACATTTGACATTATTATGTAGCACATTTAAGGAAACTTAAGTTATGTTTCAGCAACTGTGTGGTCTAAAAAAAACACCCATGTTTCGTGCCTAAAAAGCCGCTAAAAACACAGCAATGACTTGCTATAGAACAACCAGTTTTGTTGTTTGTTGGTTTTTGTTGGTCTAACGGTGCACATTGGCAGGCATCTCACCTAGGTGACTTGTATCTTGCAGAAATGTACAATGCCAACAGTTCCATCTGGCGACTGGGCTGAGCGATGACTATGAACTTTAGCATGTTATGTTTGCTCAGTAAAAGCCAGAAGAAACAAAACAGCAGGAATCTGGATTCTTGTTCTAACTCTCCTTCTGCTGATTTCAACACGTATTTGTTGTTCACAATGTAGCATCATCAGGGAAACAACAGGGTGCACCCCTTAACACATCGATAGTGAGTTTACTGCTTCCTTCTGTCCCGAAGGTGTCCCAGAGAACATCTCTGTGCATTCACAATAAGTTTTCTGTTGTTCCTGATACAACAGGGCACTGTTAGCTTTGAGCCCTGCTTTTTAGCCTGCACAAAATTGATGTGAAACAACAGAAAAACATTGGTCACTGCCATCAGTTGTTGTTCTTGTCTGCGCCTACGTGCAGGAGGTTGTATCTGTGCCACTGATCGGATTTCGTAGCAGATCTTACAGGGAACGTTTTTTTTTTATTATGATATTTCTGTGCCAGACAGTGGCAGGGAAGTAACATCCATGTTCGTCCTCTATGCTCCTATTTAAATCACTGAACACAAGTCGATCCCCCAGCAACAAAGACCAGCCCACAGCAGAGGGACAGTTCATCACCACATGTCAGACTCATTTAGACTCAAGTGTTTTTGCACATTTGGTCTATTCATTAAATATGACCTAAAACTTGGGTTACTGCAAACCATTTTCAAAGTCATACCAGAGTTTTAGTTTTTCTTTCCATGCAGCCACTAGTTTCTGCTCATTTCTAATGTGGAAATCAACTTTTAGAGACTTTGCAGTAGAACTGAATAGATAAGTCATATAATTGATCATACATTTTTTGTCTTTCTGCATATCTTTGGGTTTTGAACTTTTTGTTAAAAGAAGCAAGCCATTTAAAGACATAATTTTGGGCTTTAGGAAAATGTTTTTGGTTTTTTTTTGACATTTTATACACCAAACAATTAGTAATATGATAAGTGACAGATTAATAAATAATGAAATTAGTTTTTGTTGCAGCTTTACATAGTTGTGTAACTGTTGTGCAGTGCAAATGAGTTGGACCTGACACCTGTTCCAACACACAACAGCCCAAGAACCTTGACAAGAATAATGTAGATACAATCCAATCAGCAGGGAAAGTATCGGCATTGTCGGCAGCATATGTAACATTTGCACTTAATTGTGTGACATATATGTTGAAACTTTACATTTCAACGCTTTTGTTAATGTGTGGTTACGTTTAGGCTGAAGAACCACTTGGTTATGGTAAGGAAAGAATAATATTTTGGCTTAAAATATCAGCTTTTTGGAGAAAAATCCCAGTTGAAAAGCAGCGAGGCCTTGATAAATAACTACCACTTTTTGTGGCACTATACCCACTGGAAAAAGACCCACAGGTTGCTAAAAAAAAGTTCATGTTTTGGGGCTAAGAAGCTGCAGGAAAAATAACAATGGGCCTCAAATGAAACATGCAAATATAACATATACGTGGTTTGCAGTAACGTACAGTGCTAACATTTTTGCCTGGACACCAGGGCTGGCAGACATTTTGACTGATGGGTGAGCTCAGTTGACTTTTACAGAAATGACTGAAATCAGTGGCTGCTTGAAGGGAAGCAAATTCATCTAAAAACTGATGGGATGATTTGGAAAATATAACGTGCAAGTATGTGATTTAAACAATGGACTGAAGCATCCCAAAATACTTTCTTTAAAACTGATCCCAGAGCAGAGATAGAATGACCATACTCATTAATAATAATGAAAATAATCCCCCCAAAACATAACATTACTGAGCAGTAGACTTCATCATTCAGTGTGTAAGTGTGTCATTCAAAGTTAAATTTTGTCAAAGTTACTTTATCACAGGGAACTAAAACGGAACTTTTGTTTTTCAGCACAGATTTTTTTTCATCAAACTTTAAACAATGAATCTCTAACCAAACTTCTCGTCTCCGTGTTGATACAAAGGCTTCCCTTCCACAGTCTGACCCCGGCCTCTAACAGCCACATGTTAGGGTATTTTCTTGTTGGCTCTACATGTGTATTTTACTGTGGAGAAAAGCGTCGCTGCAGCAGAACTACATTACAGAACGCTGCTTTTTTACAGTGTACAGTTCCACTAGAGTAGTAGTAACTTTTTATAATCAAATTTAATATATTATTATTATTATTATTACTTCATTTTGAGTGCTCTTTGAAAACTATTATTTATAACCATGTGATATTTCTGCAAATGTAAATTTAGTTTAGCAAAAACGAAAAAGAGGACTGAAGCGCCGTTCAGTTTAGTTTTTTCTTTTGGTTTGTTGCCTTAAAAGGTTTCAGTATTGTTTAAAAAATATTGTAGAAAGATTATTTATATTTCTTTATGAACATTTCAATGGTTGGTCACTCTGAGGACACACAGTCACCACCACTGTTCTGTTTATTTTCAGTCTAAAATATGTAGATTGATGGCATCTATGCAGTTATTCTTTCTAACTATAACCTGTATATAATAACAGACACGTCTCTAGGTCTGTTCATTTTTGTAGACTCTTCTTTAAAATAGATTTTCATCACAGCCTACTTTTAGTCAACAAGTATGTGGAAAGTGAATTGTAGTTTAAGGACTACAACATGCAGAGACACGTCAGGATGGTCCTTCAAACACCTCGTCCTCTATCTGTAAAGGCTCTTGTCCCCGTGAACTCGTCCTGTGGTGACTGTGTGAAACTCAGAAACACCAACCAGACCTGATAAGGTGGAAACTGGGGAGGCTTGGCTCCTGCATTTCAAAGGGAAACTCGACTTCATTAACTTCTTTCTTTGAGAGCTTCACTCCTGTGTGTGGGAACCATTGAGGATCAAAAAGGGACAAATTACACGGTCAAAAAAGACCAAGTGAAGTTGGTCAGGGATGTGCTGACTTTGAAAGTGGCCTGATGCTGGTGTGAAATCGACTCTGTCAGCTCGAGCGCAGACAGTTTCAGGCCGACGGCTCACAAAAGAGAAAGAGAAAATAATGGGGGCAGAAAAAAGTAAAAAAAATGATTTGGACCTCATCTCATCGGGGTGAAAGGGGCCAAATTAAAACGTCCCTTATCTCCTCTCACACAGACAATTACTTCATTTCCAGAACATCATTGTTCAACAGAGGAGCCGACAGACGGACATCTCTGAGTAAATACAGTTTGACTTCGCCCTTTAAAAAAAAGTCCAATCCTAGAGTCATTATAACCAAATTAGCTTAGTGACTGCAATATTTAAGAGTGTACATTTTGTTCATTTGAGTGAGGGGGAGAAAAGATGATGATGATGATGGGATGATGATGATGATGTATCTCAGATGAAGTAAAGCGAAGTTTCTATCCACAATGTTGTATACAATTGCTGGTTTTGTAATGCACTGTAGAACAGTCCCATGGTCCTTTTTTATAGAAATGTTATTTCAATGGTGCATTCTTTTTGTTTGATAAATAAAGTTTTGATACAAAAGCAAATACACTGTTTGATTAGTATTAATGCGTTACATAAATGTGCCAGTGGTCAATGCAGGCACGTGCACAGATAGACCCCAGGTGTTGCTCAAGCACCTGCCCTTTTGTCCTCTGTCTAGATGAATGCCTTTTTGCAAGATGTTTTTTACTATTTCTTTTAATAATTTTATAAATTTGTTTTTAAATTTGGCCCACGGCATCAATTCATAGTTAAAAGTGTGTTGTATGCCCAACAACTGCATTTGAGTCGAGATACTACCCCTCACTTATAAACTTCCCTTGGGGCAGCCGCACGCAAATCCAGCGCCCTGCGGAGCAGCGTCACGTCTCTCATCTGCCTTCATGGACAGCCAGGTAACCATAGTGTTTGCCCTGAGCCTCAGCATTGTTTGTCAGTCTTGTGAAATTAAACCACAATTAAAATATTATACAATACAGCCAGAGTAATTTACACTGGCATGCAAAGGTTTAGGCACCCCTGGCCAAAATTGTGTTTACTATAAATACTGTATAGTGAGCTGAAGATGAACTGATCTCTAAAAGGCATGAAGTTAAAGATGAAACAAGCTTTTTAACATTTTAACCAAAATAAGTGTATTATTTCACAATCATTGTTGGGAAAGGCCAGGTGATGCAAATTTCAAAGCTCTCTATATATTCTGACTCCTGAAACCTTGTCCCAACAATCATCAGCCATGGGCTCCTCTAAACAGCTGCTTAGTGCTCTGAAAACTAAAATAACTGATGTCCACAAAGCAGCAGAAGGCTAAAAGATGACAGCAAAGTGTTTTCAGGTAGCTGTTTCCTCAGTTCATAATGTAATTAAGAAATGGCAGTTAACTAGAACTGTGGAGGTCTGGAAGACCAAAAAACTAACCAACTGACTGTAAAAGACCTGCAGAAAGATTTAGCAGGAAGACTCTGGAGTGGTGATGTGCTGTTCTACTGTGCAGTGACACCTGTACAAATATGACCTTCATGGAAGAATCATCAGAAGAAAACCTTAGCTGTGTCCTCACCACAAAATTCAGCACCAGAAGTTTGCAAAGTAACATCTAAACCAGCCTGATGCTTTTTGGAAACAAGTCCTGTGGACTGATGAAGTTGAAATAGAACTTTCTGGACTCAATGAGCAAAGGTATGTTTGGAGAAATAAAGGGTGCAGAATTTCATGAAAAGAACACCTGTCCAACTGCTAACACAAGGGTGGAGCGATCATGTTTTGGGCTTGTGTTGCAGCCAGTGGCACAGGGAACATTTCACAGGTAGAGGGAAGAATGGATTCTGTTAAAATACAGCAAATTCTGGAAGCAACCATCACACCATGTGTTTAATAAGCTGACGAAGAAGAGAGGATGGCTTCTATAACAGGACAATGATCCTAAACACACCTTGAAATACACAATGGATTACTTTAAGAGGGGCAGACTGAAGGTTTTGTCATGGCCCTCACAGTCCCCCGACCTAAACATCATTAAATATCTGTGGATAGACCTAAAAAGAGCAGTGCATGCAAGATGGCCCAAGAATCTCACAGAGCTAGAAGACTTTTGCAATAAAGACTGGGCGACAATCCCCGAAACAAGAACTGTAAGACTTTTAGCTGGTAACAAGAAGTGTGTTAGAAGCTGCGATACTTGCCAAAAGGGGCTTTTGCCTCAGGCCCCTTTCTTTTTTTTTTTATTATTTTCAAACTGTAACAGATTGAAATTAAAAAGTAATCTTGCTTAAAATATTGAAGAAATGTGTCATCTTTAACTTCATGCCTTTTGGAAATCAGTTCAACTTCTACTTACTTAACTACTCACAGTAAACAAAGTTTTGACCAGGACCAGTGGCCAAACTTTTGTATGCCACTGTAGACAGTAACCCACATTAACAACAAGCTAGTCTGGCATAAGCCCACACCGTCTTCCTCCAGCTTTCTGCCACATTCAGGTTCACCGACCGCCTGGTGCGAGCGGAGACAGACGGCGAATTGCATTCAAACTTCTGCATGTTTTCAATTTAATTCAACCTGAAATAAAGTTTATGTCTCCCACGTTGCATCTCTAATAATTCATTGAAACAAAAAAGAGTGCAGAGGAGAAGAGGAGGAGTATAAGGCTGCACATTTCTGTTCTCTGGGTTTCCTAAACAATATTTAAAGCTTACTTATTTAATTATTTAATATAATAATTATAATTAGTGCCTGAATATTTCAAAAAGACAGGAGAAGAAATGAATAAGGTGAGGACAGCAAAGGAAAGGATTGGAGATAAAGAGAGGAGAGGAGAGGAGAGGAGAGGAGAGGAGAGGAGAGGAGAGGAGAGGAGAGGAGAGGAGAAGAAGAGAGGAGAATGTACTTGGCCTGATTGTTGCAGCTGAACACAGGCCTACTCTGTAGTTTAGAGGGTAGACTGGTTGGTTTTTTTATTTTACTAATTCAGAGAACACTGTTTCAATTTTGTGTAAATATTTGTTGATTGTGATGTTATTTACTTTATTTACCACTAAAGTGTGCACTATGCACTTAAGCCTCAAGAAACTCACTTGTGCTGGCAGATAGAAACCTTCTGACTGGGTGCATTTTGCATGTGAACCTTTTTTTTTCATGTGTGCACAAAAGAAAATTTGTGGAAGGAATGCCCTTTTTTACCTCTTGAGCACCTGCCCTACAAAACGTTTGTGCATGGCACTGGTTCAATGATGTGTGTTCATGTGAAATGGTGAGGGAGGGAGACATGAATTAACAGTGTATAGTCCTGCTACACTGTCTGAAAGTCTAAAAACTGATCTTATTTAAAAATACACTGCCTTGCAAAACTATTCACCCTCCTTGGCTTTTTAAATTTTTTATTTTGTGGTATCACAACCTAATATTTTATTTTGCGGTATTTTAAAGGGATTTTTATTGGGACTTTTTTGTAATGGACCTAGACAAAACAATCAAAACTGATGAGGTGAAATGAAAAAATACCACACTGCATTCATGTCTATTCCTGGTGTATACTTGGTGTTACCAATTACCCTCAAAAGTCACATTATTTGTTAAATAAAGTCCACCTGTGTTAAATCTAAGCGCCACATGATCATAGTATATATATTCACCTGTTCTGAAAGGCCTCAGAGCCTGCAGCACCACCACTAACCAAGTTTAACACAAACTAAGTGGTACCATGACTACCACAGAGCTCCCCTAACAGGTCAAGGATAACGTTCTGGAGAAGTACAGATCAGGGCTGGGTTGTAAAAAATATCTGAAACTTTAAACAGCCCTCCGAGAACCGATGAATCCATTAAAACACCAAGGTAGTGAATACTTTATAAGGCACTGTATCTAGTAAAACTGACAGCCTTGAAAAGGGTATGTGAATGTAACTATTAGTCTTAATTCATTTTTACTTTATCTAATTAAGTTAACTTGAAATGCAACCTAAATATAAGTTAATAACTTGTTCTTCATAAGTGTTAGCAACTTAAGTAAACCAGATCAGTCTGACTTAAAGGAGAAGTCCGGTATTTTTCACTTTGAGCCCCATTCCTGGGTTGTTTATGATGAAATAGGATGGTTAAGACCAAAATCTTGACGATTGCTCCTTCTCTGTCAATTTGAGAGAATTTGGCTTTCCCCTGCCTGGCTTAACAATGCTGCCAATGGCCATGTGTAAATCTGTCTTAAAACCACCTTAAACGTTCATTTTCAAAGCCATGAAACTCACCGAGTGGTCTGTGGTGTTCGTTGATGTTCTGACATAAAAATCGTATATAGATAGATAGATAGATAGATAGATAGATAGATAGATAGATAGATAGATAGATAGATAGATAGATAGACATAGATATATATACAGTGGTGGAAAAAAGTTTTCGGACACCCCATGCATTTGTGAAATATTGCATTAAGAATAATTCTTAGGTCTTCGAGTGCAATTTCTTTTAGTTCAGTCACAGCCAAATTACTAAACAAATCCTAAAAAAGCCATTAAAAACTTAAAATTGATTGGTTCCATAAAAATACATAAGAAATTTTGAGTATTGGGTCATTTTGGTACCAGTGATCCACTAATGTGCTTTTTATTAAAAGACAAAATTTTTGTTGCCGTGCTTCGTGTCTATATAAAGCCAGCACATTTGAAAGTTCTTCAGAGACAAAAGTGGCTAAAACAAGGAACCTAATGCAGGAAACACGCCTGAAGATACAGATTCTCAGCCAGGAAGGGTACAGCTGCCGCCAGATAGCCAGGAAGTGCAGATGCAGTCCTTCAGCAGTTGGATACACTCTGCAGAAATACAGACGAACCAACAGCTTGGAGGACAAACCAATATCTGCGCGTCCAAGGGTTTCTTCAGCAAGAAATGACCGCATCCTGATCCGCATGTGCAGGGAAAACCGCCCAATGACATCACAGGAGCTTCAGCAGCAGTGGTCAAACCAAAACGGTGTCCAGTGTTCCACCCGCACTGTACGTGGCCAACTTTTAGATCATGGCTTAAGGTCCTACAAGGCTGTCAAGAAGCTCCTGATCAATAAGAGACAGAGGTTAGCCTGGCGTCGTTGGGCCCAAGCACACAAGAACTGGACAGCCAGGAATTGGAAGAAGATTCTGTGGTCAGATGAGTCCAGTTACCAGCTTTATCTTCCTCCTACTAATGTGAGGGTACGCAGAAGGCCAGGCAAAGCATTATCTCCAGCATGTACAGTACCCACTGTCAAGCACGGTGGAGGCAGTATCATGGTTTGGGGATGCATGAGTGCTGCTGGTGTTGGTCATCTCACTGTCTGTGATGGCACATTGAACTCTGCCAAGTATTGTGCCATTCTCCAAACCCACATGCTCCCTTCTGCACGTGCACTGTTCCGTCGAGGTCAAAACTGGATGTCTCAACAAGATAATGCCCCTTGCCACACATCCAGGGCCAGTAGAACTTGGCTGCAGGAGCACAGTATCCAGGTCTTAGAGTGGCCAGCTCAATCCCCGGACATGAGCCCCATTGAAAATCTGTGGTGGATTATCAAAAACTCTGTTTCAAAGCATAAACCAAAGAATTTAGAAGAATTAAAAGCAGTAATTCAAGAAGAATGGGACAAGATTACCCCTCAACAGTGTGAAAGGCTCGTGGGGAACATGCCAGCCAGGATTAGAGCTCTACTGCGTGCTAATGGCAGGACTACTAAGTATTAATTTGATGATATGGTGGTTTATTTATTTTTTGTTCAGTTTTGAACACATTCTCTGTTATTTGTTGACTTTGATACCGACAATGTTGAGAACTGACATATTGAAACTGTCAAGAATTTAGTTTTGTTAGTTTTCCTTGTAAACAATAAACAAAAAAAATATCATTTGTATTTGTTTGTGTCTGTCTAATGCAGCCACACTTTTTGAAACACAAAAAATATTTTTCCACAAATATTTCATGATAATATTTGAGATTGTATATTGATTGTCTATATATACATATATATACACATATATATGTATAGTCAGCTACCAGTTCTGATTCTATAACTTGACCGAATGAATGAGCTATTTGAACACTTTGGAAGATTGTATATCATTACATTGGTTGAAGTGAAGAACAGAGTTTTACCTTTCATTCCTGCTCAGCTGTCCTCAGGTTCTGTATTTGTTCCTGAAGTTTCTCTCACTGACAGAGTTGTTCCAGCTGAAAGAGAAGCAGCTCACAGTGAGAGTGGGACTCAAAGGAGGATGTTTGGAAATTAGCAACACATTCTCACTTCGCCCTCGTCACATATTGACATTTTTTTCATGGACTTTCCACATCCACATCCACATACAATGTGCAAGGTACCCTTGGTGCATTGGTTGTTGACGTTCTGAGACACTATGTCAAGTTCTCTTCTCTCAAGATACACAGGAAATTCTATGTTTACATACAGTCTCAAAATAAATGCACTACATCGGTACAACACCGCGAATTGCCTTTTTTTCCCTTCAACAACAAACACACATGGTTAGGTTTAGGCAAAAAAAACATGTTGGGTTTGGGAAAAAAGGAAGCAACACCAGTCTCTAAGGTGAAAGTCTGTATTTGGTGGACCCATCCAACACCCCTCCCACCTGCCCCAGCTGGACTTTCGCTGCTTTAACTTTCTTCCTTGTCCCACCGCGTGTCCCCCTGACGCCGCCAGGTGCAGTTAAACTACAGTGGCAACCGGCCATGTATCATGCAGACTTGAAAGGATGCCTTTTTTCATTGGTTTCTGATGCCGCAAGTCACTGCCCAAGCTCTGGATTTCGACGACTTCAGGGTGAGACCTGTCTCAAATTAACACCTGCTAAATACTTTTGTTTTTAGTTTTGGCTGTGGTTTTTCTACAGTTCTATCAGTGCTACAAGGTTGCCTCAATCACTATCAACTTCACACACAGTGTATTTCAGTGTTATAACTGATCTTTGTCACAGAATGTAAAATAAGTTGTACACAGACGAATAGGAAAGAAGCCTGTTTAGTTTAGAGCTACTGTAAACTAGACCCTCCACAGTTCACACTCCAAACCTGAGTGTGTCAGAGCAGGAAAATGTGGCCTTTTTTCTATGACAGGTTATGATGAGGTTTTCCATAATGTTTTGCATTAATGACACTGACAGGGAGGAAATCATGTGAAATGAACAGGAGGAGAAATGTCAACATGTTCTCACCGTCTTCCATATGTGAACCGAGAGACTCTTAGGCTTCCTGCTTTCCTCCTCTTGCTGTTGCAAGGCTTCTTCATCTTCATCCCTGCTCTTCCTCAAATCCTCAACCTGCTGTTGGAACCTACACACAAATCAACCACCAAACATATATATAAGCTACCATTTCCTCTTTAGAGAAGATGCATGTAGGAATGAAGTATTATTCTTGGAGTAGTTTTATTATAATTATTATGATTATGTAAGCACAAAAAGTAATGACATTTGTGTTTGGTATATTATTTCTTTGTTGTAACAATGCTTGTTGGCAATAAAACTTATACCGTCGGAAAGCCTGTTTATTTCCCTTTTAAATGGTGCCACATTTGTAAGGAATATGTATTTGTGGGATGAGCAGCAGAGCTGAGTATGTGGGTTGCGCCCATGAAAAATTTGCCAAATCTTCTCTGCCAATACCAAACAGCTTTTTTTTTTTTTTGCTGTTGACTCTTGCTTGGCGCTGTTTGGTGGATTGGATGATTGAAGTGTGAAGAAACAAGACATATTGGCAATGGCAGTAACAAGCACTATTATTGGATGTAAATGGACGGTAGACTTGCACCGGTTACAATTTTTTGGGCCGATCCCAATTTCCGATTTGCAGAGTGTTTGCTGAGTCTTCATCAGATTTTTGGGAGTTGGGAGCACGTTGTAGCTGTCATGTCTTGATCTGCTGACTTACATATGCAGCCAGATCCCCCACGATGACATAGAGAATACGGAGCCGACTGGTAACACCCCTAAGTTTAATTTGTAGAAACTAGTTGCAATGGTCTGTCTATCCACCAGGAGGAGCAGTGAGTGTGGACGATGAAGCGGTTTACTGTGCCTCTTATTACTTTGATCGTGGGAGAGAGCTTCCCAAATAGAGCATATTCAATGATTGTCAGGCTACCATATCATAGGTCAAAAATATTATGCTTCGGTGTTTTGTTATTCAAAAGAACTGCATGAAAATTAAAGTGATATGACTGGGAACCAAGCAATACCCCAGCAAGAACAAAACTGCATTTGAATCATTAGTCTTACATAAAATACCATTATTATGGCTATATACATATACACATATATATATATATATATATATATATATATATATGTGTGTGTGTGTGTGTGTGTGTGTGTGTGTGTGTGTATGTAATTTATGGTGCTGTTAGACCACTCCACTCCATTTACAGAATGTGTGAAAGACAAGATTTTTTTTTTTAACCTCAGGGAAAATGTTATTTTTCAAGGACTACAGGCCAAAAAATATGGACTGAAGCAGAATCTTTAGTTAGATAAAAACAGCTTGTGAATATTGGAAATAATTACATGGATTTTTCTTTTTTAATTATTATTTTGACGTTCGGACTGTACAATGCAAGTGGCATTACGATGAACCTTTTTGTTCCTTCTGAATGGGCGAGTGTGCCATCTGAATGGGTTTCCCAGCTCCCACACTGTCACTCAGATCACCACACTGAGTGGGCGGTACGAACTTTTGATGCAAACATTCAACAACACATCGTCAATGTCGATGTCTGAACTACCTCATAAAGTGACATTTTACAATTATTCACATTATAAACAAACAAAAAAAATTGCCTCTTAATTAACGTTAATGTTATTTTACAATTTGATGGGCAACTTTTTCAGAATGACATGGTTATTTTCTACAAATTTTGATATTTTAAACTAACGAGTTTCGTTAGTAAATAAATCTAAAAGAAAATGCTTTTGTTGTGAATTCTTCATATTAATTATGAATTTGTCACAGGCAGCTTTCAAAAGGTTGATAAAGTTTCCCGTAATTTAATAACTCAAAAGGAGCGCACGTGAAATAAAGTGGTGCTGCTTTATCTTTGAGGGTGAGGTAGCCCCCACGCATCATCAACATTACCATGAACCTTTTTGTTCTTACTCAATGTATGACTGTGCGATCTGAACAGCTCTCCAGCCCCCACACTGTCACACACATCATCACACTGAGTGAACTGTAGAACTTTTCATGCAAACATTCAACAACACATTGTCACTGTTGATGTCTGAACTACCACATAAAAGTGACATTATATAATTTTTACATTATAAACTAAAAAATGATTTTGCCTCTTAATTAATGTTAATGTTATTTTAAAATTTAAGTCTCTTAATGAGCAACTTTTTCAAAATGATTTAAGTAATTATTTTCAGGCACCAAGTTATTTTCAGAACATTTCTCATTATTCCGAGAGACTTACTCAATATTTTCAGATAAGGGAAGACCTAAGCCAATTGTGACAAAATTTTAGGTTTTCCTTAATAACTAATGTGTTTATAACACTGATGCTGCAGCAGATAAAGGTGCTTGGTGGCTTATTGTAACCTATAATAATATAACCTAGCAACAAATTTATATTATTGTCCAAAAGCACTGTAATTAATAGGCCAAAGTATTTGGCTGGGAGGACACTGGCAGGCTTCCAGAAGAGCTTTGGAAGGCCTGGGAAATTTGAAGTGGCTGCATCTGTACGTAATGCTTCTTTTACCAACTTTGTTGAGACAATGATACAACAAGTTACCAACACTCTGTGTACAACTTAAGTCTGCAATTCCAAACACACCACAAACCGAGATAAAAAATCAATCTAACTTCTTAAAACTAGGTAAAAGTCCTTTGTCACTGATGCCTTATAATCTGAAAGGACGCAGTACACTTACTAATGATGCATCACATTTCTCCCATGTTTCATTATGAAGAATCTGTGTTGAAATCACGGAAACAGTTGCATCCTGTACTCTGCAAAAGGGATGGCAGTTATAGTAAATTTTGCTTCCAATAGCACAACACCTATTAACCAGTAACTAACCTGTTATTGAAAGGAGAAAAAAAACACAAAGTGAAATACAAAAAGCCTTTCCTTTTAGTCTGGTGCTTCATTGACTGAGTGAGACTGAGTGAGATTTAGCACAGCATTTCAAAATGCTATCTGTTTGGAGGTTGTGAAATTTCGATGTTTTTGTGATGTAAAGTCCTTGCCTTCATTTTTACTTTCTGTTAGCTTTGCTAAGAAACAACTGAGTAGCTGCATTAACATGTGAAATCACAGTGTCCACTGCCCCCCCTCTGGCCTCCACTGGTTAGCTCATGTTAGTCTTGGCCGCTCTACACTGCACACTAGCTGGGTCAGGTTGGGGGCTACCTCATTTGCGATAACTGCTGATTAGCATTTAGCATTTAGCATTATGTCAGCACCACTAGCTGTACTGGCACTACTAACAACGCTAAAGGCGAGTTGTTGCTCAGAATTGAGCTACTTTTTGCCCGGGGTGACCCAAGGGTGGGCACAATGTTTCTACAGCAAAGCTGTTGGGTTGGTATAGCGCTGCTGGCAGTAATTGTCAAACGAGCAGCTGCATTAGCTAGCTCCCACCCAACCTGGCTGATGCTCAGAGCAGAACGGCCAAGGCTAGCTAACCAGTGGGTACAATATTTTGGCATGTTAACACAGCTAGCCTTCTGCCTGTCTCCCACTAGATCTAGGTGGTGTGCAGTACAATAAACTTAACAGTAGGAAGATTAACCTAAAGACTGACATGTGTAACCAGTCAAAAATTTTATTGGTGGTTAACTGACTAACAGTTTGCATGAATAACATGAAAAAATAACCACATAATTATAAAATATAACAGCAAACACAAGTTTAATACTACAATTTGTCAAAAAAAAACATTATTTTATTGGAGACCCACTTAATTTCCCAGGGAACTGACTGCACTAAAACATATCAACATAACTGCAATACTCTCATTTCTGTCTCAGAAATAAAGCAAATCACTGTTTCTCACAATGCTGAACTGGTCCTTCAAATATCCCTATGTGGGGCTTGGTGATTTAGTAAGCCACTGTAAAGAAGACTCATCCAGAAGAAAGAAAAAAAAAAAACAACAAATGTGACTTAAACTCTGTCTTATTTATGTTGTTAAATCATAACCAAGGTTGATGTGTTTGTGGAATAAATGGTACATTTGTAATTCTTTTTAATGCTTTACTTTCTCTTATTATTTACATAAACATGATACAAAAAAGTGTGTGTGCGTGTGTGTGTGTGTGTGTGTGTCTGTGTCTGTGTCTGTGTGTTTGTATAGCCAGAAACAGCCCTGAGTGCCGTGGCCAAACTTAAAGGAGTCCATTTAATTAATGATTATGAAAACAAAATTTCTGATTGGAGCCTGGTGAGTTTCAAAATAACAATTTCAGGGCTGTTTCTGGTTAAACAAAAAGGATCTCACTCTTTGACAAAAATTGTCAGACATTTAGAGTAACACTCTGAGCCTGTCAATGGCAAAAACAAATGCTTTTAGTAGACGTAAAGTGACAGTGATCAATTGCCCGCAGGGGCTACTACTACTCAAGATCCCATTTTCAATAGATGTTTTTTTTTACTTGGAGCAATTGTTAATACAGCGTAAAAGTACTTTTACTTGACTTGTTTCTTGCTATGGGTTTTGTAATTGTGTTGAAAGGGTTATGTCTTTTTCTGGACATACTAAACTTTAGGATAGCACAGACAGAGGAGTTCGACTGCACTCTGTTTGGTTCTACTGTACATCTGGTGTTCAGTTCTACTGTCTCTTCTGTATGGGGACTGATGAGCTGCCAGCTGCTGTCTGCAGACTGACGAAGCGAATGAATGAGGCCTGTGGTGAGCAAGTTGTTAGCGGGGGACGAGGCTGCAGGATAAACTATCTGACAGCTCATCCTCCTTCTCCACGTGGAGACGTCAGCCTCCATCTGCTGCCTGCCAGCCTGACGGACACCGCACACCAGACAGAGTAATTAGAAAATAATCTAAAAAAAAAAAAAAAAACCTACAAATTTGCAAAGGCTGGTTCAGCACAAGAGGAAACAGTGAATATTCATTTTAGACATGATGAAACATCTTGTCTAACAACTGTTATTAACAGGACTGGGAGGCTTGGAGTGGGACAGTTTAGATTTTGAAAGGTTGAGGGTTATGTTTTTTTTTACAATTAGTAATACATTTACATTTATTCATTCATTTATCTATTTAGAAATAAATGTTTAGGCATAGTAATGTTTAGGAAAATACCATTAATGAACCTGACTGTCATTTATGAAAAATAAGGCTATCAGGATAAGGGAAATCCTAGGGACAGGAATACCATCAAAATGTTGATCTAAATTAAATATCACCAGTTTGGTTTATTGTCATTTTTTTCTGTTTTACTCTTAACTGGAAAATAAAGAAAAAAGAAATAACTTCTCAACGTTTCATTTTTAATTTTATATTAGGAATCCATTATAATATCAGCACATCATCAGTATCGGCCGATATTGACTTTAAAATTAAATATCGGAATCGGCGAACATGCCAATTTCTGCTGAAATGACAGATGTTTTTTGTTTTGTTTTTAACTGACAATGTCAACAAGTACAAAACATAAGATAAATGATACAGGACAGGTAACAAAACAACAAATCTGGATAGTATACATGTATGAATGGAGAATTTACGTGACAAAATGTAAACAGATGAAAAAACGATAAATGCCTGTAGCCCTTTCACAGTCGCCTGGTACTGCTGTGTTAATAACCACCAGAGCATTGAAGCAGAGAAGATAACTGACACACTTGTAAGTAATAATGAGAGGACTATTAACTAAATATTAAGTGTCTTGAGTGCTTGTGATTCAGTTACTCACTTTCTGGTGCAAAAGGACTTAACGTTACATTACAGCACAAAATGTTGATAATATTCACAATCACCATAAAGTAACCATACACCCAATATATTAACAAACTGTTAAGAAAAAAAGGTACTGAACAATTAAACAATTAGGCACACAGGTGTGTCACCAGTACAGTCTGTGAGTGTCAATGTAATGAATCCCTGATTTACAACAATGCACCATCCTGACCAAGGTGAATCCAGAGGCCGCTGCTACGAGGTCCTTCACAGAAAGAAAAAGTTTAAATCCAAAGACCTATGCCAAAAAAAACACGATGTCCAAGGATGAGTCTCGCAGAGCTCTGCTGTCCTCCTTTGATATAGAGTTACCCTCTTTCTATCCGCCGACTGACATAAACTCAACTGCTAAGCTAGCTCACGGCTAGCGAGCTAAAGTCCACAGCTAGATGCTAGTGGGCTAAACCGTCCACACAGTTCTTCCGGCACGGCACTTAATTAAAATGTTTTTTTTTTTTTTTTTTTTTAAGCCATTCACAGTCACTGAACAAAAGCCCCACACTCTGCATGCTCCCGTGGTTACAGTCAATTCTTGTCAGCTCAGTATTTAGTACTTTTCCCTTCTAACTGCTGGCTGCTCTCCTCAATGCTACCGTCTCTCCAGGGTTGCTAGGTCTGACCCTTTTCTTCTTCACCTCAGTGATATGCTGACAGCTCAACAAGCTAATTACCACCATTCAACTTGAACTCTACTGAGTAAAGTCTGTTTTACAAATTTCTGAAATCCCCACAAAGTGAAACAACACCCTTAAAAGACAAAAGGCCATAAATGGTTACTTTTCTCAGGGCTTTTCAAATTTTACAGGAAACATTCTTTTTAAATGCCTATAAATCAGACAATGAAATAACAGTCCTACATAAAGCAAACACAAATACATGGTCTTACATCAGGGTATTACATAACTACGCCTACATAAATTAAAATACATATAAAAAAGATAAACCGAGTACAAGTATACAGATAAGAGGTATATTCAGTCAGAGGATTCAGGGAAGAAAGTTGCATAGTTTTCCACAGTGTATGGATATATCAGTATCAGTTATTACGCCAAATGAGTTATTATATATCGGCATATCAGATATCAGCAAAAAAATCCAATACCTCACATCCCTAATTTATATGAATTACTTCTTAAATTCATATGCATTAGAAAAAATTAAATCTTAAAGGCCCATCACACATACAGGCGCTTTCACTTACTCTGATTACATCAGTTGTAAGCTTGGTGGAGCAAAATGCAACGAAGCTAACAGAAGAGTGAGGGAGATGTCACTTAAGCCCAGTTCACATCTACACATTTCTGAAATTAGGTGTAATGAGGCATTATCAGTGCCAGCTAGTGCTGGGCGATATGACGATACATATCGTGGGGACGATAGAAAACTGTCTATCGTGCCATTTCTCTTCTATCGTTTCTAACCTAATTTTATCAATTATTACAACAAACATATCATTAAATAGCCTGCGACGATTGTATTAGTGTTGTCTTGTCACTATGTATACTCTAAGTTTATAAGTGAAAATAAAGAAGAATAAAAAAGAGATTTTTCGCAAAGATACTCCGTCTTGTGGTTTTGCCACATGACGCTGCTTTACGTTCTTTGATTCTCACGCGGATTTGCGACATGCTTTACATTACTTAACTCATGAGTGCTGAACGATGGACGTGCAACAGGTTGTCTGTTGTGACTTCGGGCATGAAACTTCAGATACAGCTACGCAGGCAGCCCAAGAAGAAGCACTTTTACCGAAAAGAGGGGGTACGTCTGTGGTTTGGTTACATTTTAGGTTCAAGAGGTCCGACACAGAGCAGAAGACGGCCATATGCAAACTATGCTACAAGACTATTCCAACACAACAAACCTCTTCTATCACCTAAAGAAGGTCCACGAAAAAGAATACATAAGAATCCAAAAAATCCGAGCTAAACCAAGTTGTGGAACAGCGGGGGCAAGTTGTGAAAAGAAAAACTATAGCCAGCCGAAGATAAAGCAGTCTTTCGCACAAGGCACGCCGTATGAGAAAACGTCCCAGCGCTATAAACAAATCACATGTGCCATCTCGCGTTACATTTGTAAAGGCATGGCTCCCGTGTATGTAGTTGAGAAGGACAGCTTTCGAGACCTCGTCAAAGTCCTTGATCCGAGGTATGTTATGCCCGGTCGTAAGCACTTCACTAAAGTCGAGTTGCCTCGCTTATATGACGCATGCCGGGCCAAAGTGGAGAAGGATGTTTGCAGTGTCGTGCATTATGCTTTGACTACTGACCTGTGGACAAGCAGAGCTATGCAGCCCTACATGAGCGTAAACATCCATTTCATCAGCAAAGACTGGACCCTCTGCGCTCGCTGTTTACAGACTGTGTACTTTCCAGATGACCACACAGGAGTCATGTTAGCCCAAGGTATGAGTCTGCCATTGCTACATATTTATTCTATTTATAATTATTTTACTAATGTGCATATAAATATATATATATATATATATATATATATGCACGTTAGTAAAATAATTATATATTACTGTTTTATTATACTGTTCTGTCTGCTGTAGTAATACCGAGTGACCCCTAATTAAGTATTCATCTATCTAGGTCTGAGAGATACACTGGAGTCATGGGGATTGCAAGAATGCCACCTTGTCTGTGTCACCACGGATAACGCCACTAACAACATCTCTGCAATGGAACTGAACGAGTGGGTACGGCTACAATGCTTTGGTCACCGTCTACAGCTAGCCATTGGTAAGTGTGAAACAGTCTAAAAATGGCTTAGTGTAATATTGCAATGGGAATATTATAGTAGCAACAAAAATATTAGTGAATTGAAATTAGTTTGGTTATCCTGTGTTATGTTTGATCAGCCTATGTACAAAACATTATTGAACAAGTTATTCTCTCCATTTTATTTATTATTTATTATTTGTCATGGTAAAGAATGAATTGTGATACTAGCTGCCCACAGTATCTAATTATTAAATTAATCCATAAATCATTTAAGTGATACATGATGATAAAAATTAAAATTGCTGTCAAAATATGTCATTACATTACATACTTTTTCGTTTTATTTCAACAGAGAATGCTCTAAAAGCTCTCACACCAGCATCTACAAAGCAGGCTGTGGAACGAGCTCTTGGAGTGTGTAAAAAGGTGGTGAGTGCCTTCTCCAACTCATGGAAGAGAAAACGTGACTTGGCCTAGGCGCAAGCAGTGCTGGGCTTGCCTCCCCATCAGCTCATCACTGAAACCCCCACAAGATGGGGCTCGCAGCAGATGATGATAGAGAGGTTCCTAGAGCAGGAGAAAGCTCTTTCACAGGTCCTCCTTGCAGACAAGAAGGTGAGACATGACCACTAGACACTGCACATTGATTCTTTTCATTGTGGATTCTGATTATGTTTGCAGCCTAGATTCACCTCCTCATGAAAGTAACCTATTTTTTTTGCTATTTGACTTAGGCAAGACATTTGGTGCCAAGCTGGCAAGACATGGCATTGCTAGAGTCCTTGAACAAGGCACTGGGTCCACTGTTCGAATTTATTGACGCTTTGTCGGGGGAGAGGTATGTCAGTGTATCTTTTCTGAAGCCAGTACTGCACCTCTTCAACAACGAAATCCTCAGCCGGAAGGATGGGGACACAGAGCTCACAAAAGCAGTCAAAGAGGGTATCCTCAAGTACCTCAATGAAAAGTATGATGACCATACCACCAACAACCTCCTAGACATGGCGACACTTGTTGACCCACGGTTTAAGACAGCCTACATGAAGGAAGAGAGGGTGGAGTTCATAAAGATGAGAGCTGCAGCAGAGCTGGTGGACATGGTGGGAGCCGCAGCACCAGAAAGTGCACAAACAGCAGCAGCCTCTAGTTCACCCCCAGGTGCTGAAGATGATCCAGAGCTTCCCCATCCCACAAAGAAAACAAAGAAAAGTTTAGGTAGCTACTTCAAGAAGGCAGGTCAAGCCACCACCCACTCCCAGCCAAGCAGAGCATCCATTGAACTGGAGCTCTCCATGTATCTTCAGGCACCTGGGCCTGACTCAGAGACCGACCCACTGGAATGGTGGAAGCAGCATGAGATGAACTTCCCATTGGTGGCCAGGCTCGCCAAAAAGTACTTGTGCATTCCTGCTACTAGTTCTTCATCTGAAAGGGCCTTCAGTGCGAGTGGGAACATCATCACATGTAAGAGGTCATGTCTTAAGCCAAACACAGTTGACCAACTTGTCTTCCTTGCACTCAACCTATAAATTTGACAGAAACATATCTACTTCTACAAAGTAGCCTTTTATGTTTGCACTTTTATTCATGGTTATTGCCTTAAACAGAGTTCTGTTCAACCCTGATGTTTACTTTAGACACTTTATATTGGTTTGCAAACTTTGCACTACAAGGTTACAGATTTCAGAAAGTTGAAAAATAATTTGTGTTTATTTTTTATAGCTGAACTTTTGTGCAAAAATGTGTTTTTCTTCTCAGAAACTTGAAACTGTTGTGCACTTTAAAAAAATGTTAACAATAGGGTTTATTTTGACAATTCAGTTTAAATAACTGTATGATTTTGAAAAAAATGTGAAGGCTACTGTGCCTCCACCACAGCTGTTTTCATTTGATACATTTATATTGCTGCACTAAAATGTATGTTTCTCATTTGTGACAGTTCAGTTAAATGTCACTTCAAAATAAAGTTGGAGAAAAGTAAGCAATGAAATTGTTGTCAAACTTTTCAGAGAATAACTGAAAACATACTCTATTGTGGTATATCGTGAGATATATCGTTATTGTGATATAAATAATCCATATAGTGATATATGATTTTTTCCATATCGCCCAGCACTAGTGCCAACCACGAAGTCGTCTAGATCAAATGACAGAATAAGACATAGATCCACTCCCCTCAAAATGACAAAAACAGCTTTATCTGATATCGCTCACTCAGGGCCCTTTCGAATCATCCACTACTTTGGTTGAGGTTTGGTTTGAGTTAGGCACAAAAAGGACTTGGTTGAAATTAGGTTGAAATACATGGGACACATCTGCCACAGCAAAGCATGTCCAGCATTCCAACTGAAGCTGCTACACAGGCAACAGAAGATGCATGCACCCGCATGGACATCGCTTTGCTCATGTTTTTGCGTGGCTGTTCAATGCTTTTTTTCTACAAGCAGCTATGCGGCCCTCTGTCAGGTAAGCATTCATCGGGTGTCAGGTAAGGGTATTAAGAAGCTTTAAGTGAGTAATTTTGGCCTTTCTGTTGTCCAGTCAAAAAGTTCATAGTTGGCCTACAGAAAGTTATGTTTGGTCGATGAAAACAGAAAACAGAAATAGAACACCTAAAACGGTTATAATTAAACAATAAAAAGTTATGTCTAGTGATGCAGACTTCTATCCTGCTAGCATCATGGTTGTCAAATTGAGAATTCCCTCCTCTACTGCTAACATTACACACTTTAAAACTCACCAGATCAACCAACTACTTCCGCGACACAGTCCCAAGCTTCATTCTTTTTATTTTGGTCTCTGTAACCGAACAGCGACGCATTATAACCGACTGATTGGGCACGAACGCAAGTTATCAACTTCTCGATATCCATTGTTGGAACAAGTGTGCTGTAGGAACCAAAGTTACATGGCTTGTTCTCTGGGACCCACTTCATCGAAGCAGGTCAGCATTCCGATTGGTTGTCGCCAAACCGCATCAGAGCTCTTTACCATAAAGTTAAACGAGTTTTAACTCCCCTCCAGACCCGCTCTGGTTGCTTTGGTTGCCCAAGACACGCGGCTGACGACCAGATCGCCAAAGCCGCAGGGCTCTCATTGAAAATTAATGACTTCCGTTGTTTCTGAAGGTCTGGTCGCTCTTGGTGTGAACGTACAGTAACACTGTGAGCCTGTTGATGTTAACATGCGTCCTGAGTGACTTGATCACTAGTGGACAATGTCAATACATGTGTAAATGACTACCGAGGCGCATTATGATCTGATCGTTCAAACTACTTGTCAAGGTGGTCTGTGAGAAGACCTCTGACCACATATCTTCTGTTGTGTAAACAAAACTAATGTGTCCCCACCATTTGGTGAGAGTCGGCCAACACTCTATAACTTGTCCATTTTAGGATGAGTTGAAGAAAGTCTTGAGTGACTGTACATCATCTTGTTCTATGGAAGGAGACGTGTTGAATTCTGCTAACAGTGATACTCTGGCTGTGTTTACACAACTGCTAACGAGACTAGCGAGCATGCTAGCAAAAGTGGGGATGTCAATTCAGTCAGGACCTCTTTAGTTAAAGAAAACTTAATTTCCATTTGCAGTATTATATTTGACGATATGACTCTGTTCTCTGTTCTCTCTCTCTGCCTTTCCTTGGCCTACGCAGAAAGCCTAAGGCAGAGAGAGCACACCTCTGCGCCCTTCCACGTGCATACGCGAAAAGCCTAAGGTGAAGAACACACAACGCCTATGTGAAAAGCCTTCAGGCCAAGTACTAACGGCTGCGGCCTGTGGGAAGGCAGGGCTGGACGTCCAGCCCCGCCCATGTCACACACGTCACACATCCAGCCCCGCCCACATCCAGTACGTCATTGTGGTTTGTTCAGGGAAAGTCGAGATTTCTGAAACTCGGTCGAAACAGCGCAAACTGGCTGTCGGATTTCATGTTGTTCTTCCCTACCGCATAAACATCTACTACACGAACGTTTAAAGACAAATGGAAATGTTGAATTACTTAAAATGATTATTCATGTGAGGACACATTATTCCACGATGGCAACAATGTATAGTCTACTATTTGACTGAAGGCTTAAAAATAATAAACATTCAATGAACATGAACACTGTTTTCAATAGACATTGCAATGTCTTTCGCAGCGACATATTGTGTTTTTGCTAATAATAAATAGGTTTCTCACCGTTTATAACGCTAGTAACAGAAACCCGTCAGGAGAATGGTCTAGCGGAATGCTAAGGAGTGGAGAAGTGAGTGACTAACTGTCATTTCATTTATCAATTACACACAATCATTAGGCTACATCACTTTACAGATTGTAAAACAATCAGTAAAAGATCACATTATATAATTTACTTATCTTCCAATGATGTAGGCCTATACCAGTCTGATATCAGACTGAAAAAAAGACCTTTAACTTTTTACCACTATTTAGCCAACCTCAATCTATTAACCTCTCTGTTTATTAGTTGTATTTATACTGGCTATTTTATTTACTCAAATTGTTACTAACAGAACCAGCCTGTTGTAGGCCTACCTCCTGACCAGTCCTCTCTCTACAATTACATTTCTATAGAGGACATCCAGTACACCACCATCTTTTGTACCTTTTTATTTTTATTATTATATCTGATCTATTTTCTCACCTATACTGTGCTATGTCATGTCCTATGTCTTGATGTATCATACTAGCCTTCAGTACTGTATGTGCCTGTTTGTGTGGAGCATATTTTGAGACTTGTCCAGGTAATCAAGGACAGTGGTTCTCAGCTGACTTTGGCTGGTTAAATAAGGTGAAATAAATTATAAAAAAAACCAAACCAAAACAAAAAAGCAACCCATTTAATGGACTATCATAATGAGTGAACAAGTGTCAGTGATAGCAAATAATGCAAATCATTTCCAAAGGAAAAGTTGTTCTATTATTTAGCAACAATGAACAGACTCTTCTGATCAAAGTATGGAGGCAATAGTTAGCAGTAGGTCAGGCAAACAGTTATAATATGGGTGCAGCCTCCATACAAACCAAGCCATTTCCTTGCAAAAAATGTACAATTATTATCTTTTCATCCTGCAGTGAAGAAAGGGGAGACATCCACCACTGCCGTTTTTTTTTTTTTTTTTTTGATCCACCAAGATGTTATGAAGTGGATGATCCTGGTGGTTATTCTGAATGGCCTCTCATATCTTCAGTGTACATCTCTCCACCACCAAGTAGTTTACCCAGCTGCCTTGCATCCTTGTGTCTGATGCTGCCTCCCCAGAAGACTGCAGCATAAAACACACTTGCCATCACAGACTGATAAATCATCTGCAGCATCTTACTACAGATGTCCAGAGATAAATGACTCAAGAACATTTTTTTTATTTCAACAATTTATTCAATCAAAGAACAAAAATATATAAAACATAACCATCTGACCGAACTGACTGAACTTCCATGACATCTCAGTACTTGGACTTCTGTCACTCCTAAAAGGAAAATTCAGACCATACCTCCATGGTGGACTGCTCCATCTAAGTGATTTCTCAGATGATAGCGAAATGTATGATCTTGTGTGGTCCGGACAGGACAACAAGGACAATCATATGCCTCTGCTGCCTGAAAAACTGGCTCTTCACTGGCCAGGAATTGGGTAGGATGCTGTGGACATATCCACAACAACAGAAGAACAACTGACCATTAGATTCAAGATACACAAGGCCTATTAGTATTAGTGTTCTTTTACATTCAGGTTAATTCATTTATTCAAATAAGCTTTAAATACAACATGTCCACATTAGATAACTTTTTCTGTTACATTACATAACATAGCTATCTCATAAAACTTCTGAGTTTGTCACTTTCGATATATACATACGCAGTGAATATGCCACGACCGTGTACGTGTACGTGTGTACACACACACACACACACACACACACACACACTGCTAAATTAGAGTTACAACAACAACGCTAACGCTGACGCTAACATCGTGTAGGATAATGTTACCACACAAGCTAAATGTTGACCATTAACCTACCAAAATACCCTAAACTTATACAACAACAATATGGATGGATGTCCAGCCCCGCACACAAAGGAATGAATGAGATTTGCCAATTGGTTGCTTAGAAAGGAATCATGTGATCTATCAGCTGACTCCCCTCCATCATTCAGCTGATCCATGAGTTGATTGGGCTGTTTGACATCAGCTGATGTAGCTGGGATGTGAGCTGAGCTTGACATTGTGTCCTGCCTGAACTAATGCTATGCTCAGTTAACAGGGTTAAAGGCCCTTTGACCGTCTGGCGAAAGTTGTGTAGGTAGTGACGAAACCTCAACACAGGTGGTTAGCTGGAGACACATGATAGACACAGGTGTGAATGGCACAGTGTCTCAGCTGTCCACTTGTGTTTAGATTACAGAACCTAATATTAATATCAGCTGTAAAGATAAATCTGCTGAAAGCTACGTCACTGTTGCACATTATTGTAGAACTGGGTGCAGTTACTCTTAAAGGATGCACTCATCAATATTTTCCTGTTATTGTAGGATCATATGCCTGTGTGTGATGTAATAAGGATCGCTTATGGAGGTAAATCTTTAAACTCATTGTTTTGTTTTTACATTCCATTTGCCGTTTAAATTCAGTCTCAGGTGATATAAGGTTAAGAAGTAATTGCTGTATTTACAGCTTGTTCTGTTTTACCCAAGTGGCCCAATGAAAATAAATTCATTCAGCTTTAAATTGGTAAAAAGTCCAGATCAGCATTGTGGAAAAATCCTGAAATCATGTTTGTGCATTAATCTAATTTCAAAAATAACTGACAGTGTTTTGTAGCAGGGTTTTCATTCTGTTTAATGGGCTAAATGTTGTCTTTCCTCTCCTGCTGCAATGACATCAACAAGTTTGATAATTGATTAGTCATCATCATTAAGTCATTTTCTACAATTTCTCCCTCCAGGTTTCCCAATGTGCACATGCTGATATTTTCTGTGTTATAACACTGTAAGCTGAATATTGTTGGGGACTGGAGTGTTTGACTGCCAGACAGAACAAGCCATCAACTACTTTGATGCTAAAATGCTATGCATCTGAAACTTACTCTGTGAAAACATCCTCTTTTATTTTCATATGTGTTTAAATAATCATTTCTATCATCAGTGGTTCAGACTAACCTGCAGAGCTCCGACCTGAGCTTCAAATGATCTGAATAAAAAGAAGCGGCTGAGAAGGAACAACGAGGTTACAACAACAGGGCCTTTGTTCAGACTAAATCGCTGGTGTTTACAGATACCTGCTGTTATTCTGAATTTAATGATATGCTTTAAGTAAGTCTTATTGTACTGAGACAATGTGAACAGACTATGGAACAGAAAAATGGAAACCTCATCTTGCAGGAAAAAGAATTAGTATGCATCCCAAGTCTTGTATACTTTATTCAAGCATTTCTAAAGCTCCATTGTTATCCAAAAACTATTAAAATCACATCAATGAGCTGCACTGTTGAACTGAATGACATTTTCCTTCATCCCTTCCTTCACAAGTATGGGTCTTAGAGTGCCATAGACAGGGTGAGAAAGTCATCAAGTGTTTAGAGACTTAAGGCCTGACTCAGAGTGCTTCAAGTAAAGCTTTGTTCACATTACATGACTGGCTGACCAGTCTTGAGTTGGGGAGACTATCTTTTTCTGTTCATACTTGGCGACGTATGTTTCTGTTATTGGGAGTCTCTCCAACTGTGTTACAACCTGTGTGTGCACACCACAAGATTTCTCCAGCGAGCCCTCGCCGACAGAGCCCCAGATAACGTGATGTCACCAAACTACATTTTGTCAGGCATGAACAAAACAGGATATTATGAAGTTCCACGGCGCTAACTGTAAACATGGATGTCCGACAGCTTGGAGCTCTGCAGGTCGTTTGCACTCTGCTCTGCGCTGAGAAGAAACAGGAAAAGAAGAAAAGGATTTGGGTGAAGGAATGTGTTGCTGCACACGGATTGCGCGGGTTGACAATTCTGCAGAGAGAGTTGGAGGTGAGTTCTATAAATGAAACTCAGTTGCCACTGTGCCACTAGCCTATTAGCTTGCATTGTACTGTCTGTATAATCTATTTATGTATTCTGACCCAGATTATTGTACTTTTCATGGCTGAATGATTGAACGGGTTTTCGGAAAATGCTACGGATGACAGCGGAGGACTTTGATTTCTTGCTGGGGCTGGTAGAGCCGTACATCGCATCGCCGTATCTGCCTCTCATTGGCTGATGCTCTTTGTCAGTCGTGTCAGACCTCTCCAGTTTTCTAGCATGCCAGATATCCAGTCCCAGTCGCAGACGAGGGCGGGACTTGCTCGTAGGCTTGCTCACACATGAGGACTCATCATGGCAGACTATCTGCCGACTCGCCTCCAACCCCAGGGCTTCTTAATGGCTCTCAAGATCCTCTGCGACAAAATCGGGGTCGTGTAATGTGAACTAGGCTTAAAGTGTAGGATTATTTTACAGCATATAAAACATCATTGGTGTATGACCTAGTATATAGTGATATAATCTCAGTAAACAAATAACTGCACATGTAAGCAAAATTTGTAGACAACAGTACAGGAGCTCAAGGGCAGGCGGCCCACCGCGCATCTAAACTGATAACGGAAACATAAATTGGCGCAGCATGGCTTGATTGGATTCGGCTAAAAGTTACAGAGGAAATGGCCCACAGTATTTTACGTGTGCTACTGTGGTATCTTGTAAATGCATGCATTTATGCCTTACTCTTTTCACCATAACCGTATTTGGACGACCGGTTGAGCTATTCTTAACACCAAAGACCAGCTGCTAGCTTAGTTAGCACAGTGCATTTGCAACTATGGTTAACTGTGATAATGCTTATGCAAATTTTTTGTAGAAGAAAACCATTAAAACAAAACATATTGACCAGAAAAACAGAACATCTGACTCCTTAAAGGGTCTTTTAGTACAATATATTCTAACTCTGACTTCGTAACATATAGATGTTCGGTCATGGACTTTCAGTGGAGCCTTGGGTGCATTGGTTGTTGACATTCTGGGATGCCATGTCAACTTCTGCCTTTTACAAGCATTGTCTGTTTTCCAATACACTTCTGTTTTTACAGCAAATGTACAGTTTGCATTTCAAAATAAACACACTACATCAGTGCAACACTGCGAATTGACTTTTTTTTCCTTCAACAACAAATGCTGCACCCAGTTACATTTCGCCAACACCAAACGTGGTTGGGTTTAGGCAACGAAAGCACCTGGCTGGGTTTGGGAAACAACAACTGGCTTTACAATGATATGGGATGCTAAAACCAGCCTCCCAGGTAAATGTCTGTGATTGTTGGACTCATTCACCACCCTTTACCTGAGTAAAGTAATGCATTACTCTTTTCAAACGTAACTAGAATTTTCTTTTTTTTTTTAGTTCCCCAGAGGCTTGTTGTTGTTGGGTGATAGCCAAAGAGTTTCAAGATGGATTTTTGTGATACGAATTCAGTGGCTGTCGTAGGAGGAGATTTTAAGTATGAAACACATCCGCAAATGTCTGTGTCTCAGATGGAGAAAGAAAGGCAGTGAGGTTTTCCTCACTGACAGTAAGACTTTTGAGTTTTTCATAAATTTATAGGAGGATAATTAATCTTATCAAACTCATCAGTACCCACAAAAAACATCCACTGCAGCGTGGAGAACAGAACAATAAAGTTGTAAACAATTGTCAGCTTCCATCTGCTGACTGAAGGAGAGAGAGCAGGCAAGTCACAGTGAAGATGTGATGTTCCCTTCGAAATGGAACTTTTGAGCGATTACTTGTTATCTGATGGAGAGCCTCAGCTCAGATTTATTTAGTGACAAATGAGCTGTTTTTATCTTTAACCTTTCTGTATGTCACACACAGGAGGAGTTTTGATTGAACAAAAGAAAAAAGCAAAGCAGAGGCAGAGAAAAGAGTTTGTGAAAGTTGCTGTACCAGGATCAGTATACATTCAGATGTCAGAGGCTAGCCCACGCACGCACACACTGGATTTGTCACCTGACCTCACTTCCAGCTTCCATTAGTTAGTTGCGCTATTTTAGGGGGAGGAGACTGGGGGGAAGAGAGGTGAACCATTCAAACATTTTATAGCTGTGTGATGCTACAGTTAGCCCTGTCAATGTCTGTGTGCATAGACTGTAAAAATCATGGGCATAGCCACTGTGACATCACCCATTGGTTTGTAGACTGCTGTTTTGAAGCCTTGAGTTTGGCATTTTGGCTGTCGCCATCTTGGATTTTTGCAACCAGACATGCAAATATTTGGACGAGAGGGCGGAGCTGTGGAAGAACGTGGATCTGACTGAGGGAGCCAGAGGTAACCTGACTGAATGCTACAAATGGCTTTGATGTGCCATATTACCGCTAACAAAGTTAGCTTCCATAAGTCGAGGTAAACTTTAGAGGTAAGTATTAAAGTAATCGAAGTTAGCTAATTGCATACGTGTCCACATTTGACAAATATTACACATAAGAGGAGTAACATTAACCATGTAAAGTTATTGTAGCATTAGCTGAAGTAAACTTAACCATGTGTAAGTTAAAGTGTGTGGTGTGTAGTTAGCATAACTGGAGTAATGCAGTGGTTAACTGTAACATTTAGGTGTCTTGGTGTGCTGATAACTCAAAAGCCAGCAGATGAAATGTAGTTTATTTAACTCAGTTAACATTACACAACAAACATTGTTATTGCTTAATGTGAAGTATTCTCCCAGCTACACAGAGTAACTTTACACTTCAGCGTTAAGTGAGTGTGTGTTAATATTAATGTTCTTTGGTTAAAGACATGAAGATTATCTTCTCTGCAACTACTCAGAGATGCAGGTGGAAAGCTGTTGCCAATCCAGGGAAGATTGACAATGAATAGTGGCTTCATATATTCATTGTTTAAGTGGCAGCTTTGTACATCACCCTCATACAAACCTTGACACTCCTGGGCTTGTGAATGATGCACTTTATTTCACCACTAGGTGAAAGTTTAACTGAGTCGATTAAAGCCCATCTTCAGCAACAGTGAAATGTTCATGTCCAACAGTTTGTTCCCTGCTGAGGTTAAGTATTAAAGGATTTTTATTTTTAGCTCAGAACATAGTACACAGTGTCAGTCCTTATGTGATGAGTGGTATTTTAGTTTTTATATAAGATATGTGTATGTGTGTGTAATTGTTATTTTTTAATTCAACACTAGCTCTGCTCTTCTTCGTTCACCCTTTCCTGTTCCCTTTTGTCTTATTCTCTTAAGCCCCACCCCATGGTCTTTGACACTCTCTGCCCCTATGTTGACTGTAGCTATAACAAATTAGGACTAGTTTAAAACCTTATAGTTAAGAGTTGATATAGTTTATTGTTTTCAATTACTACTAGTGCAGTGTCTGTAGGGAGTATGTTTTTCTATAGAAAAGTGGAAGCTTATGTAGATTTTTCATGTATGGCGAAATGAGACTGTGTTTGATGGTTGGATGTACAAAGAGGTGTACATACTCTTACATAGTGTTAATAGACAAATTGTACATTGGGTAAGACATGGACGTACATTGAGATATGGAGAGACACACAACATCATTAAGTTTCCTAGCTTTCTGTCGGCGAACAATCTTGAAATGGTAGCTAGCAAGCACGTAACCCTGCACGCCTGAAAGGAAAAACAAATGTTTCCGACCTAGCCATACTTTGGTATGGGAAGTTTAGGCAATATTTTAGTCAATCTAACCATGTTGTAGTCATGTCAGCAAACACCATGAGCAGATGAGAACAGTGTGGTGAAACTTAAGAAATACTACTTACCCATGAGATTACTGAAACATGTCATGTTAATGCAAACTGCACCACTTCATCTATTCCTATATGGGGGAGGGACGAAAGGGAATGCCATAACCCCGGGTGTACACTGGATCCGTCGCGTGCGTGGTCCGGCCGTGGCAAGGACTCCTCCGTCCTGTGCCAGGCGTCAATGTCCACTGGAAGCGTATCTATAGCGGCGTGCACGCGAGTGGCTGGAATTGACGGATCGCGAGATCATGATGACATGCGATAATTTGCAGAAACACTGGAGGTATAAAAACATCAACAAACAAAGAAAATATTTCTCTACCTGCCGGGGGCCACAAACTTTGACGTCATGTTGTTGCAGCGATGTGAAATACGCTCCGGAGTTTTCATGGGTGTTTTCATTTTGAAAATTGACCGGATACTCTCGTCTTTTCTGCGCCTGACTTCCTGTTTGACTCATTTGGTCTGTGGAAATTGATGCGTCGTCGCGCAGCGTCCGCCAAAAAATAGACCCTGCACGTATTTTTAGCGGAGCGGAGCGCCAAGCCGCTTCTGGTGGAGCAGTTTACACTGACTTGAATGGCCGCGATTAGCTCCGGCACCCGCGCCATGGCTGAATCGCGCACATGAAGGATCCAGTGGACATCCGGGGTAAGCCTGTGCAAAGTTTTGGGTGACGCAGAGTGGTATAGCAGTAGGATACTTTGATCTTTTATTCCGTGAGGCGTGGCTATATCTGCAAGTGAGAGCGCGATAGGCTAGATTGGTTACACGGAGGTCTATGGGATTTTAACTTTTAATGATAATGTTGTGAATATGAATCCCAAAAACTTCAAAATGAAGGATGCACACCATTGTGCCATGCTCAAGCCATATCCGAAAGCTCAGGTTGATCTGACAAACAGTCAGAGAGATATGCGAGCCACAGACACACAGACATACAGACATACAGACACACACACAGAGATTTCTTGCTTTATAGATAGATAGTTAATATCAGTGTGCTGTTCCAAGATCATCACTTACTTGGAGAGAGGATGTTACCGGGACAAAGTTTACACTAAAACACTAGTTAGGTTTCCATCTGAATGTCTCGAAATTTTTGAGCGAATTTAGTGAAAATGCGCAAAAAGAAAATGCGAATTTATGCCCGTTTCCATTTGTTATTATTTTGCGATTATTGAGAGGAGAGTGCGCCATGAGATTACGTCATCAGAGAGCGTCTCTCTGCCACAAAACAAACAACACACTCGGCTGACAGTCAACAACTGATCATGGACAGATTCCTGATCGACCTGTCGGCGTTTGGAAGAACTCTGGTCACTTTATCGTCGGCCGCCATTTTTTTGTGACCACAACGTATACGTGTGACGTGATATCCGGTCCAGACGTGTGACGTGGTATCTGGTACCAGTCATCGTTTTTCCGCAAAACCTGTTTCCATTGCAAAAAGTTCTACTTTCCTTTTATCGATACGCAGACAAATCCACCCCCTCCAAGCGTAACAACCTTTTTGCGAATTTTCGGCCTTTTTTCGAATTTCTAGCGTTTCCATTAATGTTTATTTTCACTATTTTTGAAAATTCGAATAAGAATAGGTGGATGGAAACCCTATTACTGTCAGGTTGCCTTGTTGTTTCTTTCATAGTGACCAAGGTAAACCAAGAATCTATTAACATCAAAAAAATTCAAAAAGCTTCATCGCCAAAACTGTGAGCCTGCTACATATAAACTGTCTCACAAGGACTTGAATGATGGCTCCTGCACATTTTGCACCTTCCCTTATTTACAGAGGGACTGCTGCAATAGCTTTTTCACTGACTGTTACACTATCTTCACTTTGATTGTAAAGGCAGCTATTCCTTCACCCATGCTAGGATTTGGACTTTACTCACTTCTGCTCCAAGTGCTACAAGCTCTACATTGAGTATTATTTTTTACATTGTGGTTTCTCATGTTAACATTTCTACTGTAATTTATACTTGTTACTAAACTTACAGTATGTTACCTCTTTTCATTTTGCAAACTTGTCGTGTAACAGTTAAGTTCACCTTTTACTTGATCCACAGCTGTACTGTCACTGTGCTGTCACATGATTTAATTCATTCATTTTATCACATTATTTCATAGATCTTCCTGGTGTTGTTGATGGATAATAACATTGTTGAAATTAAAGCAGTTTAATCTTTAATCAACAACATAAATGACACAACAGATATTACAGTTTGTGCTTTCTGGTATATTCTCTTCTTCTGACATTTTTAATTACACTGAAAAACGCTAATTCACCAAACTGTCCTATTAGGTTCATTACGAGGCATACGGTAAATCTGAAATAAACCAGACAAGAGTGTTCTGTAGTTAATGGCAAATGCAGTCAGTACAGTTTAATCACAGTAATAGAAAACTATCATCACAAATTACAGAGGCATTGAACACTTTTTTCAATTTTGATGACTGTAATTTGGAATAAAATTAATGTACATAAGCTGTAGCACACTGACATCTTGTAAGTCTCGATTAAATGAAAAAACATACAAGGACATGCAAAATGAATTACTGAACCCAACTGCTTTGAAATGAAAATCTAATTGTCAAATCTTCATTACACACAGTAGAGTTTGTATGCCTGTTGAATATTACAGGAGTCACATTTTGCTCCTGGGTGCACTTCAGGACCCTTTCAATGCCAAATTAGGAAATACCTTAATCTGTGTAGGTGGTGACTATGGTTAGTTGATTCAAAACTAAATTTCAGTTTAATCTTTTTAAAATTCTGTTTTGTAAAATGTTACAACTTCCATTAGCTATCTAACAGCAGCAGAAATGAAGTCAAAGGTAGGAAACTGAACCTCTGAATACCAGTGGCGGCTGCTGGTCTTTCAAAGAGGGGAAGCTTATTATCGGCTTACATCATAAAATTTGTCACTTTATTTATACATAAATTCTGCCCTCCGTTCCTTTTCAAGAAAATGGTCTGTGACCCTATCGTACCAAGTAGGCGTCTTTTCCATGGACTTGACCAGTGTCCTCTCAATGGCCAGCAGAGCTAGGCTGCTTAGACGGCCTTGGCCCATTGTGTTGCGGGTGTAAGACTTAAGCGTTTTTAAACAGGAGAAGCTCCTTTCTACACCCACAGATGTAGCTCCAATTGTTGCCACTAACTATAACAGTTTGTACAGCTGAGGCATTGCAATGTCCAACTCCATGTCTTTTAGAAAAACCAAGAAATCACACAGCTTTCCCTGTTACCCTGTAAGTCCTGATTTGAGTACAGGACTTGAAGTTCAGACCTCAGTCTCCCTGAATCAAAGTATTGGCCATAACTTTTCAGGACACTCTGGAATGCCTCCTCTGGAAACACTTCGCTCATGTCATCAAACTTCCCTGGACTGACTAACTCTAAGAAGCGCAAACTTTCCAAATTTGAAAAACGCAGAGGAATCTGCTCCATGAGATTATCAAGGATAGCCATGTACAGATTTCTGTAGCACTCCTGGGGATCCTGGAATTGGGAGAGATGGCGCTTTCTCATGGGCTCATCTCGTGGGTCGGATGTGAGACCTGCTGCTTTGGCATAAACAGCTTGGAAAGCCCCCTCTGACCTCTTGTCTTTGACAAAAGCAAGAAGAGACTCAATTCTTTTCTTGCAGTAGAGAGCATCCATGGCCCTCTGCTGGACGATATCAAAGACCACATCAGTCTCTGAGAAGATTTGTTCATATGTGTACAACAAGAACACAAACTCAAAATCCTCCAGTTTCATTACAAAACCTTTGGCACAATCCAGTGTGTCATCATCCATTGTCTTATCTGCAATGATGTTATAAAAAATCTGCAGGAGGCCATCAAAGTTGTTTGCAACAGTGCTCACAATCTCAAATTCCATCGAGTAGGAGCGTTTCTGGGCAACCTTGAACAGCCTGCAGACTCAAGAAAAGATGTCCTCTTTGTGGATTTGGAGAAAAATGTGGCAAACCCAGAGAGTGATGCAAAAAATATTCTGCACTCAGACAAGCATTTAGCCCCCTGTGACAGCACCAGATTAAGTCTGTGTGCATAGTAATGCACAAACATTGCACTGGGGGCAATTGCCTTCACTTTGGCCCGCAGACCATTGAGGGCTGAAGCCATGACAGCAGCCCCATCATATGTATGTGCCACAAGTTTATCCCTAAAATTGTAGCCCTGCATGTTTTCATTTAACACTTCAAAAACAGACTGAGCATCGTGCCCCTCAGAAACATAAAAAAAGCAATAAAGCACTCCTGAATTTTACCTGCACTATCAACATAGCGAACAATGACAGAAAGTTGGGCACGGCAAGCAATATCAGTTGTTTCATCCACCTGCCATCCAAAAAAGGGAGCAGCCTGAATTTCATCTCTGATCTCATCAGAAACAGTGGCTGCAAGAGCAGTGATCAAGTCATTTTGGATAGAATGAGACATACCAGAAAACACAGCTGATGACTGGAATTATGTGGCCAGGACAGAGTCATATTTAGATAATGTTTCTGTGAACTCCCTGTAATTCCCCTTGTTGGATGATTCATTACTCTCATGCCCCCTAAATGATAGCTCCTGCCAGCCAAGCAAGGAAGTCACATCAATAAGGCAGTTTAGGAAGGCCCTGTTTTGTTTGACTGTTTCGTTATGTTTTGCCACTTGAATGCGAGCACCTTCATTAATTGCATGTTAAGTGCACTGCTCCATACATGAGGCCTTCTCTCTGTTGGCACTGGTCATTCAGGTTTCACAGTGTGGATACCTTCAAATTATAGTAAAACACAAACACTTTTATTAAGAAATGGTGGATCATAATGAATCATACACATGTACCAGCTTGACAAAATACGCGCATGAGTGTCAGTTAAAGACTAACTACCTTGTGTGGACTTACAGTATTATATGAACAAAACTCCTAAGTATTAAAATAGTCTTCTAAGGAATGTATGTGTTAGGTTACCTCCCTCACAGACATTTTTTTATATGAAAACATTCTTAATGTTCAACAGGTCATTTACACTTATTTGTCATATTTAACAGTCAAACGCAGAGTGTTGCCATACCACATTGACATGTGTAACACACCTTTAAGTTCAGTAAGTGTTAAGGAGGATGTAAAAACACTGAATGCAGTGGACAAGCTGCAAATGTTACATGTCGACTTTCACCCAACAGCAAACCACAATCAGGCGCCTGTTTTAACAATAATAATAATTAAAAAAAAAAAAAAAGTTTGGGTTTGTGGACCATTAAATTTCATGTTAACTTGCCGTATAGGCTCAATAACCAACTCCAGCTTAACAAAAAATGCAACATCTAGTTAGAATAACTTTTTTTTTCTTGAACCATGCTGAAATGTGACATTAACATTTTCAAGTTACACACATACACTTTATTTTAATTGCACACAGTCTGCAACTTTTTAATGTAACATAACTACCCAATACTACCCATAATCTACCCAAGTCTAACCTTAATGTTACCTTTTTGTTACATTACCTGTACAGTAGGTATATTGCTAGTTCAAAACTATTATCACCCTACATTGTAACACTTCTGTATTATGTTTGGACTTCGGTGCATGCTGGTTAGCAGCTAGATAGCGAGATAACGAGCTAAGCTAGCAAGTAAGAAAAACAACAATACATGCAAATTAGCGCTAACATTTAAATAAAATGATAATAGAATGTCACTTAGCAATAAACTGGAGCACTGGTGTCTTGGACAGTCAGTTGGCACAATTATCTGCAGAGCAAGCCTTATTATTTGTCCAATATTAGTACAAAGAAAGCCTCCGTCAGGCTTCGGCCAGCCGGCTCCAGCACCTCAAAACATGGCAAGGAGGTCAAGTGGAGTGGCCTGATGTGAGGCCTAGCCAACAGCCTGTCAAGGTGGCCACGCTCTTAACTTTAAGCTTTAATAACATTTAAATAGGATCATTATAAAAAAAAAAAAAAATCACACCCTATACAGTTGTCATGAATAATAAATAAATAGGGTCCGGAACTGTTTTTTGTACCAGGCTGTAAACATATTTTCGTTGTAGAGTTTGGCATTTTAACATGGGAGTCTATGGGTATTTGTTCTGTTTTGCAACCAGCCCCAAGTGGCCAGTTGAAGATCTGCAGTTTTGGCCCTTCCGCATTGGCTTCACTTGTCAGCCCTGGAGGTTGCTGCTTGGTGTGTGCAGGTGGACTGTCGCCTTCTGTCCCCAGCACAGAGCTCACACACCTGCAGCAGTGGTCTCATGTCTCCATGGGGAGGTGGGCTGGCTGTGGCTCAGTGGAAGAGTGGGTCGTCCACCAATCGGAAGATCAGTGGCTCGATTCCCAACTCCTCTAGCCTGCATGTTGAAGTATCCTTGAGCAAGATACTGAACCCCAGATTGCACCAGATGATGCTTCCAACGGTATGTGAGTGTGTTAAAAACTGAGTAGCAGATGGCACCTTGTATGGTAGCCTCGGCTACCAGTGTGTGAATGTGTGTGTCAATGAGTGAATGTGACTCGTAGTGTAAAAAGCACTTTGAGTGGTCGGATGACTGGAAAGGCACAATATAAATGCAGGTCCATTTGCCATCCATTTACTTTACTTCCTGTTTCAATTACTTAAATGTAATATGTTAACATTTATGTCGAGGCAAATAGTTTCAATTCTTTGACAAGTATGTATGGGAAGTTTTCTAATATACTTTACTAAAAATAGAATAAAGAAATATTTAAAGGGTCAAAACTTTTCATCTTTTGTTTTTTTTTTGTTGTTCGCTATAGTGATGTTGCCCAGATTTGGTTAGATCAAGGCTTTGGAGTATTAAAACATCCATATTTTCTGACCAGTTCTTAATCTCTTAAAGGTTAACTTATTTTTAAAATAGAGAAATGTGAAATAAAAACATAAAATAAAATTAGCTGATTGGTATTGGCCATGAGAAGCAGGTAATAATTGGTTATCATTATCAGCTTTAAAAATTCCATATTGTGCATCTCTACTTAACTCCCATGATACTTTGCCTGGAAAGAATGTCTTTCTCCCAGTGTAAAACATAGTGTCCTTAAAGATTATGACACACTGCCAAAAAGTAGGCAACAAGATGCAGCAGTCAGACTTTGTCTTCCTCAGGCCTCCCTATGCAGTCTACTTAAACGGGCTGTTCTCACAAATTTTTTGTATGTTTTCCCACGAAAAGCAATGCAGCCAAATCGTACATATGCCACATAGTTTGAAAGGCTGTAATCATGTGACCAATGCGCTAACGGCAGTAAACAAGGAAGCAGTTCCAAGTGCTTGAGAGGAGGCAGGTTGGGGTGGTGGATGGGTCACAAAAAAACAGATGTTCACTCGGAACTTTCCCCTAAAGTCGTATGTTCAGATCCATGTAAACTTTGAGTGAATTTTCAGTCATCTTGAGGTTTGTCCTCACCATCTTTCTTTTCCTAAACCTAACCACAGTAACTTTTACTGCCTAAACCTAACCTCTGTAACTTTGCATTAATTGCATAGCTGCACATTAAAAACATAACGTAAATCATGGGCGCAAACTGTTGTTACTGTTGATACTGCATTTGATACTGTTGATCATGCTCTGCTCCTACAGAGACTACATGATATTGGTTTTGATTGTAATTCCTGTAAATGTTTTCAGGACTATCTTTCTCACAGGCAGCAGTGTGTGATTTTGGGAAATGACCGTTCTTCTTTTTTACCCCTGTTAAAAGGGGTACCACAAGGTTCAATATTGGGTCCTGTCCTCTTCACTATTTATATTAATAATATCACATCTTCCATAACAAATTGTATTGCCCATCTGTACGTGGATGATACTGTTCTGTATTGTTACGACAAAAAATTGGATATTTGTACAGAAACATAGTGAGCTTTCCCATGTTCAGTAGAAAGGGGATAACTGAGGCCATCTTCATGTCTGTCCTGGATTATGGTGACATCATCTATAGACAACGCCTCTACCTGCATTCTTAAACACCTTGATTCAGTTTATCACTCCACCCTGAGATTTATTACCAGTGACAGTTACTCTACTCATTATTGCATCCTATATGAAAAGGTCAGGTGGACATCTTTAACAGTTAGACGTAACAGGCATTGGTTTCTATTCATCTACAAAGCTCTAAATGGAAACTTACTGTCATCCATCTCCTCCTTATTAAACTGGTCCAATAGTCATTATTCCACTCGCTCAAGTGATTGGCTGACACTCGAAGTCCCCCCCCCCCAGTTTAAAACCATGATTACAAACTACTGCACTCTTGAATGTAACTGTTTTTAACTCTACTGTTGTTTGATTGTCTGAATTGTGTGTGTGATTCTCTCGTTTGTATGTGTGTGTGTATGAGTATATACATGTGAATGTATGTGGTGTCTACGTATGTTCATGTGTATGTGTATATGTAAATTCATGTATTTGCTCTTGCTTTGTTTTGTTTTCGTATTTATTCTGTTCTAACTGTACTCTCAATAACATTGTAAATGAGGGCGGTCCCTCAACAATTTCTCAAGATTTAATAAAGGTTGAATGAATGAATGTTGTGTATAATTTTTTGTAGAATATAATAAGAACCATTCTATGAGAAAACACTGACTTAAACAAAAGGAATGAGCATTGGGAAAGCACCTCTGGTAGAAGCTGTCCTTGTCAAGTGGATTAATAATGCTCAGTCACGTAATGCCTTCATGTGATGACCCACATTACTTTACATTAATTTAATACATTCACAAATGTCAATTAGATAACTTGCAAGATAAATACATTTTTAAAAATCCAGTTATATAAATAATCTTGTCGTAGTGATCAATTTGATCTGAACAGACATGATCACTACAAGAGGGTTCCACTGTATTTGCATGAGCCACGACAAACATTAAACATGTTTGATTTTATTGGAACGTCCAGAAGAGAAAAAGACTGACTCAAGACAGCTTGGACTGAGTTTTATGACCACCTTTCATCACAGTAGCACACCACATCCCCAGCAAAACTCTTATGATTTTACTCTGACATTGGAAGTTTGGCTGGTATTACTTAAACAAAAACACAAAAATCACCTTTTGGTATTTCAAGCCCATGCAACAGCTTTGTATTTAAATGAGGTATGGAAAGATGAAAAACAAGATGCAAAAACAGAAAGCAGAGGAGTAATGAAGGAAAAAACACAAGCTGGCTTATGCTTGTTTGTATTTGCAATTTGAGGGCAGGTTAGCTCTTGTGTTTATCTTCCTGTATCTTGTATTGACAGTCAAAAACAGAACAGGAGGAGAGAGGGAGGGGAAAAAGAAAGTGATACAGGATGGATGACAGGAAGAGATGAAGAAGATGACAAGAAGAGCCTGTCAAAAAATCTGGATGAGTTTGTATATCAAAACAGAAATTAATTAACGCCTCTCACATATACAGAGTGACTGTGTTTACATGAGTCCCCGTCTCCAGGCAACCGACAAGACGAGCCGCTGTTAACGAGGTGCAGAGAAGCAGCTGCACGCGGCGAAAGAGTCTCTTCAGAGAAGCACAGTGTGTGTGTGTCAGTGGAGTGTGTGTAGGTGTTTGTGAATCTTTTGGGTTCATGGAGGTGGAATTGAAATCATGTATGAGAATGTGTGTGCACTGTTGTATTGCTACCTTTGGGAGGACTTCCTGAATTTTTTAAACCTGAGTGAGTGTATTTTTGGAAAGGGGGGAAATATCTGAAATTTGTTAGCATATTCTAATAGTTTTTGAAATGTAGTTCTATTTTGCACAGTATTTCTGTGCAGCATTTGCATGGCGACAGTTCTTTGGTTAGGTAATGTAACCATGGTGTAACCTCAGATTTACAGAATATAGGCGTAGCTTTCGCTATCACTACATCAGTGTGTTTGCAACTCATGGAGGTTATTGTAACATTTTGGTCGCCTAAAGACGTCTTATTCAACATTAGGTTGTACTAAACAATCCGGTCTCACTTCAAAGTCATCTGAAACCAGCAGTTGGTCAGTGACTTACAGCATCAGACACCAACAATAAAGCCATCCTTTCACGTAAGCAGCTGATCACTGTTATTGTTTAATGGCACCCGGAGGTGTCAGAGGGAAATGCAGGGGGACAACAACAAAAGTTAAGGGGGCGGAAGTCCAAGTAGGGCAGTTAGGAGCGGTAGTGGATGGGTCCAACAACCATTGACTTTCACCCAGGAGGTCAGTGTTCGCTACTTGTAAGATTGTAAAGCCAAACCTTGCTCTTTTTTCTAAACCCAACCACATGCATGCTAAACGTAACCATGCGCGTTTGTTGTTGAAGGAAAAAAAGATAAATTCATGGTGTTGTACCAACGTAGCACATTTATTTTGAAAGAGACGGTATGCAAACTGTACATGTGCTGTGAAACGGAAGTGTTTCAAAACAGACAATGCACAAATACAGTCATTTCTGGCTCCAAAAAATCCAAGATGGTGGCTTCAAAAATGCCAAAACTCCAGGCTTCAAATTGGGAGTCCACAAACCTGTGGATAATGTGGCATCATCCATTACTTTATACAGTCTATGAGTGTACTGATTGCGCAACACAGCCATGTTCAATACAGAGAGTTTACACACAAAAACTTTGTGAAAACTGAAATTGTACTTGGTGTTATATGCACAGTATTAGAAGACACTATTGAAAACTACTGATGCTCTGCTCTGCATTTTGTAAGTGTTATTTTCTCTTATCTAGGATTTCTACAACTGATCATTAGCCTAACTAGTGTGGTTGAGGTGAAAAGGCCAGATTTCATTTACACTTAATGTTGGGGGAAGGTAAGACAGACTTTTCTGAATCCTGCCACCTGCCACATGCTGGCATCATCCAGCATTTCAACAGCTGACTATGAGTGTCAGCAGCACACAGCCTGGCCCTCTCTTCTGCGCTCTAGGGGTGGGGAATGTGATGGCGCAACAACACTGATGAAACACTGAGCAGAATTAGATTTGAGATTTGCTGGTTTTAATGTTTATAAAGTGGATCTATTACTAACCTGTGATATTAAGTGAAATTAAATGTGTGAAAGATTTCATTATACATTTTATTATTCCCCCCACATTTTATTTCTACAATCTGGCTTCAGTTCAACTTTAAACTGGACATTTAAATGCATTTCCCTACTAGAAATGGTGGCTGTGGCCTTCTTTGATCTGCAGACAAAGGACAGTCAAATAAAGTCAGTTTCCCAAAGTCCTCTATTCTTCACACCTGTGTGTGAGATGCTGCCTGTGGAGCCATTCTTCAGTCACTATTGGTCCCTGTGGCACGTGACCCTGTGATGTCATCAGGCCAATAAAGGCTTAACTTGTTCCACTCCTCTCTTTTTTCTCATGCAGCCTCCATGAAGGTAGTAGGGTGGGCAGCTGGAGCTGCTGTGCCCTCTCACGCTCCTTCTTACCTCTCTGCCACCAGAGCAGTAGAAAAGACTCTGAATTCCAAAGTTTGCTTACACAGCAGAAACTCAGAATTCCTCTTTCTTCAGGCAAAGGACCAGGCTGAAGGTTCCTGGTTAACACCATGGACTATATGTAAAGATGGACGAAATGACAGTTCCCCGGAAGTGAAGCTGAAATATCTCAATCGCCCCCTGGTGGCCGGCTGCAGTACATGTCAGAAAGCCCGCCCTCTCCATGTTACTGGATGGGACAACAGCCATCTAAAAACTCAAAGTACACTTCAAATAAATTTTTCCCAAAGATGGTTTCTGTCATTTAAGGTAGTTTTTATAATGCTGCTGTACGTTCAAGTGTTCATTTTTCCAATAAATGTGGATTTAATTAGTTATTTAGAGCTATAAAACAGGGATTTTATAACATGATTGACAGCTGTGTGAGCTAGTCGGTTGGCTCACATTCAGTGGTGCTGCTTGCAGTTGGGTGAACAAGTGTATGGGCGGGAAACTTGATACTGCAAAGATTGCTACTGCACAGACTCTGGCTCCGAATGACATCACCAGTGCAAGATGGTAAAGGCTGTATCTGTATCTGGGATATTTTAGCGTCACTTCTTTGCAATGAGGGTAAATGGAGACGCGTCATCCATCTTTATATACAGTCTATGGTAAACATGGTAGCACCAGCAGCCAGACACAAAGTCTGTCAACCAACTTTCAAAGCAAAGGAGAACAAAGTGGAGTTAGCTCCAAACTTCTTACTCTGTAAGGACACAAAAAGCGACCAGATTTCTCTGACCTGCAACAATGGAATACTGCAGAGCAAAGATGGCATCAGGAACCACAAGTCTTTCCAGCCTTGCTCATCCAACATGGACAGGATCACTGATTAATGCAGCACAACTTCTGTCAGTGTATGTGTATTGGTTTGATGGTATTCAATGAGTTATTGTTGTGATCTCTTGTAGTCAGTTTATTGGGTAGTTAGCTTTGCCAAAGAAAATTTGATGTTAGTGAGCCCTTCCTTAACCCTTTGAAACCTGGGGCGACATAACTTTTTTTTGTGCTGATTTCAGACACTTTTCATGAGTACTCAAACCTTTGAACCCTGAGCAAACTGGTGCACTTTCCCCAAAACATGGGGAAAAAGGCAATGAGCAACTTGGTAAGAAATGTTCCAGGTATTGTAAAAATAATAGATTTATCAAATTATTTTAAGAAAGCAAGGGAAAAACAAAAAAATCTAGGGAAAACTATATTTATAGTTGCCATTATTATATATATTTAAAATTATGTTACTTGCTGTCTGTGTAATATTGCACAAGAGTAAATCTACCAACCTCTACTCTGTCAATAATTCCAAAATCATGCAGTATTTACTACTGATATGGATGTGTAGTTATAGTACTTAGTAGCACATCTTTTACTGACTTAATAATTTATTTAACTACCCATACAGTGATGCAGATAAGCGAATCATTTAATTTGTACATTGCAGTGGGCGCATATTAAGTAGCGGGGCCTGGAGTCCTCTCCCAGGAAATTTTAAACCTCAAATACTTATTTTTTCTGTGCTCCAGTTAATTTTTCTGCATCAATTTATTAAAAAATGTATACATGAATAAAAATACATGGTATATAATGCAGTAAGCTAAGACTCTTAGTCATTCTGTATTGCTTCAAGAAATGTATTCTCCTGTAGATCAACTTTTCTGATATACTGGTATTCCTGCTGAGTCAACACACTTTTACTGTGTAAAAATGAGGGACCGTGCTCTGCCTCAAAGTTCACAGTGCTGAAGAGATAAGAGAAAAGGAGGTAGTTGTTGGTTCATTTACATTAAATTCAGATTACTATAAACATGTTTGTTTTCTACAGGCCTTAAATGTGGGGCTTGTTTTAATATTTTATTTTGTTACTTTTCCATTAAAATCCCTTAATTTAACCTGTGATCCAGGCAAATGTTGCCTTATTTCCTATTGGTTTATAAATAAAATTAAATTTATGTTTTTGGAATTCAACCCACTGCCTTAGCATTTGTAAACAATGACATATATGCACCAAGAAAAAATGCTGTGATTTCATTAAATACTTGTGTACAAATTCTTATAATTATCTTCTAAATGAACTTTAACTAGCCTTTTCTCTAAGAATTCCAGAGAACCGATGCTTGCAGCGGCTGCAGCTCTGCGTTCCTTCTCTCTGCACAGTGTGTGCAGCACCAAACCACATGTCAGATTTCTTCAAATGATTTATCAGAGTCGCAGTGATTGCTGTTCCACTGGGAGACTTAAACCGAATTCAACTTAAGGTTGGCTTTTAATGACACGTGGAAGTGGGAAAGCAATTAGGCATCTGTCTCTGCTTGAACCGCTCAGTTGGTGAATCCGAATCTGCTAGAGAGATGAAGGGAGATAAAATTAGAAAAAGAAATAGAAAAAAATGACTTGCAAAAAGGGCACTTATCTTAGCAGAGGCCAAAAGGGCGGGTGTTTGAGCATCACCTGGGGTCTATCTGTGCACATGCCTGTTAACAAGAGTTCCATATTAATAGTTTGGTTATTTTATGAGACTGAATTAATGGATTGTTTAGCATCTTTGTTTTTTTGGAAATGGTGCCCCATGACGTGACTTAATGTAAATTATTTTTAATAATTATTAATTACATTTGATAGCCATGTGTTCCAAACACACCTCATAGTGGGACCATGAGTCAGTCTACTGAGCACTGGAGGCCAAAGGGTATCCAGTCTAACAGACATGAATGTTCTATTCGTTTCTCTATGCCTTTTTCTTCTCTGTGCACAAGAGCTAAGGTCCTGACATGCAATGTGTCCTTTGACTTCTTTTACTTTTTTAGGTCTGCTGGGTCATTTTTTTCTTTTTGCTTGATGAGTTCTTCCCAACATTTGTTTCAATGTGAAGATAAAAAGATGGAGCCTAAAATTTTTAGTGTGTTGGAGAAATTTGTTCTTTGAAGTGTGTGTGTGTGTGTGTGTGTGTGTGCGTGTGTGCGTGTGTGTGTGCGTGTGTGTGTGTGTCTCCAATAACTCGGACTAACTTCAGGGTATGACTGAGGCAATTTGCACCAGTTCATATCACAGCATGAAACCCAGACACCTACACACACACACACACACACACGCACACACACACACACACACACACACACGCACACGCACGCACACACACACACACACACACACACAGCATTTTCCCATGATGCCCTGCAGGGTGCCATCTCTGAACAGAAAATGAGCAGGCGGTCAGAGCGGCGGGGAGCAGACAGGAAGCGCTCGGAGTGGAGAATCAATACGGGGGCTTTTTGCCATCAGATCTGAGTTTAAAAGGGACAAACGTCATGGTTTAACTCTTTAATGAGATGAATGCTTAAAACCTACACACTTTGAATGCAACAGCAGAAAGCAAACCAGCAGCTCACTACTTGCTACGTTTTGCCCAATATGTTTTGTAGGAAGTATATTTATGTTCGGTGGAAACATTTTTCGAGCTCAGGAGGTGTTGCATTCTATGGATGATACTGCGTTTATCTGGTGTAAAACTTTAGAATTGTACTGCCTTGAGAAAATATTCTTCATTTTTGTCTGGTACATATGCAGTTGGTTTTCTGTTGTGATGGTGTAACTTTTTATACTATTTCATGTTTGCGTTTTTATAATAACAATGTATCAAATGACAATGTGAGAAAAGTCTCTGGTGATGATGAAGTTAAAGAGAATTATTACCTGAATCTGCAGCTCCATTCGGCTTTACAGACCATTTTACAGTGACTATCAGCTCATTGTCTATCTGTCCAGCCAACAATTTACTGTTTTGGTTTATTCTTACAGTTCTTATACCACTGTTTTCACCCACAGTTGTTTTCAGAGACAACAGTCTATAACCCATGGTACACTACGTGCTCAGCAGCAAACAGCAGACAGACACAGTCAATATTGGACGGTCATCAGGTAAACAGAAACACAGCTCCAAATGAACACTGATGTTGTTCCGTAACAACTGGATGTGTAAATAAGCAGCTGTCTAAAAGGCTCACCATATCAAATTAAAATGAGCCACAAATGGCCAAAATAATCAGGTTTAAGAAAAGACTGTGGTCATGGCTGATAAATACTTTAATTGAAAGTACATGACAGGATATGAACACTGTTATCCTACATAAAAATGTCAGACATACTCCCATCAACCACTCCAACCTCCAAACCCTTACTTTCCATCTCTACACGTGAAGGGCACACTTGTTTGCCTACTGCACTGGCACTGAATGTTGGCACTGGACGGTAATTGAGGGGTGTACAAGAAGTGAGTAATTTCTAGTGATACTGGGATATATGGTACATTACCATGTTATACCATGGTATTACTATGGGATTACCATGTCAGGATGTTTTTGTGGCATGATACGGTTTTGTAAGTGGGGTAAATATAGTAAAACCTCAATCAAAAGCCCAGTCCCTTTTACTAGACTGGTGTAGCTACACATCTTGACAAATAAAGGCCTGTCTCAAATAGACTCCTGGTCTGGTTGTCAAACAGTTCATTTTATAGAAGTTCTCTGGATGTATAAAACTGGATTGCTGACTACCAGCTTGAGCTAACGTTAATTGAGTTTGTATTGCCTTAACAGAACCATAAAAACATTAATTATACTTTAGTTGCAAAGAGAGGATATTGTACATATACAATAGATACAACAGATAATATACATTAGTCAGGTCAGTGCCGCCTACTCAGATTATTTTCTACAGCTAAAACAGACTTGTTATGCTAATTTTCAGGTTTATAATTGAATTTTGTGTTTCCACCAGAACATGTTTACAACCTTTAATGTTCTGTCTAACTGTCTGTGCTGGAAAATCCCCCGTCTGTCTGAAACACTCCATTTTATAGCCTGTTTAAGGCCCCTTTCCTGAAAAACTCCCCTTCCTGAAAAAGCCTAGTCTACTCTTATTGGTCTGTGATTCTAGGTCTTCTGCATCTCTCTGTCTTTACACTGTCATTGCTGCCAGGGAATGACTTGTGGAGAATAGCAGAAAAGTTTGCCAAAAATGCGTCTAAATACAGCTGGACATGTTCCAACAGGAATACGATCTTATATTGAGGAAAAATGAACAACATTCGCAACCAAGATTGCAGGTTTCTCTCAAGTTAGCATGTAGCTACACGTAGCAGTCTACTGCCAGCCAGGGAATGACTGTGTATAATAGCACTTGTGTATAGTAACACTGTCGCCTGTTTAAAATCACCTATAAAAGCTTCTAAACACAACTGCACATGTTCCAGCGGGAATATGATCTGAAATCAGGAGAACATCTGCAACTAAGATTTCAGGTTTCCATTTCCTTAGCATGTAGCTCCAAGTAGCAGTCTAGGCTGGAGCAGATGACCATATAAAATAATCCATCACAAGAGCAGTAGCCAAAGTAGAAAAAAAGAAGAAGTAAAAAAGAAACAGTATTCAGAAAAGTCTGAAGCCTGAGGTTTTTTAGATAAGATAAGATAAGATGAGATAAGATAAGATAAGATAAGATAAGATAAGATAAGATAAGATAAGATAAGATAAGATACACCTTTATTAATCCCACAATTGAGAAATTCCAGCGTTGCAGCAGTCAAGAACAGAAAGAGTCAGATTTTTTTTTTTTTTTTTTTAACTAGGCATGCAAAAGATAGAAAAATACATAATACATAAATAATAATAATAAGCATAAACAGTGGCATAAAAGAGCATATTTTTTGCAAAAATATGACAACAACAAGGGCGGACAGTACTGCAGTGTAAAAAATGTTAATGAATGAATGTTGCTGGGTGACCATAAAGTGCTCACAGTAATTACTTTAACATATGTTTACCTAATTTTTTGAAGGTTTGGCCATAAGGAATAGCGTAATAGGTCTCCTTTAACAGACTAAATCATGGGAAGAAAATCACAGTTGCAAGTTGCATTGTATGTATTTATATAAAACTCAAAGCAAACATTGAAAAGACTGAAGCCTTTTTGACCTTCTGATTAAATAGCTGAACAGTTGCTCTCTCATGCTGAGCACTCTCACACAAATACTCCTTGACCATGAGTAATAATCTCAGGTTGAAGTTGAAAAGCTTTTCACCCATATTATTCCTGCTGAATGTGTGTGAGCTGTGAGCTGATGCGAGGTGAGAAGCTTGCTCACAGCATGCTTTCGTTTTTTCATTTCCACAGTTAAACTCAGTGATGCTATGTCATGCATGTTTCATATGTGACTGTGGTTCTTTGATGCTGGGAGCCAGGCCTGCAATGTAAAATTCTGATTACTGCTCTCTCTCTCTGTGTTTTATGAATGAGCTCACAACTCGACTGAGGAAACTATTCAGGAAACATTCAGTTGGCAGATTTGTCAAGTTTTGGGAAACACAATCCAACATTAAATGATATTGATCTGCTGCCACATCAGCAGGATGAGACTCCTCAGAACAGTTCATATATTCTGCATCAGTGATAGAAAGTCAGTGCTCAGATCAGTTACTACATTTAAAGTCCCTCTGTAGTTGTGACCCCTTTCTCTGACCCTGCCACGATGACAGCATATAATCAATATATATATCGGTAGTATATCAACATTATTATTATTATTATTATTACTAATCAGTATTTTCATATCGAAAATAGGTTCATCTCTATAAACAGATATATGCAAACAAATGTTGCCTACAGAATCTGTAGGCAGTGGGACAAGATGTTGATATCAGAAGCATTCTGGTTTCTGTTTGTAGTCTAAGTGGTATTGACCAATCACATTTGAGCAGGCTTTGGTTGCCTGTGGGTAAACAGTCCGTGTGTGCATCTTGACACACCATCATCTATTGTCTGACAACAATTAAGCTTTTTTATAACCTTTTTCAATGCATTCATATAAAGATATCTGTTAATAGGTCATTGTCAGACCAATGGTTTCCGCAATTGACAATGGTTCCAATAACTATGGACATTATGAAAGGTGTCTGTAATAGTTAGGAACCTACAGGGAGTTATTACTGGCCCTGCAGGTCCCCCTATATGGTGCTCTACGGATCTTTTCAGCCTCTTAAGAGAGTTAAGCCTTGTTTCCACCAAGCAGTCCGGTACGGTTCAGTCCAGTTCAGTAAGCATTTTTTCTGTTGCCACTGTGAAAAGTTGTGGATGGTAACAATGGAACTGTTCCTTACCATCCCCATTTTGGCTTCCCCCTTGTTGGGGTACCTAGCACACAGATCTGGTACTAAAAGGTGGTGCTAGAAACACTGCAGTCACTGCAGTCTGTTGTTGTCATAGCGGATGGTCACTCTGCTCAGGAATGAGTTGTGGCTGGTTTTGAGGCTTATGTAACTGCTGTTTGTACTGTGGCAAATCTTACATATATAAGTAAACTATAACTACAAAATGAAAGGATGTTTTGCTGTCTCTAGCAGCAGCTGTAGACTGAGAAAAAAATAACTTAATACACTGGGCCGACTGTCGGCAACTTTTAAGGTGGAACGTTTACTTGTAACGTTACTCAGTGTATGAGTTGACGACATGAATCCATCAACACACCTTCAAATTTAACATGACAACTTTGACCTTTCCATTAATTTTTATTGTCTCACTTGGATGACATACACTGTTAGTATTGATTGGATCTTCAAGAGTTTAGAAACATATATTAATATTGACAGGATTATGTGAACTGCAAATATTCTAATCCTTACTTGGAGGAAAAAAAAGCGCTCTGGAGAGTTGTTCCTACGGGCTCCAGTAACACTATATCCCTGTACTTGGAGAGAGACTCTCACTACAGCCTGTTCTATTTTGTTCTGAAAATGTAGGCGTGCAACCTCATTCTGTAAACGATAAATGAGGTGCAGACTTTCATCTTTGCCACTGGTGATGAGCAAATACAGCGAGTGCTGGACAGAGCAGTGAGTGACAACAACCCCGCTAACATTTAAGAGTACTGTTTGCAGTGGACATGCTAAATGGACCTGAAGGGTTACTTTTAGTTCCAAAGGTACTGTATCGAAAGTGTTTGGTAGAAATGGGGCTTTAGAGATTAGCTGGTAATGATGCATGGGACAACCCACATTTTGGCCATGAAAATCTGTCGAAGTCTGACATATTTAAGCAATCATTTAATCAATTTTATTTATAAAGCCCAATATCGCAAATCACAATTTGCTTCAGAGGGCTTTACAGCATACGACATCCCTCTGTCCTTTGGACCCTCACAGCGGATAAGGAAAAGCTCCCCCAAAAAAACCCTTTAACGCAGGAAATAAACAAGGGTGCTGGGTGGTCCCCCAACCATTTTCTAATTCACAATAGAAATAATTTGATTTACACAGGGACTTATTTTTGTACTTTAAGTATACATAAGATGCCAGAATGCATAAAAAGCATCAAATTACAGTTTGTTTGTTTGTTTGTCAAAAAAATGCCAGTGGATGATCCCCCACATCCCACGACAGAGGTCCAAGCTAAGCCTCTAATGTCCACCCTTGACCCTTTTGTAAGTTTCTTGTTTTTTATTACCAGCCACAACAACATCACAACAGCTGTTATTGTTTTCACCTTCTGAGTCTGTGCATGTGTCGTCATGGCAAAATGTGGCCCTGGTGACACCGATTGAAGCAGGAAATACCAAAGATGGGTGTCTGGCAGGTGTTTTTGCATCTGTCAGTCAGTCTGTCTGTCTGTGGACTGATTTGTCAACACGACAGCATCGCAACTGTGCGAAATGCAGCCATGTCACATTACATGTGTAGTTCATATCCCATTGAAGGCCAGGTTAAAAAATGAGTGTGGTCAGAGCAAGGGCACCAGAAGTAGGGGGTAGGAAGTAGGGAGGGCACCATTGCCCCCCCCCCACACACACCTTATGTCCCTGGCCCACACTCTCTTTAAGTTGTGCATCGTTGCACTGTGGCTGGAGTGATCCCACTGCAAGATGGTCTGTTGCTTTTTTTTTTATTTATTTGCGTCAGCCAGGAACATTAAAAAGTCAGCTAGAGACAGAATTTAGTACTGTAAAGATGTGCTACCAATTTGCATTATGGGAGATATAGGATTCAGTAGTTTGACCCCCACTAAAATTTATAATAAATCTGCCTCTGCTGCTTCATTTTAAACCATTCATTATTTATCCTTACTATACGCCCACCTTTATAGAAGTGCTATAATAAAATCACTGAAGTCCTTAACTCACATAACTAATTTGATGAAATGGTCATTACTTTCAGCCCCAGACTAATCTACAAATCCTTTCATTACAACTTTTCTGTGCAGGTTTCTGTCTTTTTCTTTGTGTGTGTGTGTGTGTGTGTGTGTGTGTGTGTGTATTTATGTCTACTGTGTCCGTATGTGTGTGTAATTATGCAGCGTGTGTCCTTGCGTGACTGTGTTCAGCTCCCCTCTCTCAAATGGATGATTCATCACTTTCAGAATGAGACTGACTGCTGCAGGCTGCAGTCCCCTGATCAATAATGAAATCATTTCGTTAACATCCTGCTTTTTAAAGCCATGTTGCTGAATATCTGTGTGTGTGTGTGTGTGTGTGTGCGTGTATCTTTTCTCGCATCACTGGTGATGAAAGTGTAGCTCACGTCAGAAAGGTAAGGTCACAAAAAAACTTTTGAGAAAGTTTGAGGAAAAACAAGGATCAAATATTGAAGGCCTTGTAAGCTTATTTTTTAGATGTTTCCTCCAGAGTGTGTGACACCTCCTTGCTTTCTGATCCTTAGTCCAATCTCCGAAAAACCAACAGTGAGAGACTATAGTGGAGAAACAGTCTAACAGTCTAAAGTTCACCTAGTGTCCCCTAGAGGCTGCAGTGTTCATTACAGCCACAGCATGAAAGTGTTGGACAGGGCAAACAACATACTGATGATTTAGCTATTCTTCGAGCCTTACCAGCAGCAGGAGTGATGCCAGGATCGAAGTCACTAATGGCATGTCACTCATGGTTCAGGGCATAGCAGGATCAGTACTTACAACTGCACCTCTCATTGTTTACAGTGAAAACGATGCAGGAGTTAACTGTATTGGTATCTAAGTTCCCGGATTTATATTCAAAAGCTTTAAACGTTTGAAGAACAAAGTCAAAATGCAAATCAGTCAAAGTGTGATGATTCAGTCTGAGCCAGTAAACTTTGTTAATGATGTTGGCTAAACATCGCTAAAGTTGCTGTAATCATTCCATATTGCCAATCATTACAGTCCATTCTTGCTCCAAAATATCGCCCCTTTGTCAGTAGATGTTGGCGTCAGACACCACTATCCAAAGACCCTCTTCACGGCAGTACGATTCGCACTGAGCAGCAGGTATTTCTGATGCTTAAATAACAAATGTGGTATGCTAGTATTTGTAGCATGCTACAGTAGTCACGTATGTCACATGATGTATGTCACATTACATGATGTTAGAAAGAACTGTACTTATTTTAAGCCAAACCATTTTTTTTAAACCTAACCACGTTTTTGTTGTCTAAATATAACCAGGGACTTGTTATGATTAACTTAAAGGAGAAGTCCGGTATTTTGCACTTGGAGTCTCATCCCTGGGTTGTTTATGATGAAATAGAGTGGTTAAGACCAAAATCTTGACGATTGCTCCTTCTCTGACAATTTGAGAGAATTTGGCTTTCCCCTGACTGGCTTAACAATGCTGTCTATGGCCATGTGTAAATCTGTCCTAAAACCACCTTAAACGTTTGTTTTCATAGCCATGAAACTCACCGAGTGGTCAGTGGTGTTCATTGATGTTCCGACATAAAAATCGTAGCAAACTGTGGTTTCCATCTGTGTTTTCGCTATTCATCTTGATTGTAGAACTATTTTTTTAGCTGCCTCACACCCGTATGTAAACTTCCGCTTGATCATTCGTTTGACCCTGAAGCGTTATACACTCCAGCCCACTTGATGGCGATAATGCTCCTTTACGTGAGTGTCGCCAACCTGCAGGAAACCATTGCAATGTAATGGGACACAGAAAAGAAAGAGAAGAAGAAGGATGGCGTTGTGTTCAAAGGCATGGTACTGCGAAGGTTGTTCACAAGCGAGTAATAATGGGCAAGTTTTGTGTGGTCAGCGACTGCAGGGGAATTCCTCCGAAGAGGAGGAGCGCACACAGCACTGTCGAGCCGGCACTTTCGCTGAGCTAGAAGACTACAATGACTACAACCTTGTCGTAAACAATGCCCTTTCCATTTCCAGTGGCGGATTACTACCAACGGACAATGAGGCTTCCTATAGGGAATCAATGCATGGACAACATGTCAAATAAATCATCACAGAAACCACAGTTTGCTACGATTTTTATGTTGGAACATCAATGAACACCACTGACCACTCAGTGAGTTTCATGGCTTTGAAAACGAACGTTTAAGGTGGTTTTAGGACAGATTTACACATGGCCATAGACAGCAGTGTTAAGCCAGGCAGGGGAAAGCCAAATTCTCTCAAATTGTCAGAGAAGGAGCAATCGTCAAGATTTTGGTCTTAACCACTCTATTTCATCATAAACAACCCAGGAGTGGGGCTGAAAGTGCAAAATACTGGGCTTATTCTTTAAGGGAATAAAATCAAAAAGAAGTGTTTTACCCACATAGCTTTTTTTTTTTTTAAAGTGCACATATACTGTGAAAATAAAATGTATTTTTCAAAGACACAATCCATGTACAAGTATCAATTGAGTGGTGGTATTTAACGAGTTGGAACAAGAACAGATTGACCATTCTGTATACTTTAAGTAAAAACCTGCTCTGTGTTGGTAAGATAAGCATAACAGCTACATGATACAGGTTTTAGTAGGATGGCTGCTAGTGGTAGCGACAGAGTTGCAACCAATCAAAATGCAGAACACTTACTATTTGAATGCAGTTTAAAACAACAACTCCATTAGGGCAGCTGTCACTGATAAATGCTAACACTACTGTGGGATCTAAGCTAGCGGGAATAACCATAGTTACATATGAGCTATGTTAGCCACTAAAGGTAAATACATTCCAATGGACATTATGTCAAATAGCCTAATTTATTATTATTAGTTTCAATGGTTAGAAGTGTTATAAGGCAGTTAGCGCCGTTTTCTTATACGGTCTATGGTCAATGCATTTGCCCGTCTTTTTCTTTAATGTTGTATTAATGATTATTAATTGATGTATTTATTCATTTTTATTAATCTTTTTTTTTAGCTGGCATATTCTTTTATTTCATTACGTATTCATTTAATTTGACTTATTCATTTATTTACTTATTGATGGATCTAAAATTGTTTTCTATTCTGAGTTTTTATCCTGCCTCTGGTGTTTCCCCACTATGATAGTGTTTGGTTTGTTTATTTGATTGATTGATTGATTCAGGGAATATCTTAAAATTTGGTGCAAACATTCACTTTGAGACAAGGATGAAGTAAGACGATTTTGGTCAGGGTCACTGTGACCTTGCATCCAAGTCATTTTTGTGAACAAGATATCTCAAGAATGCCTAAAAGGAATTTCATAAAATTTGGCACAAAACTCAACTTGGACTCGAGGATAAAGTGATAAGATTTTGGTGGTCATAGGTCAACATTTAAGGTCACTGTGACCTCTTTTATGCCACTAGCCCACATCTGCTTTAAGTCATGGATCACTGTATCTCTGGTCTCTAGTTTGTTTGGGTTTTTTTTGTTGTTGTTGTTGTTGTTGTTGTTGTTAATTTTTAAGTCTGTCCTATGGGTGGCACTAGTGTAAATGTGATGGGGACATTTAAATCTTAGGAGTTTATTCTCTGGGGATCAGGAAAAGCGTCAGTAAATTTTATGACAATCTGACCTGTTGTTGCAGAGATCTCTTGTTTTTCACATCACCATTGTTGCACATTTCAACTTGTGCACACAAAGAAATTAACTTTTAGTCTCATTGTCTCTCCACTCAGGCTTGGACCTCACTAATCATCATTTGCAGCTTTATATCTCATCGAATATTCTTTTCAATCTGACTCACAATGACTTACAACCTCAGAATTAGCCTTATGTCCTGACACACCGACATTACAACAGTAAAAACATTCACATCACATTTAGTCATCAAGCTAGCTGTTGGATGATTCATTCAGTTCATTATTCATGATGAATCCATTTGTATTTGTCAGTGGATATTCTCTCACAGCTGAACCATAGAGAGCACAACTGTTTCCTTCTGTCTCCTCTGTGATGTTAGATTTATATTGAGAGAATTTTAGCCATTTGGGGATAAAACAGCAGTCGATCGATTGATCCTGTGGCTGCAGGACTTTTCTGCAGAAACACACACAGGTGAATACAGTTAAAGTGGCCTTGGACAGAGACACAGTGTGTGCATAAGTATTAGGGGATAACATTTCCAAGGACAATGCAGGGCTCTACTTAAATCCATATTTGTCTTTGTTTTCTTCACTTCAGCAACTTAACAAAGACACATTTTTTCAATATACAACTGTGTATGTGATGAATAAATCTTTTCTTACTTCTTTTTTAACCTGCAATTTAAAATTCAGAATGAGAAGCTATGAGTTCATCCTGCTCACATCTACATGCACAAAGTGAGAACATTAGCTTCATCTCCAGTCGTCTGGTCCCTGAGAGGCGGCTGAGTCTTGGTTCTCTGTGTGCCAGCACTGTCCCCTCCAAATTTGTAATTTTGTTTTTCAGTCTACTTCCCTGCCTTCATCCTGTCTGTCTGTCATATTCTTTTTTTTCCTGTCTAGTTTTTCCCTCAGAAAAACAGTTTTTCTTTTTATTGAACCCTGCAGGCTTTCTTTGTGCCACCCACTCCCTATATATGTTTTGTTTTTCTTCTCTCTAAGTTTTAGTTTCTTTTCTCATACCCATTTCTTTTTGTGTAAATAAAGTGGATATGAAGCCCTAAACTTTTGTTTTCTATGCATCATCAGGAAACCATGCAGCAGCTCCCACAGAGTCAATTGGTGGAGGCATGTTTTTGGGTTATCTGCCTGTCTGTCCATCCCATTCTTATGAATGCAAAATCTCAAGAACGCCTTCAGGGATTTTTTTTTTTTTCAAATTTGGCACGAATGTCCACTTGGACCCAAGGATGAACTGGTAAGATTTTGGTAGTTATAGGTCAAAAATGGACGCCTCTGTGACCTCTTCTGTCTCATTCTTGTGAATGTAATATCTCAAAAATGCCTTGAGGGAATATCTTAAAATTGGGCACAAACATTTACTTTGAGTCAGGGATGATATAATAAGATTTTGGTGGTCAAAGGTCAAGGTCACTGTGACCTTGCATCCATCTTATTTTCATGAATGTTATATCTCAAGAACGCCGAAAAGAAATTTCTTCAAATTTGTCACGAATGGTGGTCATAGGTAAAAAAAATTCTCATTGTTGTGAATGCGATATCTCAGGAATATCTCGAAAGAATATCTTAAAATTTGACACAAACATCCACTTTGAGTCAAAGATGGGTTAAACAGATTTTGGTAGTCATAGGTCAAAAGTTAAGGTCAGTGTGACCACTTGTCTCATTCTTGTGAACACAATATCTTCAAAAAACCTTGAGGGAATTTGTTCAACGTGAATTTGACTTGTACTACTTGTACTCAAGAATTAACAGAGTAGACTTTTAGGGTTGAAGGTGAAGGTCACTGTGACTTCACAAAACACATTTTTGGCCATAACTCAAGAGTTCATATGCTAATAATGACAAAATTTCACACATATGTCTGATAGGATAAAATGACATTTTTTCATCCGAAAGGTCAAAGGTCAACTGACATCTTAATGTTCCACCAAAAGACTTTTCTGGCCATAATTCTATGTTATAACTCAGGAACATGACTATTTACATTGTAGATTCTCACTGAAGGCATCAAAACTATGAATGAACACATGTGGAGTTATGTACTTAACAAAAAAAGGTGAAATAACTGAAAACATGTTTTATATTCTAGTTTCTTCAAAATAGCCACCCTTTGCTCTGATTACTGCTTTGCACACTCTTGGCATTCTCTCCATGAGCTTCAAGAGGTAGTCACCTGAAATGGTTTTCACTTCACAGGTGTGCCTTATCAGGGTTAATTAGTGGAATTTCTTGCTTTATCAATGGGTTGGGACCATCAGTTGTGTTGTGCAGAAGTCAGGTTAATACACAGCCGACAGCCCTATTGGACAACTGTTAAAATTCATATTATGGCAAGAACCAATCAGCTAACTAAAGAAAAACGAGTGGCCATCATTACTTTAAGAAATGAAGGTCAGTCAGTCTGGAAAATTGCAAAAACTTTAAATGTGTCCCCAAGTGGAGTCGCAAAAACCATCAAGCACTACAACGAAACTGGCACACATGAGGACCGACCCAGGAAAGGAAGACCAAGAGTCACCTCTGCTTCTGAGGATAAGTTCATCCGAGTCACCAGCCTCAGAAAAACACAAGGAATGGACATTAGACCAGTGGAAATCTGTGCTTTGGTCTGATGAGTCCAAATTTGAGATCTTTGGTTCCAACCGCCGTGTCTTTGTGAGACGCAGAAAAGGTGAACGGATGGATTCCACATGCGTGGTTCCCACTGTGAAGCATGGAGGAGGAGGTGTGATGGTGTGGGGGTGTTTTGCTGGTGACACTGTTGGGGATTTATTCAAAATTGAAGGCATACTGAACCAGCATGGCTACCACAGCATCCTGCAGCGACATGCCATCCCATCCGGTTTGCGTTTAGTTGGACGATCATTTATTTTTCAACAGGACAATGACCCCAAACACACCTCCAGGCTGTGTAAGGGCTATTTGACCAAGAAGGAGAGTGATGGAGTGCTGCGGCAGATGACCTGGCCTCCACAGTCACCGGACCTGAACCCAATCGAGATGGTTTGGGGTGAGCTGGACCGCAGAGTGAAGGCAAAGGGGCCAACAAGTGCTAAACACCTCTGGGAACTCCTTCAAGACTGTTGGAAAACCATTTCAGGTGACTACCTCTTGAAGCTCATGGAGAGAATGCCAAGAGTGTGCAAAGCAGTAATCAGAGCAAAGGGTGGCTATTTTGAAGAAACTAGAATATAAAACATGTTTTCAGTTATTTCACCTTTTTTTGCTAAGTACATAACTCCACATGTGTTCATTCATAGTTTTGATGCCTTCAGTGAGAATCTACAATGTAAATAGTCATGAAAATAAAGAAAACGCATTGAATGAGAAGGTGTGTCCAAACTTTTGGCCTGTACTGTATGTAAAGCATCCCTGTTTTCACAGACTTGCATGCAAACTGTAAGTGCAACTTGACTGATTTATGGAGGCATTCAGCCGTAAGGTGGTATATAGTTTTTCTCATGTTCATATTTCTCTGATGTGAGATAAAATTGCAGTTTTTGTCATCTTATGTTTTTACATTTTTGTCTTCATGGGCATGTTAAGCATTTACCAAGCAGTGAAATTAATAAAAATCCAAATTAAATAGTAATAAATGTGCACCTTTTTTGTAGGTGAGTGCAGAAAATCATTTTGTCAGAGGAAAGTTTTGCTCTTGGAGGTCACCGGTTCATAATGAGGCATGAAACCAGTTTGAATTCATTTTCATGGTGTGTTAGTGACAGCCAGTGTGGTAATTGATTGTGATTGGTCCTACAGATGCACTCCAGCTGACATGTGAAAGTCAAGACTGTAACTGAGTGTTTAACTAAAGGGACTGACAGGGAGAGAGACCACCATGATAAACACAGAAAATTGACACGTCAGTGTCACCGTGGAGCCAGCGCCACAAACAAACACCTGGACATCCTTCAAAGAGCCAAATTTCTTTTCACTGGTTCAAAAAGACTCCCATCTTTAATAAGTCTTTAAAACCAGTGCAGCGACAAGTCAAAAGATAGAATGAGGGAAGAGCAGCAGCAGGCAGTAGAGCTGTCTGTCACACAGCCTGAGGCCAGTGTCCCCGGAGCGCATTAAAGTCGATCCTCACTTACGAAATAAGAACATTTAAATTTCTTTTATCCATCCATTTTCATCTGCTTATCTGGGGCTGGGTCACAGAGGCAGTAGGCTGAGCAAAGTACTCCATATGTCCCTCTCCCCAGCAACACTTTCCAGCTCCCCTTGGGTGAACCCGAAGCATTCCCAGGCCAGATGAGATATATAATCCCTTTGGTGTGTTCTGGGTCTTCCTACCAGTTGGATGTGCCCGTAACACCTCTAACGGAAGGCATCCTAATCAGATGCCCGAACCACTGGCTCCCTCTGGATGTCTGAGCCCCTCACCCTATCTCTGAGGCTGAGCCTAGTCAACTCACAGAGGAGACTCATTTCAGCTGCTTGTATTAGTAATCTCATTCTTTCTGTCACTGCCCCAAAGCTCATGGCCAAAGGTGAGGGTTGGGACGTAGATGGACTGGGAAATCGAAAGCTTTGCCTTTTGGCACAGCTCAGTGGATTTTGGCCTCTGCCAGGGCTGTCCCTTGTCACTGATCCTGTTCGTGATATTCATGAAAAGGAAGGAAGGGGAGGAAGGGGTCCAATTTGGGGACCTCAGGATTGCATCTCTGCTTTTTGTAGATGATGTGGTTATGTTTGCTTCATCACACTGTGACCTCCAGCATGCACTGGGGCGGTTTGCAGCCGAGTGTAAAGCGGTCAGGATGAGAGTCAGTACCTCCAAATCTGAGGCCATGGTTCTGTGCTGGAAAACATTGGATTGCCCCCTCTGGATTGGGAAAGAGTTACTGACCTTAGTGAGGGAGTTCAAGTATCTCGGAGTCTTGTTCCTGAGTGAGGGTTAATTTCTTTGAAGTATAAACTTTTTTAAAGACTATTTTGACCTTGCCTGATTACGGACATTTTCAGAAAACTGACGTTTTAAATATTCCTCTCCATTTGGTATGAGTTGATGATAAGAGCACCCAGGTTTTAGTGGTTTTATCATACTGTATGTTTAATCCTAAACATTTGTAATACATAACTAGTACTCTTTTAGTGACTGGATCCTTGGTTGCCCAGCAAACCCTAAAAAAATCCATCCCCTTTCCTTGTTACATGCGTGCATCCTCTATTACCATTGACAGCTCTGCTGAGAAGCCAAGAAGGTGAGGAACCTGGGCATAATCCTGGACCACAAACTTGACCTTCTCAGCCAACATGGCAGCACTAGTCTGCTCCTGTAGAGTCGTCCTGTACAACTGAGGAGGACAACACATCACCAGACAAGAACGTCAAACACTGTACATCAGTTATTTGCATCCAGTACCAACAATTTAGAAATTTTGGTGCTTTGCAATGTCTGTATCTGGCAACTATGGTGTGTTGAGGTTAGGTATGGCAAATAAACTGTGGTTGTGGATTGGATACAGTTGGGAAACCACAGCACTTTGTCAAAGTCAGGGAAAAATTTTAGGTACACCGAAAACATACCAAGCAACAGCGAAGTTCGCCTTGCTGCAATAACTACATTTTTCTGCAGCTGGGAGGCGTGTTTAAGACAGGAAAAGATTCTTTTTAGTATAGGCCAACATGTCACAGGAGTCCCAGGACTCCTGTTTAATGATTAGCTGCAGATATTCTCTGGCCACAATTCTCTACAAGACGTTAAACTATGTCTAACTTTTAGTTCAGCTGCAAAACAAACAAAATCAAACAGGCGCAGCTTTTCAAAGACACTGCATGACAGCTTGCTGCAGGCTGCATTTTGCTGCAGTTATATCTCATTTCGGCATTATAGTTAATAAAAACAGGTAAGTTGATTGTCGGACTGTGACAGGACATGAGCTCCGGTCTCCTGCATGAAAGTGTGATGCTTCACACCACTTCCAGCGTTAGTGCATTTGTCCAATATGGATGTAATTCAAAGGTCCTATTCCACCAAACACTTTCAGTATAGTACCTTTGGAGCAAAAAGTAACCCTTTAGATATGGTACCTAGACTCTAGGTCTATTCAGCATTTCCACTGCTAACACTACTTTTAAATGTGGGCGGGGTTGCTATCATTCACTTCCTCATCACTGGTGTGACACAGAGGGAAATCTGTCCCTCATTTATCATCCACAGAACAAGGTTGCACACCAACATTTTCAGAACAAAATAGAACAGGCAAGAGTAAGGGCGCATTAACACCAGGATAGTCTGGGGGACTTGGTTCGATTGATCAGGGAATGCCAAAAAATTTCACACCTTCATTTGGTTCTGTTCACTGTCACACTGTACTTTTTAAAGTGGACCAAACCACCTGGACAGCGTCACGCAGTTACAACAGCTGCTTGTTTGGGGGCGGTATTGCCTGAAACAACCACTGAGCAGGAAGAAAAAAAGCATGAGGAGGAAGAAAACCCGGCTCATCAATTGGCCAGGACATTTTCCCACTTTTTCTTTTTTTACCTCTGCTTCTCCCGGTTCGCGCTGTTGGCTGATTTTTTTATACCCAAAATGCACTGTGCGTCACTTCCTCTCTTTGGTTTGCTGGATAGTCCGTTTGCATTTCCCACTGTGAACGAACTGCACCAGGGTTCACTTGCAAGTGAACCAAGACCCCCAGTTTTCAAGCAGACCAGGGTTCGCTTGTTTGGTCCGCACCAGAGTTCAAATGAGCATTCACACCACTCTAAACAAACCGAACTATCTGTGGAAGTGGACCAGGGTTCGTTTAAAGCGGACCAAATAGCATCAGTATGATTTTTTTCTAAGAGGCTCTCTCGATGGGATATTAAAAAATGGCGGGTTTGTGCATTTAGTCCTTCTCAGGCAAGCACAGGGGTTTAGTGACACTCTGCAATGTTTTTTTTTCTCCAAGGAGGATTCAAATATACGCAATTCACATAATCCAGTTAAAATTCATATATATTTTTAAATGCTTGAAGATTCACTCATGACTAAAAGAGTATGTCATCCAGGAGAGACTATGAAAACAGATGGAATGGTCAAAGTTGTTAGGTGTGTTAAGGGATTCACGTCATCAACTCATGCATTGACTAATATTACAGGTAAAGGTTCCACCTTTACCAGATTTGCACAGCGAGGTTATCCACTGTCGTGGATCAATCACGGATACGAATTGGCTCTGAAAAAGACGCGCTCCGAGTTATTAAAAAAGAGCGTCAAAAAACAAAAGAAATTCTCCGTGATGTGTACCACCCAATACTCTCCCCACTCTGCCGCATTAAAATCGGTTTTTCACAAACACTGGCATATTTTAAAATCTGACCCAGAACTTGCTTCCCTGTTCAGAGATCCCCCCCTCTTTGTTAATAAAAGGGGGAGGAACATAAGAGATCATCTGGTCCGCGCTAATTTTGGAGAGACCACCAAATCGAGTCAAGTGACACAAACACGCTTACACCCCCTTCCTAATGGCAACTACCGCTGCGGCAGTTGCGCGCAGTGCCACAATACCCAAAAAACAAGCCACTTTTCCCATCCCCACACAGGCAAACTTTTCCCCATCAACAGTGTGATCACTTGTGCTTCTACACACGTGATTTACTTTATCCGCTGTCCTTGTGGCCTTGCTTATGTGGGTAAAACAACTAGAAAGTTGAAACAGAGGATGAGTGAACATAAAAGTTCCATAAGAAGAAATGACCGGGATTATCCCGTGGCCGTGCATTTTAATGATGCTCACCATGACATTTCCTCTTTACGTTTCTGTGGAATTGAACAGGTAAAGCTGCCACCCAGGGGAGGTGACCATGACAAACTCCTGAAACAGCGTGAGGTGTATTGGATACACACCCTCCAAACATTGGCTCCTAAGGGGTTAAATGATGAATTGCTTTTTAACGTGTTCCTATGATCCTTTTGTCGAGTTGTAATGTGTATGTTGGTGTTTGAGGAACAATACAGATTTTTGTATCCAGCTCCAGACAGTTCTGAATACATGTTGATATGTACACATACCACCAGGTTCATCTGTGATCTGTTGATTATTGTCCATTCAAATATGTATGCATTTATACTGCACCCTCTTGAGCCCCCGTTGGATGAGGCATAATGATTTTTGATTTTTGATCATTGATTTCTCTATGCACATATTGATGAATAATGTGATTTCTTGTACTTGATATGTCTGTTTTTAATCTATGATGTAATTTGATGTCACACAGAGAATTCTGATTTGTTTCTGTCTCTGTTTATTTTGTACTTTAATAACCTAATGATGTTTTTTGTCCCCTTTTTTGGGTTTTTTGCACGTGAGAATGGGATTGGTTGTGGAGAAACGACCACTCCCTATTTAAGATGGCTTCTTAGTAACAAAAGAGCTGTTTGCCTGATGAAGGTCTAGTACCGAAACGTTGCAAATAAATTTTAAACTGCAAGTTGGACAGTGTGCGGGAGTCTTTTTGCTACTTTTTGGTCTTCCCTCTCCAACGCACCTGCCTTTTTTAATAGATGTGCGAAGTGATTCCCTCGGTTCCAAAGGTTCCACCTTAAAAGTTGCCGGCAGTCAGCACAGTGAATTTGTTTTGTTGTTTTCTAAGACTGCAGCTGCTGTGAGAGGCAGCAAAACATCCTTTCATTTTATAGTTTGCTAATTTAAAAAAAACTGTCTGTTCGATACTGACCAAACGATGGACTGCAGTGTTTGCAGCTCCAAATTTTAGTACCACATCTGTGTGCTAGGTCCCCCAACAGTAGGGGACCAAAAATGGGAACCGTTCCATTGGTACCATCCACAACTTTTCACAGTGGAAAATGCGTATTGAACCGAACTGTACCGTACTGCTTGGTCGGGAACGAGGCTATAGGAGATTGTACTAGGAAGGCATTTCTGATGCTCATTCAGGGACATCCCCCACCTTCACTACTGCAACTTCTTCTTCTTCTTCACTGGAGCCCGTGTCTGTTACCAGTCCTCTGCAGCTAGTCCAGAATGTTGCTGCCCATCTGGCATCTGGCTTTCCCACAGTGCTCCCACTCACTGCCTCCTTGTTGCAGCTCATCAAGTTTAACATTCTGATTCTAACACACAGGGTGGCAAAGGGCACTGCTCCTCCTACCCCCAATCCAAACCATACACTCTGGGGGCACCCTACAGATGTGGAGGTTAAGGCACTCACTGTGAACAGCAATGTCCCCAGTTTGAGTTAAGCCGGGGACATTTATATGTATGCTTTCTCTCTTCTCTTTGACTTGGCAAAAAATGCTTTAAAACACCTAAATACTGAGAAGAAATAAACTCCAGCACAACCATTGTTCTTATTCGCCTCTGGACTATTGGCCGCCCTTTCTCTCAGAGGACCTTGTGTTGGCTGATCACGGTTGAAGCTCTGGTCTGTTGTGGCTGCACAGTGGTGGTATGAACTCCCCACTGAGTCACTGTCATCTTCCTCCGCAGGCTGAAAACCCACCTTTTCAGACTGCACTCCAACACTGCACGCTACCAATTACCAACATCTCATTTCTTTAAACAAAGAAAGAAAAACAGAAAGCTCCAAGCATTACTGCTGTAGCATTCTGAGTATGCTTTTAGCTGCTTGTATGGACGCGCACATCCAGCGTATAGCAGGACATGACATTGACCTTTAGTCACTATTGAGTTTGAACACACTTATTATACTGTAGTTATTCTAAATAAAAGTAATGAATGTAATGTAAACCACAGTTAAACGCAGCCCAGTATCCCTTGGGATTACATCCATATTGTACAAATCCACAGCTTATAATGGACATGATGTGGTGATCCAGGTGGTAGATGGGTGTGGAGCACATCTGACTTTCATGCAGACGACTTCATGAAGACGCAGCAGCACAGATATGAACCATTAAACTGCAACAAAGGTAAAGACCTTCCCTTCATAAATAGTTGTTTTTGTTGTCAGTGTTGCCAAAATGTACTGCTTTTGTTTTCATTTGACAACATCTATGTGCTTAGCTTAGTGTAACACACACACACACAAACACACACACACACACATACACACACACACACACACAGTTTACGTCCTATTGTTTTGCTGATATAATTGTGTTGCCGTTGTGTTGCATTTTCAATTTAAAACAAAAACAAAAACAGGCGAGCTGGATGAATAATTCATTTACCATCTGTGTGTGTGTGTGTGTGTGTGTGTGTGTGTGTGTGTGTGTGTGTGTGTGTTAATCCCTTCAGTTTTGCTGCTGATTTCCTTCGTCAAGCGTGAGAGAGTAATTAATCAGATCTGAAATGAGATTCTGGAATTAAAACCATCGAGTGTGTGTGCGTGTATGTGTGTGTGTCACCAGTTTAGCCCTAATGAATTCTGACAGGCAAATTATATCAGCTTCCTCCTCATCATCATTTCTCGGCTGCATCTCCTCTCTGTCCTTTTTCCCCAGCTCTCCTCTTTCCCTCTCTTTTTTCTTCCTGCATCTTTTTCCTCCTCTCTCATTAGTTTTATTTTGATGACAAAAAGGCTGAATGAAGGTTTATAAGCATGAAACATTCGGATGAGCTGGTTTTATTTGCTGCTGATGTTAAGTTCGAGGTTTATTTGATGAAGACAGGAGCAGGAATTCATCTTCGCTGTGACTCGTTTTTCATCTACACTGAAATATTTCCTGCTGTTTCTTTGAAGTGCAGTCAAGCTATAATTATGTGTAATATGACAGGAGGTGATTACATATATCGCATGACACATGTGTTAGACCCCTGACCTCATCACAGATCTCCTCTCTTTGTTGTAAAACATAAAATGCTCCACACACTTGCAGTTTACAGTGTGAATTATTTCCAGTTACAAGCTGCCTGTACCTATCAGCTCTGCAAGGTGATGACACACACAAACACACATCGCATTACCTCCCGTTAGATCAGTGTATTGAGCTGTGAAATGACTTTTTATTGAAGGACAATCGTTTATCCGTCACACTAACATGCAAAGAGTGGCGTCTTTGTCACAACAACTGGAAATAAACAAACAACAAAGATGAAATAAGTTAACTTCTCCCGCACCTTAATACACCTACATACTTGGTTTATGGGTGAAGGACCAACTCTTTCTCACTTTGGATGTTTGTCCCTGGCACACCTGAACGCACCACACAAATAAACAAAAATACAGTATTTTAATCACACTGTCCTGTCAGGGTTTTGAATGTAAAGATGGATGACATGACAGCCCCCAAAAAGTGATGCCAAAAGTACACATTTAACACATTTTTTTCCCAACGACGGGTTCTGTCATTTTAGGTAGTTCACATTAGCTAGTCAATTTGACATCATGATTGACAGCTGTGTGGGCCAGTCGGTGTACTCATGATCAGTGGCGCTGCTTGCAATTGGTCAGACGGGTGTATGGGCAGGAACTCTATACTGCAGAGATTGCTACTGCATAGACTCTGCAGACATCACTAGCACAAGATGGCAGTGGCTATATTTGGGATATTTTGACTTCATGTTTGTGCAGTCGGGGTAAGCGGAGACATGTCGTCCATCTTTATATACAGTCTATGGATGGGACTTATTAGTTGCTATTCACTTAGAACTTGACTCAGACTTGTTGGTCTTCGCTTGGGACTTGTTTGAGGACATGAAATGAAACCGGTCTGTTTTAACTTGGGATTTATGGCAAGACTTACCTATCTTGACCTGGGACTTGAGTTTTGACTTTTTGGTCTTTCCTCAGGACTTGTCTCGGGACTTGTTTGGATGTTAAACTTGCCGTAGGACTTGCTTGTCTTGACCTGGCATTTGATCGTGAACTTCACCATTTTGCCTTGAGACTTAACATATGACTTATTGGTCTTAAATTAAAACAAGATTGAGGACTCTTGGTCTTGACTTTGGACCTTGCTATCTTTATTTGGGGTTTCACTTGTGATTTGACTTGGAACTTCATTGCCAAGACTTTGTACAAAGTTGTTTAAAGGGACTTTCTTGGCTTGTATTTTGGTGAAGCTACTTTCCAAAACCATGAGTAATGCAGGTGTACATTACTTGTTCAGACACAAGCCAATGCAGTCACGGCAACCAGCATTTTTAACAACCTGCCATGTAAACAACAGACAACAAAAAACACAAACAACAACTAAAAAAATGGAGGAACACACAGACAATTGGACAAAAAGCGAAGTCCAGGCTTTATTGCAAGCTTATCACCAGACAGACTATTGGCTTTGTATGTTTCTGCAAACAACAGATTTGTTATACTTGTACATTATTACTTAGTGAATACATTGAAACTTTAACTTTCAACAATGCTGTAGTTAGCACGAAATTAGGTTTAGAAAGAAAAACCCACTTGGTTATGTTTAGAAACAGTGTTGGGCAGTAACGCGTCATAGTAATAATATTACTTTTTTTCAGTAACAAGTAGTGTAACTAAATACTAATAAAATTTCAGTAACAATCTTACAGGTAAACCAAACAGCTCATTACAATGCTCCTTTTGTTATCATCTCAATCACATCAGCAGACTCACTTTTTCGTAACTGTTGCGCTGTGCAGGCACGCTACAAGCTAGTTTGGAAGATGGAAACGTTTACTATAGTTTTTGGAAATATTCCCATTACTCTGAATTTGTCGGGAGGAGAGACGACAAGAACACTGTTGCTGCTGGTAGTCACACTAAAACTCTATTCACTGCAAAAAACACATCCTCAAACCTCCAGTCTGAAACACCTTGGCTACTATGACTGACAGCACAACAATGTGAGGCTCCAGGAAATACTCCTCACCACAGATGAGCCCTCCTTGGTTGCGGACATCGGCTGTAGTGCTACATTGGCTTAACAGCCAAAACTGGACTTTACTTGTGGACAGCTGCAGGCTACAAAGAACTAATGAAGCTTGTGGCTGGATATGTGGTGGATGAAAAAGGCACACATTTGAATTTTGGGGAGATATGCAATTACCAATTTTATGGGGTGTAACAGAAAAGTGATATTATGAGTAGTGTAATGAATTCCTGTAGGTAGTTGGAAGTGATAAGTAAAATAACACTATTACTTTTGAAAAGAGTAATGAGTAATGAGTGGTATATTACATTTTTTGAATAACAAGGCCAACACTGATTAGCTCAAAGTTTCCAGTTTTGGGGGCACAATCCCTGCTGAAAAAGCAGCAAGATCTCTGTAAAAAAAACAATCGCTTTTGTTGGTACTATAGAAAAGAAAGTGGCAGGTTGCTATTAAACATCTATGTGTGGTAACTAAAAAGTCACTGGAAACACAGTGATGACTCACTACATCACAAGTTTCTTTGTTTGTTGGTCTCGAACAGTGGTCTGAGGTTTGGTAGGCATGATACGCCATCAACCATCCCCCCACCTCCCTATGACAAAGTCAGCTCATATACTACATCACTCTAGAAACATTGATACGTTTAATAAGTATAAAATATGCAAATGCAACGTATTTGTGTTGCAGAAACCTACAATGCCAACTTTTGCCAACTGGACATATATCAGCATATGCAACAGGGGAAATACAACATGATTTTGACTTGTCAAAGAGAAAGTGACATTGCTGTACTATTGGCCAGCCAGCTAACATGAGTTAAGCATTGCAAACACAAAAATCTTTGAAGGTACATAGCTCTTGGGGGAACTCCTCAGTGGGCAGTACCTCTTAGGGAGTCCCTAGAACTTTTTTGGTCCAAAAACGCCTCACTGTCTCACCAGTACCTGAAGCAAAACACCCCACCAACACAGCCCTGTGTGTTGTTTTAATGTCGGGCTAATGTAAGTTACTTTTGCCTGGTGAAGTAATTAATCATGTCTGACTGCACACAGGTCCGAAACATAACTGCACCACCCTACAGGCAGCTTTCTCAAAAACTACATTTTGTTCATGTTAAGAAACGTTACAGCAGAAACTCTCCCAGTCCACACATAGACTCTAATTAGAAATCTGCTTCTTTTCAGTGTGCAATTAAAATAAAATAGAGCGCTTTTTAAGCAGTGCGACAGTGAACCATGTCATGTCGATTCACAATCCAAGAATAGAGTCTGTTTAATTTCCGTGTGGAAACTGGGCTAATTGGCTGTCAGTTAGCAAACAGAGAGCTGTCAGATCCACTCCCTGCTCATTTTAGAGAGATTAGCAAACAGCATGTACGTAGTGCAGCACGGGAGGAAACAACACACACAGCTGATGCTCTAATCCAAAATGACCTGCGGTGATTCAGCGAAATGCTGAGGAAAATTAGATTTTAAATTTATTATAATAGGAATTGGAATACTAGGAGAAACTTAAGCTCTTACCTGCCAGCTGGAGTTCTCACAGCAGAGAGATTTAAAGGGCTGTGCCTAAAATGTTAAAGTTTGTCAATACTAATGAAAATTACAAGCCATCGGTTTTCAGTCACCTGTGAAGGGAGCTCCAATTGGCTACTGATTCAGTTCAATGATTGAAACAAGCCCTTTCAATTAAATGACAAAACAAGTCAAAAATGTGTTTTGCTTGTTGTTCCTCCATCGTGATGTTTCAGCTTCACTCAGCAGAATGATTAATGTGCAGTTTGTTTTCACCTTCAATCCATTTCTCTGTGCTCACCTAAAACTCAGTTTAACATCTGGACGTATCAGCAGCAAGTCACAATGAGTTTAGGAGTCAAGAGAAGGGCGGTATTTGAATTAAATGAATTCAAAGTACATGCTTTATTACTTTTGAGTATGTTGTATTTTGCTGGACAGAAAAAATAAGATTTATTGTATTGTGTGTGTTGTGTATTTCAAAATTCTTAAAATACATTCTTTAATATGTCATTTTACCCTCAAGTAAGACACATTTTTATCCCCAGTTATCCCTAACAATTAGCCTAATATCAGTCTTTAGTTAAATGCAAGTGAATGATAGACAAGTCCTGTCGAGTCCAGCAACAGGCTCATTGTGAGCTACTGTATTTCATTTGTGTTCCCCATGACTGCAGTGTGACACGTCTTCCTAACATACAGCAAGCAAAATAACTGGTGGATGAAGTGTGAAAAATTGTCCGGAACCACTACGAGTGACAACAACTTTCAAAGAGTCTATCAAGCCCTAAGTGAGCCTAAGTAACAGCTTTCTGTTGCTCTTAAACCGTTGGAAATGCAACGACCCGTCCGCGAGCACTCCTAAGGTGTTTTTTGATGATTATGAAATGTAAAACAGCTGCTGTATTTGTTGTTGTTTAAGTTGTTTACCCATGGGACATATTGTTCAAAGGCTATGCTCCTCACGGTGCCACTAATGCTGACCGTTTGAAGACACAACCACCACAATACACAGTTATAACTCACCTATGAAATGTTATCATAATCCAAAGATTCATATTATGAAGACAGTATCACAGCTTACACAGCTACCAGTTCATTTCCCACACACTGTCAGTGGTCCAGACAGTCTAAATCCAGCAAAATACTTAGCCCAGACACGTTATTGCATCCATAGATATTCACAGACTGCTGTGCATTGTTTCAAACATTCATATTTCTCCATATATTACTCATAATTTCTTCAGTTCTACATGTAAACAAAGCGACCAGTGAAAGCCAAGACGGAAGCGAACTCATGGCCTTTTCGTTGACACCTAACTTGAGCCAACAGGAGACTTCCAATACTGTTGCTATGGCCTTGATAACCAGCGAGGGCCTGAGCTGAAGGGATGTGCATCACTGAAATTTCTGAGATTTAAAGCCATTTAATTGGCCCACATGCCCCAGTGGCATATGGGTCTTGTAGTGAATGACACTACAAAGCTCATCAGGCGAACTGAACTCCTGACAGCCCCAGAGTGTAATAAATCTACAGACATGATAAACAAACGGCTCCTCTGTTGTCTTAAGGGGGGCAGTCTCTCTTATCAATTTAGGTTTCCTAGAAGTGTGTTAAATACAGTAAGCTCTTAAACAGACATTTCTGTCTGTGTTGATTAGTTTTTCACTCATATTCACACATTCACTACATTGTTTTCCCTCTTCTTTTGGAAACACTCCTGGACAAAACCTTAGAAAAATATGTGCAAAATGTTTACTTTCTGTGATATTGTTATCTACTTTGAATTTGGACGAGGTGAGGCTTTATGCTATGGTCCCCTTGTGTTTTTCAGCTAAAACCTCCAAGTTTTAGTCATCTGCAGCATATTTTTTCAAGAGGATATTCAGGCAAAGATTAAAAACCTTTTATTTCAGTGTGTTGAAACCTGTAGAACTCAGTGACAGAAGCACTTAGAGTAATTCTGACTGTTGGGGAAATGCTTCAGAGTATTACCTTTCAAATGAGATTATGAATACACATGTACTAAAAAAGGCACAAGATTAGCTTTCAATTTACCTTGGGTATGTCTTGGATAGGCATTTTAGGTGAATTCTGTTGAATTTTACAGGACCTTTGGAGGTAGGGGTGTGTGATATATCAAATATACTCGATGAGTAATGGCTTATTCCACGTGCTATATATTAAATTACTATATCGCGAACACTGAGTATAAATTGTTGTTGATGTTTCAGTTCTCTCGCTCTCTCCTATGACACCCTCCCTCTTACAGGCACACATACATAAAGAAAGAATCACAAACATGAGATGTTGCACACACCCATTCAGATCCAATTCAGATCATTCTCTCTTCTGTGTGAGCAGGCGAGGTGTGTTTTTATATCAAAGCTCCAGACTTTGAATATTTTGCGATCATGGAGCATCTTTCACATATATTAATATATGGACTGGGAGCTTTTGGTTTGTTTCCAGTTTCCAGTGAATAAATCAGCCACATTTAATAGCACCACTGTAACAGTTTAACTTAATGAGTTTAATGTTAGTGTGAGGGGGTGAGATGTGTGTTTTCTTAACTTTTGACTTACAGTCACATTTTGTGACCATGGAGCACCTGTGTGATTTGCAAATACTATTAATATATGAACCGGAGAGATGTTAGTTTGTTAGCAGCTTACAGTGAATACTGCTCACAACAGCTATTGACTGGGAGCTTCGACTTCACAGCAAAAAAAATCAACACTTCTGGTCCAAGGCAAGCCAGGTGGTTCAAAATAAAATACTTTACTTAACTTTATATTTATCTTACATTTATTTATCTTATATTTGTCTTTATAACTGTAGTGTATTTACCTTCATTATATGACAGTAGTAGCCAGTAGCCTCATTTTTAAACTTCATTGCAACTGTAGTTTATTTAATAATTTTGTATTTTAGTAGTCTTAAGTAGTTAAAAAACATTAAGTAGTTTAAAAATATTGAGATATTAATCGTGTATCGCAATACAGCCTAAAAATATCACAGTATTTTTTTGAAAGCCATATTGCCCGGCCCTAGTTGGAGGTGCGCAAAGCTTCACAAAGATAGAGCAAGCAGTTTTTCAAGCAAGCAACAGGCCGCTTAGCCTGTTTGCTGATGCACTGAGTAGACTAGATCTTCACTGGGTAAAACTAAAATAAACTGGTGTTTGCTCACATTGCATTTAGTTTGGAAAGATGTTAGAGGACACACTACGGAAAGTCCTTTTTATTTAGGTTGTAGGGTATGTTGTGTGTTGTGAACTTGCAGCCTCCCACCTTCAAGTTATCTTAATTAGCTACTTCAGAGTTAAGATTAGACCCATATTTAGGCTACCAAATGCCTAAAATGTGATAATTTATGTTTGTACAGAATGTAATTTGGTATTTTTAAATTGCAAATTACTGATATTTTAGTTAAATATATTTTTTCATACCAGTATTTTGTACTTTATTTTGATACACTGAATGAGCAAATATTTGTAATTTGTAACAAGATACTTTTTAAAGTTATTTGTGCCCATCTCTGCTCATGGTCTAACATGAAACTTACATGTGTGATGTGGAAACTTGACATCTCCAGCGCATATACACTTAAAAATGTATTTCGCTAAAAATACTCTGTTACAACATCTTGATGTTTGTTTTACATATTTTGTCCTTGTTAAGCTCCCATCTTGACAGGTAGGAGTGCAATATAAAAATCCTTATAAAATCTCATCAAGCAGTTCCTCTTACAAATGGGATTATGTGACAAGCAAACTGAAGCAATGCAACTCAGAGTGAGCTAAAGCCCAAACAACAAATAAATGAACTTATCTAATTATGTCGCTAAAAGACAGAGTGCATCAGCCAGCCTGAAAGGCATGCAGACGCTTTGGATAGAAACCGCCTCTCTATATTATTCAAGCTTTTCTGAGTGACATGTTGTGGTTTAGCAGAAAATGATTTTCTTTAGTGTGTAATTTCAAAACTAGGAGGATCTTTTTTTCAATCCCCTGAAAGGATTCTGGAAACCTTGAAGCTCCACAAAACCTTCATGAAGGCAGATTTCTTAAATCAGCATATTGAAGTAAGGCAGCGAGGGTGTACACAATAATATACATAAAGCCAGCATACAGTATAGACTATATATCACTGTGACAAATTATACACACACCGGCCCACAGTCCTGTCAGCTGTTAGCAATCAGGAAGTAAAGTTAGGATTTGAAAGTTAATTTGAAGGTTTATTCATGACTTTAATGGGCGTGTGAACAGAAAGTGAACAGCTGCTCTGTTCTGTTTCAGCGTTCAGCGTTCATTAAAAAAAGGGCTGAATGAAATCCAATGAAAGTGTGTCAGTGATGATGTGATATCTGGACACAGCGTCAGATTAATTTCCTGCTTGATAAAAGAAAAATGCTAATTAGCTGCCAGACAGACAGCAGAATCCTCTCTGTTTATCGTGAACACAGCTGCAGATTATTAAAGAATGTCTTCACCACAAGTCTTGTCTTTTTGGTGAGCTGCTTTCCCATGCTTTAGGCCTGCAAAGATGGATCTATAATGCTGCTCATACATTTGGAGACAGTCCCTTAATGTAGATAAGGGCAGGTAACATGCTGGTGTAGTTTCAGCTCTTTGTCAGACAGGATCCTCTGACTGACTGGGTGCTGGAAACAGGTCCAGCAGACGCTAATCAATAACTCTGCTGTCAGGAGTTAAATGTATGAGCTTCCATTTGTGCCAAAAACAGGCCAACTGTACATCTATCAGGTCCTACTGTCGTTATCTGTTCAGCCTGACAAACACTTTGCTGCTGTTTGTTTGCTTTGTCACTGTCCTCCTTATGTGTCTTTCTGTTAAAGTAACTTTTTACCATGGCAACAGAAAATCCTGGTTTGCTTTTGATTGGCTGGCATAACTCAGTTTGAAATTTTCTCTCAAGCTCTTTTTTCTCATTCTTCACACAAATACTCTCACTTTTTGAACCACCAACCCATGACTGCCTTGAGGAGAGACTGAAAGAGAGACTGAGAGTCTGAAAGTGTAAGCTGTAATAAGAGGTCTACTCATATCTACTGGGCCATAAGACCCGACCCAGGGCTCATACGGGTTCAGTTCCACATGTTATTATGGTCAGTGTGGCCCGAGTCAGGTCCTATTCTATTACCACAGGTCCCAGCTCTGTAGGGTCTGAGCCAAATACTCAGATGAAAGGATTATCTGGTATCCGGAGCATCATCCCAGTAAAACTAGTCAATATCTGTACTTTAAAAGAAAACCCTAATTTGGGTAACTGTGTTTGATCTCTTACTCTTGTGATCAAAAATGATCTGAAGCTCAATTCTGAGGCACTTTGTAAATAGTATTCTAATATCCATACATCTATTTTCAACCGCTTATCCGAGGACGGGTCGCAGGGGCAGCAGGCTGAACAAAGTACTCCAGATGTCCTTCTCCTCTGCAACGCTTTCCAGCTCCTCCTGTGAAATCCCGAGGCGTTCCAAGGCCACATGAGATAAACAGACTGTAGCTGAGAGCTCAACTCAGCACATCCAAAATATCATCTACTCATTGAACCAACTTTACCTACCTATTTATCTACCTGAATGTAAATGGCAAACTGGGAAAACACCTGTTGCAGACTTATCTATAAGAACTGGGAAACAATTTCAGCCATGGTAGCTATTGCCCTCGGCACTGCTTTAGGCGTGCATTTTTAGACCTGCTTCCCCTCTTCCCTTGGCATACAGTGCCTCGGTTTCCCAGGAGAAATATTTGTGCAATTGCTTTAGATGGTTTCCTTCTTGAAAATGTGATATAAGGAGCAGGTCATCTGGCAGTTGGCACCACCAGAGAAATGTACATGCATGCAACAATGTGCTTTGTCATAACCACTCTTCTGGCTGTTGCTCTCGGATTAACACTGATGCTGTTGGTCCAGTCTGGGGCTGGTCAGAATGCAGATGTGACAGATGATGATGAAGCCATTCCATGCCTTGGTCGATCTAATAAAAAAACATTTGGCCAAAAAGTGTGGTTCTGGCCGCCTTTCAGTGATACAAGACTAAAAATCTGGCATTTGAAATTGAGTGTGCTGATCAACATTCTGGCCTAAAAAAGAAAATCAGGGATGTTAGTATGGTGGGTATTCCCTATGCTGATGGACTGTTTTGGACCTTGTTGTCATTTTTGGACTTTTTGAACTGGCTTTCCATTCAATAGGAGAAGAAGCAACACCCATTCTGGACTCTGTTACCACCATTAAAGAGGTCATTAGTTGTCGGGGTTAGAATCATGCCTCATGCCAAAAGGAGTGCTCTTCATGACTGTGAGTGAGTTATTTACACTTGGTGTTACAGTTATAGTGTTCAAAATAGGCGAGGAAGGGATCCCAGCAGTCTCCATGGTCTTGATTTTGGCTGTCACTGGGCTTCCAGGAGAGCTACTCCTTCTCTGCTGGTTGTCACTTCTGCTAGATCGCTGCAACACTGCTGTCACCATCCTTGCAGACTGCATTGGTGTGGTGCTTGTTACATCTTTGTCAAGAGAAGAACAGGCAGAAACTAATGTGCAAGGCCAGTCAATTGAAAAATACTCTGATTTACACCCTGATCGTGAGGAGCTCCAGGTCCACACCAGCATGTTATGAGACCATGGACACCAGCTAGTTGACAGTCAGCTGTGCGACAGCAGCAGAGCAGCAAGCGTGTGGCCTCTGCTCTGCATAAACAGGACTGAGCATCAGCAGCACAAGCACGGCTGACTTTGCCAAAAATTATGTACAGTTTTCCTTTAACTTTGTTATTACTTCATTTATTTGCTATTAGATTTTTATGTTTTTATTTTAGAGAACTAACTTGTGTAAGCCTGTTGGCAGTAATAACTGTAACATAATTGCAATAAGAGTCAGAAACCGACTTAATGTCATTTGATTTATTTATTTACTGACTGATTTATCGACTTGAAAAAAGTCGTTAGTTCACAATTCATTCTACCCTCACTCATGAACAGGACCCTGACATGCTTAAACCCCTTCGCGTGGGGCAGTAACTACAATCCACTGTTTTCCGGCAGTTGTCTAGTTTTCTAATGCATAATGAATAAAGCAACTTGAATAACAATGTTTGATAAGGTCCCATCCATTTCTAGTTTGAACCGCACCCACTGTTTATTTCAACTCTACCCATTCTTACATGGATACGGACACAAAAAAAAATGAGTGGGTTGAGCAGATAAAGATACAGATACGCGTAACTGGTGAACTTGCATATCCCCACGGCTTATTTATCATTTTGTGTAATACCTGAGTGGGTCTGAGAGGACCCGTGACAGATAATGTGAGTAACACATAAACACTGTGCAACCTGGTCTCCCACAAATTTGTGAATTCCCACAACCTCTTGACACTGCATAAGAGGTTGGAGATGGTGGCACAAATTGTGTTAATATTACATGCCAGCACCATGGAAACAGTGCCAATGGGAAGTTAATTGGAATCCTTTGTTGTGGTGGACACACAAATTCCCCCATAGGTAGTATAAAGGACAAGAAAGTCCACTTAGGGAGGAGGTCGCGGTTGGTGGATTGGTCAAACAAAAACAGGACTTTCACCCGGGAGACTGCTGTTTGTACATAACTTTACAACACAACATTGTAGAGTCTGTCATTTAATGTATGTCTGTGAGATCATGTTGGCACTGTGTGTGTGTGTGTGTGTGTGTGTGTGTGTGTGTGTGTGTGTGTGTGTGTGTGTGTGTGTGTGTGTGTGTGTGATGATTAGGCTGATTTAGGATCAGAATACAGGAGCAAAAGTAAGCTGATAAAAACATTGAGCAACAGCACCAGCAATTGGAGGTGAAGCAGAGGAAAGATGGATATGAGCCCAGCAATATTCATAACTCCAATTAATTTAATTAAAAAAAAAACCTTTGATTCTCTTGATGAGTGGACCCTTACAGACTAAAGGACTATAAAAATTTGCAGAATTAACATATTAGACTTTATGATCACTTCAAAGGTAGGGAGTCACCACCTTTTTCCATCTCTCTTGTTTTCCGTGCCTTTTTTTCCCCCCGTTAAAGGGTTTTTTTGGGGAGTTTTTCCTTATCCGCTGTGAGTGTCCTAAGGACAGAGGGATGTTGTATGCTGTAAAGCCCTTTGAGGCAAATTGTGATTTGTGATATTGGGCTTTATAAATAAAAATTGATTGAAATTGATTGATAAATCTGAATGAACTATAGTTCAGTGCTCATGGTTTCAGTAAAATGAACTGAACAACTGAAATGACTGCTATGTAGCATGTCTATAGTGACAAAAGTTTAATGGTGTACTTTAAGTTAGAAAAATATCTGTTTTTAATTGCAGTCTAGCAGTTATATTTTTCATACAGAAGACATCGTTAATTTTCGTCCTCCATTAAGTTACTGTAGGGGGTTGTGGCCTTAGCCCGGAGTTTGTGATTATCTTCTTTTCAATTAAAAGAAGGATTCTCAATAATGCTGCCTGGTTGTTATACTCTACATCCCTTGGTAGTGTTCCTAAGAAGTAAGATGGTTCTAAGGGTAATTCTATTTCTAAACATTTTTTAATCTCATGTTGGATGTTTTGCCAATATCCCAATTATTTTGGAACATCCCAAAATGGGTGTGTATGATCTCTGACCAGGCCACAGCCCCTCCAGCACTTATCTGATGAGCTATCAAATTTTGATGTCACCAGAAGCCTGGTTCCCTTGGCAAAAAACGCCTATGGAATTTTGCCATTGGTTTTTGGATCGAATGAATGATCTTTATTGTCATTGCACATGTTACAGAGCAACGAAATTTGTTTCAGTTTCAGCCCGTCCACGGGAGAACTGTGGGTCGGATTATCGCAGAAAATGAACTTAGTGGCAAACAAAAGTTAATGATACTTATACCTTTTGTTTAGCAAGTTAATCTTCACAAATGAACACCACCTTTATGATTTTTGAAGCATAAATGCCATCGCCAGGAGTAAAAAGCTAACATTAGGCTGTAAACAAACTACGCCATGGTCGCATGACTTAACATCGCCACCACAATGAGCCTGTAGAGATATTTTCAGCATAATGACAGTCTGTAGTCTAATTTAGCCAACTGAAAGCAACTGCTTTTTGTAAGACACCTAAAGTCTTCAAAATTCACGAGCGGGGTATTTACTGACATATTTTTTGTCGTAGAACAAAACATGAATGTTCATCAAGCTTGTGTTAACCCCAGACCGTATTTCTGGCATCTAACCATTAAATCCCGTTAAAAAAAACCCCTTTGAATTTGAGTCGAGGGAACCAGGAATGCTAAAAAGAACTTGGGGTTCAGGTTTATTATTTTGGACCTGTGAAGACCTTTGGCTGGGATCCCCATTTGTATGATTAATCACAGGAAAACAGCTCTAAAGTGCTGCCAACTGCAGATGCCATACACTGTAAACTGTGCCTGAACGCATCCTGCATAGACACAGTTTGTGTGTATCAAAACCTGATATATCTTCTTCCTCTGTGCCATCAAGCTCTATTGTTGTATAAATCTATTAAAAACACATCAGTGAGTCACACTGGTGCACTGGCTGACATGTTCCTTCACTACTATGAACACACACACTGTAGTTTATTTTGACTCATTCCCACATACACTGTCCTGCTGCCAGAAAAACATACTAGAGCACCAAATGTGGATTAATCTGCAGCTGAAAATACTGCCAAAAAAATCCACTTGCATTTACTGTGGGTTGATTGCGATTGCTAAAAACTGCCGTGGCCAGCTGTTTTGTGAAGGTCAGAAAGTATTGAGAGATGGACTAACACAATGCTGGTTTTGATTTCATGAGATTTGTTGACAATAATAATAAAATGAAACAATACCAGATATATGCTTCAGGAAGCTGATAACATAATGGCTAAATTCTTTCTGTTTGGTTCTGTTGATGTTTCTGGTGTTAACTTAACAGTTTTTTCTTTGTTTTTCTCTGTTTTTTGTTGGTCTGTGTCTCTGTCGTTGTCATCTTCCTCCTTGAATTTGTCTTTTTGCCTTTGTTTGTTGTTGTCTTTCTCTCTGTCATCATCCATGTTGTGTTTGTTGTTCTTTATTTTTCTTTGTCATTCTTGCTGCTGCTTGTGTCATTGTATGGATGTTGTACAGAGTACAGATCCCAGAAACTGTCTGACTGCTGATGCCTTGTAGCTCTGTTACGAACTGTGTTAAGGTTCTAAGTACCAACGGTGTGCTGGAGGGGAAATTTGGGGGATTTAGGGTCACTGCTGAGCACTTTAACCAAATGAGCTTTGCTGAGTGAGAGCTTTAGTGTGTGAACAGGCTCCATAATAAGCTGCTGGGAGCTTCGGTCCTGAAAATCACAGAGCAAACAGAGCCATCATGGAGGGGAGTCTTTCCTTTTAATCTCAGCACTGATACAGATTCCAGCAGATAATGTGGAAGAACCAGCAGCTCTCGTTTTAGCGGTTCTGTGAATCTAACTGATGGCTCACTGCTACCCCCTGCTGACCAACACTCACACTGCTGCTGCTGGTTTCAGTTCAGGGGGTATATATTCACTGTTGTTCTTCTCTACATGCAGACAACCTTTCATATGTATGTAACTTGTAGGAGGTGGAGAAGGCTTGGAAGGTTTGAAACTGGACTTTATGTAGGTGCAGTTGCTTTTGTTATTTTACAGATTGGATCCACCAAAGACTCAGTGACTTCATTGATGTCATCAGTGACGTCGATGGTGGTGTCCTGGAATGTGCCGCAGACTCTGATTGGCTCCATGTCTCGTGTCACTGGGGGCGTGTGACATGGTTTGTTTTACAAATCTTGACCTCAACGAGATGGCCGCATGATCACTCCTCCCGAATCGGAAAGCACCTCACTGTCACATCAGTCCTTATTCATCATAAAGCACATGCCTCCTACCCTTTTCTCACAAGAGTCCTCTGCTCTGCCAGATCAGCATATTGAAAAAAAAGGGTCACCTGGTTGAATAGCACTGTCTGGTATTCCAGGATTTAGCCAAGTTCCACACAAACAAAGGATATTACAGTTCCTGATATCCCGTTGGAAACTGAGGCAGACACAGAGGTGTCCAGGTTATTATCCAACCCCTGCACAATGGCTTGCAGGATGCTAGTTTGGCAAAGAAGATCCATGCGATCGGGATCCCAGATGGTGTTTGATTCTTCCATGCTTGCCACAGTGCCTTTTATGGATGCAGAGATGGTGTTGCTTGTCCATGTGTTCAGGCAAGGTATTCTCATACAATGGTTCATATGATATCCTACAAAAAAATGCGTGCTAAAGAGTTGATATCCTACAGATCTGCGCCCTACAAATGGGGTTATATCCTTGACATACGGTGACGTAATAAACATAAAGTTATGAAGATTCAGTATCGGCGATAAAAGTTACTGTGGTTAGGTCTGGGGAAAGAAACATGGGGAGGAAGTACCATAAAATGATTCAAAGTTCACATGTATTTGAACACACAACTTCAGGGGAAAGTCCTGGGTGAAAGTCCATTTCTTTTTTTTTAACGTACAATTATGTAATTAACATAAAGTTACAGAGGTTAGGTTTAGGCAATAAAAGTTACTGTGATTAGAATTTGGATAAGAAACGTGGTGAGGACCTTAAAATGACTCAAAGTTCACACGTATCCAAACATGTGACTCCAGGGGAAAGTCCCAGGTGAAAATTCGTTTTTTAAATGTACAGGTATGTAATTAATGTACAATTAATGAGGTTAGGTTTAGGAAAAGAAACATGATGAGGACATACCTTAAAATGACTCAAAGTTCACATGCATCTGAAGACGCAAATCTAGGGGAAAGTCCTGGGAGAAAATCCAGTTTTTTGTGACCCATCTACCACCCCAACCTGCCTCCAAGCACTTGGGACAGCTTCATTGTTTACTGCCATCAGCGCATTAGTCACATGATTGCAGCCTTTCAAAATAAGTGGGATATGTACGAATTTTGGTGCCTTGCTTTTCGTAGGAAAACTTTTCTCCGTCTTTATCTCAATGTTTACTGATGTTTACATTTGAAAACCTTGACTGGCTAGGTAGTAGAGTTGGCAGGAGTAGAGTTCACAGACTGGTGAGTTGATTTCCTCACCCTCATGAGTGACTCACAGCAACACACCACCACCATCCAACACCAACCAAAAAAAGCACCACCAAGACTTGCAAAATAGACATAAGCACAATATATGTATATTACATCAATATACATTTAGTACAAATTTAGCAGAGCTGACAGAGAGTTGCCTGCGTCATAGTATTTGTCTTCTTGCAATTGTCATTAGATGTGAGTCTTCCTGTATATGCACTGTATAATATATGTTGTATATTAGAGGTGGGACCAAGACATTGTTTTGCAAGTCACAAGTAAGTTTCAAGTCTTTGCACTTATGCATGCATGTCTTTGCATGTCCCAAGCCAAGTCTTAAGTCCTAAACTTAAAGTTTCGAATCCTAAACAAGTCATAGTGTGCTCTTGGAAGTTGTTGTGTCTCTGTCTGTAATGTTCAATCCACATGTTTGGTTATATACTGCAATTCACTGTTTGTAGATCACCCACAATTTTTGTACATGACTGAAATTCATTTTGGTATATATTTTTTTCAATTCATGCTCAGTAATGTACTGTTAGTTTTTCTTGATTCTCACCTGCATCATGACTGGATGCTGTTGGATTGGTTGGACTGGTGGATTATCTGGGGAATGATGTGTTGACTTGCTGGGCATGAAAAGCAATAATGTTATGTGATGCATTAAATAAAGGGAAATTAAGTTATTTGTGGCATACTTTTTAAATAACATACTCTTTAATATTTGGTCTTGGGGGAAGGTATCAAGTATTATCAAGTCAAAGTGATATATATATATATGTCAGAGGTTTGACTTTGACTTGATAATACTTGATACCTTCCTGTATATGTATGTATATATATATACATACATAAATAAAAGGGGCATCCTGTGGACATAATGAATATCCAGTCTGTTTAATGGCAATACAATAGTAACTTTTTAATGAAGAGAATGGTCAATATGGCAACACATTACAAACCAACACAGACATTTAAAAGGAAGGGGGGGGGGCAAAGACAAATGCTTTCTGTAACAGCTCCTGCAATTTCTCAATAATTTCCAAGGATGTTCATTTGGTTCTATAATTACAGGACAAGAACAGACAGTGTTCCGAGGCTGTACACATAATAAGGACCTAATTTATTTGTGTTTATAAGAAAGAAACAGGGAGTTAAACAAGACAAAAATAACAGAAAATAGAACTTGACTCAATTACGGAATTGTATAATGGCCTCTAAATTACAGGCACATAGATTATTTTTAATTCTCTCTGGCTTGCTGTGCACTGAGTATGAGACTCTCTAGTTTACACAAAAAAAACTACACCCTAACTTTAGAACATATTTCCGGGAAACATACATGGCTTTACAGTTATATGGAGGCTCTCCCCTTTATTGACCCATTGCCATGGTGAATTGTAGTATCAGAGCTCCACTGATGATGAGTTTTTTTAACCACCGTAATTCAGAACATACTCAGAGTTGATTGAACCAACTCTGATAACATGCCCTTGAACCCAAAACTCTGAGTTGGTTAACCCAGAGTGCAGAGTTTGTCGTGGCAGAACAGACCCTGGGCCTCGCCGCCAGCAGGACAAAACATCATCACCACCGTCACCGCTGTCATCGTCATTACTTTTAACCACAGAACATTTCTCTGTTTTTCCGCTCTCTGTGTTTTCAGCAGCAGCAGCTGTGACTCAGGTTGTTCTCTGCATCAGAGGCGAGGTCAGTGTTTATATTTAGCAAGTCACGTCCAGTCCCATCTATTCACCAAGTCTTTTAGAACCTGCAGCTTTTCACAGAGAACAACATCATTCCCTGCCAGTGACACCTCGCTACAATGTTAACAGCGTGTCCTTTGCAGCATGAAGGACACAGAGACCATCAGCTGATCTATTTACTGACCGTTCTTTAAATCTGTATGGAAACTAAGTTAAAATAATCATTGATCAGGCCTCTGACACTGACCTAACAAATAGTAGAGTTTAACACATCAGTATAAACTAAAGTTTACAGGGGACCTAATATGCTCATTTTCAGCTTCATACTTGTATTTTGGGTTTCTACTGATACATGTTTACACACTTTGATGGTCAAACAATCCTTAATTTTCCTCATACTGTCTGTGCTAGAACACCTGTATCCACCCTCTGCCTGAGACACTCAGTTTAGCGCCTGTCTCTTTCAGCCCCCTCACAAAAAAGCCGAGTCTCAATCACTGCAGATGGGAAATGACAGTAACAGAGAGTAACTGCACTTTTTACTGTGAAAAATCACCAATAAAAGCCTCTAAACACAATTGGACATGTTTCAGCAGGAATCTAATCCAAAATTGAGGAAAAGTAAGCAACATAAGGACCCAAGACAGCATGTTTCCCTAATGTTAGCATGTAGCTACATACATTAGCAGTGTAATGAAGCGAGGGAATTACTTTAATGAAGAACTACAGTATTTTCTAATATAAAAATCACCAATAAAAGCTTCTAAACCAGACATGTTCCTGTAGGTATATGATCCAAATCGGGGAGAAATTAACATCAGCGACCAAGATTACATTTTTGTCTGATGTTAGCATGTAGCTGCGTGTACATTAGGAGTGTACCTGCAGTTAGGGAATGACTGTATTGGGGAACAGTGGTACTTTCTTCCATGAAAAATCACCAATAAAACTTCTAAACACAACTGGACATGTTCCAGCAGGAACCTGATCCAAAATAAAGGAGAAATGGACACCACTTGCAACCATGTTAACAGGTTTCTCTAACATCAGCATGTGACTTCTTTAAGCAGTGCAGGTTACTTAACATAAACACTTGCAGTAGCGTGCCTGGAGCAGATGACCATATGAAGAAATTCAGCATACTATGGGTGCGTTTGGAAATACTAACTCCAAGAGCCGGAGTGCACTCTGGCACAAACTGGACTGTTTGTGAGTTCAGAGCGCTGTCAGAATGTAATGTTCGATTATTCAGAACGCCAGACTCTCGCAGCAGCAGAGCGTACTCTGGGCACACGATCAGGGCATAAACTGTATATAAAGATGGACGACGTGTCTCCCCCATTGTACATAAATGGTGATGTAATTTTAGTTTGGCCCATGCATGTTCCATCCGCTAACATGGAGGGGGCAGAGTTTATGACCTATACTGCAACCAGCCGTCCATCTTTTAATTACAGTCTATGGTCTGGGGAGACGGAAAAGCAGAGCACCAAGCGGAGTTAATTTGTAATTAAATTATCCAATCGTTAATTCATGTAGAAATAGAATGCTTCGTTTCTTCAAACAACAGGGCTTTGATTTTAGTGTAGAGCATCAGACTGGATTTGTGAATGCACTTAAAGATGTCATACTGTAGCCAAAGTAGGAGAAAATGTTGGAAACAGCACACAGGGATTACCTCTAATTACGTTTACCTCATTATTTTAAACTCTGACCATGTTTAAAACGAACATCCTACATTGTAACACTATATATAAGGCACAACTTGCAGGAAAGCATGATTGGTTCCCTTACTGGGTACTAATAAAGAGAAATCACATGAATGGGCATTAATCTGCCGCTGTAACTGGCTTCAGGTTTCACACTTTGAGACAGATTTCTGAGCCTGGCTGCAGGGATTTGCTCCCTTTTAGACACAAGAGCATTAGTGAGGTCCAACTCTGATGATGGATGATAAGGTATTGCTTACAGCCAGTGTTCCAGTTCATTCCAAAGGTGTTAGATGGGGTTGAGGTCACACCAAGCTGGAAAACCATGTCTTCATGGACCTGGCTGTGCACACAGGGGCACTGTCATGTTGGAACAGGAAAAGGTTGAAACAGGTGCTACAAAGTCAGGCACAATGTGATCTAAAATATTGCTGTAGCATTAAGGTTTCTCTTTATTGAAACAAAGGAGCTAAGCACAAACCATGAAAAACAGATTTGGACCAAAAGTACACAACAGTGTTTTTAAAGGCCATGTTACCTTTGGCCATGTAATAATAACAATAAGGAGAAGAATATTAATCATGTTATCATTCCAGTTGCTGGCTCTGATGTTTCACTGTGTGTTGCTGCTATCTGGTGGTCAAAAGAAGAACTGCAGTGTCTTTTTGCAGACTGCACATCTGTAATATGTCCTCACAGCACACATCACGTACTGACGTTGACTGTGCTACGTTTTGGCAGACACAAGCCAAAGATGTACTGTATTGTGTTTTCCTAATTGGAAATGATGCAATACATACATCATTGTACTTTAATCAAAATGAAACAGCTGCCAACTTGGAAACATCACAATAGCAAGTAAAATTTTCAACCCAAGATTTATTATTCATTTTATTCAAGCTATAACCAGCTCTATTATTTATGCTGAGTGTTGCATTGTTGGATCCAGGGTGTGCATCACAGCATCCATGCTGTGATTTTACTCAGCATGTTGTCATTCTGTCATGTTGGATTTTGTGACAACAGTTACCTCATAAATCTGTGGAGAAATGTGTGTTTAGAGTGTGAAATCTGTTCACATTAATAAAAAGAAGTATGAAGAGGCTGCTCTGATGCACTGTTCATCATATTGTAAATACATGTGCCAGTAATTCCAATATAGCCCACGTAGTCAGGAAGGCTGCAATCACATGACCAGTGCACTGACAGGAGTAAAGAGGGAAGTAGTATGAAGAGAAAACTTTTGCAAGTAAACCCTTTATTTTGTTAGGAACATGAACCCCCAGAAATCTATGCCCATAGACACAGGTGATCATGTCCCGTGTAAAAACCAAGTTTAACAAGTTTAAAACCAAACTTAACTTGCCTAAATCTAACTAACGAAACTGTGCGATAAGTATGTAACGTAACATTAAGTATGTAATGTGATGATGCCATTTATAAGACGCTATTTTGTAAGCTTTACAAACTGCAAAACTTGCATCAACCCGGCCTGTTATTAGAGCCAATCCGTTTTGTTAAACCTTTAAACGTAAGTGTTAATGATGACCGAACCTGATCCACAAACCTGCAAACCGGAGCTGAAAGTTTCTGGTAATGATCATCACCAAAAACAACCTACTTGCTGTTGGCTGTATTTTATGTCATTTCCAGTCAATATAACAAAATACAACGCAAAGAGGTTTAAATACATCAGACTTCAACAGGTTTTCCTCGTCAAAAACTGAATAACAAAAAGCCTGAGCACAGCAGACCTGATGATAAGGCTGCCGGCTGTGTGAGAGAGACAGAGAAAGAGACAGAGACAGGGGGAAAGAAGATGGAGGTTGGATTATGGCACAATGTTTTTGTAAGTTATTAATAACTTACTCAGGACTCTGCCTTGTCTCGTTGTGACCTCACTTGCAATTTTATGCGAGGTGACCCACAGATCCCATGGATTTATCCATGGACTGTGGGTCACCTCATGCATCACTATGAACCATTGTATAAGGATACCTTGAGTATAGTTAAAATTATCGGCCAGAACTCAATGTGTTGTGGATTATCGAATGTGATGCTGTGACACTGTTGCCCAAAGAAGAAGACCAGCATCACTGGTTTCAACAAGTGTCCCAAAACAACATATATCATACATGTATTGGCACAAACGTTATGTACAGATGAATTATGGCTCTGTATTTACTAATTTGAATAAATGAAATCCACCACAAACACTGATTTTTGAGGTTTGTTTGTGAAGCTGTCTGCCTCTACTGTGTAAATCATAATTACAGCTAACATGTCTCTTTCAGGTCCGGATGTCACATTATTAGCCAAAGGCTCACACGAGTGAATAGTATTCTATTATGAACAAACCACTCTTGTTGGTAAAAAGCACTCCTCCAAATTCGTAATGACAATTCACATTGAACTCTGTTTATGCATTTGAAAATCATCATTTCATTTTAAATTGTCAATAATTTCTGCAGTGTTTGATTAGTAGCACGTTCAGATTATACTTCAATAAATACAAATCAAGAGTGTGAAATAAAGTTGTTTTTTTAACATAGCCTAGTCTTAGAGAGAGAACATGAGTTGTTTAAAAAGCTTCCAGAGAGTCACTCTTTGAATTATTGTAACTGTGTAAAATAATTCCACTGGAGACCATCTCACTAAATCAGTTCTGCTCCAGACCTGTTTAAAAACACATGTGTGTGTGTTTGTGTTTGTGTGTGAGAAATGTGAAGCGTGGCTGGCTGGTAGAATGTGTTTCCAGTTTTGGATGGTTGCCGAGCAGATCTTTGGGTGTGTGGGCAGTTCTCATCAGGAACAGACCGTCACATCCCTGCAGCACACACTGTTCCTCCAAAATCACACACAACTATCTGCTGGATCCAGACTTCCTCCAAACAGTGAGTCAACAACAGCTACAGTGAGATGATAGAACTAAAGAGTAATTAACAGGTCTGCTGATAAACAGGCTGTGTATGTGAACTGCTTTTAAGTTATTAAAAACATGATCCAAGACGAACATCTGACATCAGTGAGTGACAGCTCTTAAATACCCACAGACCAATGGAGAGAAGAGACACAGCAGAAGAAACATCTACCGCTGCAATGTAACCACGTACATTTACTTAATTCTGTGGTTAAAGATTTTCATTTAAGCAAATGTCTGTTAAGCTGCTGTCTATCGTTGGATGAGGTAACCAATCTGACATCATCCAATAAACTTGCACAAGAGAACCACAAAGAACTACCTTTACTGAGTGGCAGTTTGAAAAAATGATATCAAAGATCATTTCAGTCACACACACAAAAAACGAATTGCAGAGTTGAAAATTACAGATTGAAATGCAACAACTTCCAACCAACAACACATTTTTAAAAGCATTCATGATTTTTGTAAAGATAATATGAAGCTCAGCATAAGTTCAATCAGTAAGACTTTCTTTATGCTATATCCATTCCTAATTCTCTGTATCCCACTCCCACCACTTCCTCCAGTCAGCTGATTATGGGCATTCCTTCTCCTAGTTAGCCAATCAAACTTTGCCACCATCTCCTTCAGGCATTCATGTTGCTATTGCCAAACTTTAAATCCGTTCTCCTCTCTGCTGCTGTCAGCTGCCATTTTAGGCAGAATCATCGCACCCTCCTCCACCCCATCCACCTCCAGTCACCTTATCCAGAGCTCAGGACAAACTCATCAAAAGCCCACTCCTCTTCACAGCCACATCCTCAGTTTCCTTTCCATTTCATCTCATCACGTCTTGACCATCCTCCTGGAATATATGACATCATCATGGGGTCTCATTGCCGAAGACTTTTCACATTTCTCATATTTATGTGGACATGTAAATAAATATTATTTCCTCTCAGAATGAGTCTCTCCTGATATTGTGATGTTTTTTTTCGCAACGACATTGTGGGAGCAAGTGAAAATTGCAAAAACGTCACGAGCATTCAGTGTTTCCCACAGAATTACAAACTATTTGTGATGGTAGAGGAGTTGGGAGCACAATGGCTGACCTTGGATAATCAGCTGTTGTTGCTGCCATTTAAAGCAGCACTGAAGGACAGTCTCTGTGAGCTGCTCTCCTCCTGCTCCCCCTGCATGGTTAGCACAAGCTAACACAGCACAACGTGACCTCATTCCTACTCATCATATTTTGCCACTTGCTCAGAAGCCCTGCAACAGTGGATAACATCCAACACCAAAACAGCTCAACTTAAATTAAATACATTAATAACTGTGATGCTAACAGTTAGCCCTGTTACAGTGTGTTTGACCTCCCAGGCATGCATCAGCAGTCTCATGATAAACAGAGGGAGAGAGGGACTGAGTGAATCAATACGCTGCACGCAGCTCTATGATTAAATGAGATTTTACCCATTTTAAATAGTAAAATTTGTAGTAAGTTTGCAGTGATTGGACAAAATTTTAAGGCTACATAGAATTCACAGGAATTGGCTGAATTTGTATTAATATGTGGTAGCAACATCCTGGAGGGGCTGACATTTGGTGAACAGCACCATATGACATGTTTAGGACTCGAAACTCAAAGTTTAGAACTTGGGATTTGAATCAGAACTTCATCAGATGATGTGACACTATGTGATTGATTTTCATAATTTCATTTCATTTTTGCAAGCAGGAAAGAAATCACTAAAAAGCAAAGATGGAGATGGAGATTTTATTTCCTTAAGACCAACGATTACATGGTACAGCAACCCTTCCATGCTCCATTATGGGGGTGTAGTCAAGCCAAGGCATGCCTGAGGAGTCATGAGCAGGTGCTGGCACAACTTGACTGATGTTTCTATAACATTGTGATTGTGGCCCTACTTAGTCCACAGCATCTTAGTGCAGCTACACCCTGCTGTCAGAGGAAGTAGTTGAAACCTGTCTTTACAGCATGGCTTGATATAGTGCAGCTAAAGTTGTCCAACCTGGGCCAATGGAATAATCCCCTTACACAGTACAATAATGACAAAACAACAGCACCAGGCAGGAACAAACTTCACCATAGAAGGGACCTATTCTACACATTTTATGTTTCAAAAACCAAATATATGACTATACTTGCTATTCGTTACAAAAGCTTTGTATATTTATTTGCATTTTTTGTGGATTTATTTCATTGTGAACTGAGTCATAATTTTTGTTTTTCTCCTTCAGGTTTAAAATATATTTTTTATGTAAATATGTAATACTCTACACTTAGATATTACAGTTGCACAGCTCTGCAAAGCTGCCACCAGTTGACTGCTCTTCACTTATGTGCTAATTGGGGAAGGAGTTTCAACCTTCTGGATTCAAGGAGAATTGAGCTTCCTGAGGCTCTGCTGAGCTTTCTGAGCTCGTCTGATTCTCTCCTCGAAGAAACTCTTCTGGTGCTGATTCCTCTGATCCAACCTGGCTAACCACTGTTCCCTCAGCCTGGACAGAGAGAGACAGGGGGAGACAGAGAGAGAAAGGAGGAAAAGGGGGAGAAAAAGGAATGAGTAGGCGTTCACACAGCAGAAATACAGGCACTTATGGGCATTAACAACACAGAAAATGCAGCTACTCTGGATTGCAACACATTGAGGGAGACTGCCAAGCTTGAAACATGTTATTTTTCTGTGTTTTCATGCCATTGAGTGCCTCTATTTGTGCACATATTAAGCACATTAAATTATCCCACTTTTCTGCTATAGACAGCTCCCCTCCCTCTTTCTGAGTGTAGAGTAAGATAGCAGTACTGTCTGACATTACACTGTGTTGCATTTTGCATCCTTGTGGTGTGTGAATAACACGTGGTCTAATTAAATGACGGGCTTTTCACACACCACACTTATCAGGGCTGCCAACTCTCATTTACTGACCATGCAATTCACACTTTTCACACACTCTCATGCCACGTGTCCATTCTGTCACACAACAGAAAACTCATTTATAATGATCACATCCAACATGAAAAAAAGACAGTGACAGCAAAGAGAGAGAAAAAAAGAGCAGCACCGTAAAACACTGCGATCAAGTGAGCCATCGTTTGTGAAAACCTGGTCAAGGCAACTGGCTATTGATGTAATTTAACTGAATCCATTCTTCCCTCTGCCTGTGAAATGTTCCCCGTGCCACTGGCTGCAACACAAGCCCATAGCATGATTGAGCCACCCCCGTGTTTAACAGTTGGACAGGTGTTCTTTTAGTGAAATTCTGCACCCTTTTTTTCTCCAAACATACCGTTGCTCATTGAGTCCAAAAAATTCTATTTTAACTTCATCAGTCCACAGGACTTGTTTCCAAAAAGCATCAGGCTTGTTTAGATGTTCCTTTGCAAACGTCTGATGCTGAATTTTGTAGTGAGGACAAAGCAAAGGTTTTCTTCTGATGACTCTTCCATGAAGGTCATATTTGTACAGGTGTCACTTCACAGTAGAACAGTGCACCACCGCTCCAGATTCTGCTAAATCTTCATGCAGGTCTTTGCAGTCAAACTGTGGTTTTGACTTGCCTTTCTAACAATCCTATGAGCGTCTCTCTCAGAAGGTTTTCTTTGTTGTCCAGACCTCAACTTGACCTCCACAATTGCCATTTCTTAATTACATTACGAACTGAGGAAACAGCTACCTGAAAACACTTTGCTATCTTCTTATAGTCCTCTCCTGCTTTGCGGGCATCAATTATTTTAGTCTTCAGAGCACTAAGCAGCTGTTTAGAGGAGCTCATGGCGGCTGATTGACGGTACTAGGGTTCAGGAGTCCAAGTATTTATGAAGCTTTGAAATTGGCATCATCTGGCCTTTTGTAATGATGATTGTGAACAAGCCAGAGCCCTAACAAGCTAATTAAGGTCTGAGACCCTGTTAAAAGTTGTCTGAAAGCTCAAATGTCTTGGGTGCCCAGACTTTTTCAGGCTGCTCCTTTCCTTTTTTTCACTCTAAAATTGTACAAAACAAAAAGTGGATACAGTAATCTAGCTTGAAAAGTTGAAAAGCATGAGTCATCTTTAACTTCATGCCTTTTGGAGATCAGTATCTTCTACTCACTTAAACTATTCGCAGTAGAAGGAATTTTGACTAGTGGTGCCCAAACTTTTGCATGCATAATGTACGGCATAGTGTACAGTAAGTGTACGTAGTGTACAGCATAGTATAGTGTACTAAGTTATACTAAGTTATAGTTTATGGTGTAGTGTATGTAGTGTACGCCATAGTGTATGTAGTAGTGTTCAGAATGTATGGAGAAGTGTATAGCATAGTTTTGCAAGCTGCCTAGGTCTAGTGAATTTAAGAAAATGTGGTCAATAGTAGCTATTTAAAAATGGATTGTTTGTGCAGGAGGCTAGTCAGTGGTCTGCAGTGTTCCTCCACCCTCTAGTATCAACTTAACTCACTTTCAACCTTGACTGGCGTTGTACCAAAAAAGTACCAAGTACGATCCACAACTTTTGCAAATGGAAAATCCAAAAGGCGCAAGTCGAGTTGAGTGGGGCCAGGCCGGACCATGCAGTGGAATTGCAACAGATGTTGCCAAGCTTTTAGCATCACCCACTTCACAATAACATGGATTCATTTAGCCACCCTCTGATGTGAGTCAACCTGTTATCACCTTTTCTTCTGAGAAAGAACAGTCTTTATTCACGGCACCACAAGAGGCAATGCAAACCTACAATAACTTGTTGTAGGCATTTGGACAACAAAGAGATACTGATGGGAAACTAAAAGTCTTTTAACTCACAATTCACCAGATCAGTGCTTCCTGAACTCACACAGCACCCCACCCAAAGCTCTTACACTCTGATCAGTGTGGATGGTATTTAATGCAAGTTTTTAAAAATGTACTTTAAATGAGACTTAAGATATACTTCGCTTTGTGTAGGCTGGATTCAGTGATTGTTAGGCAGAGATGAGTAGAGGTTTTGTCAGAACATCAGAGGCCAGTATTTACCCTGACACCATAACTCCTAGGCTTAAATTAATCGTGCAGACATCCAGTGAAACTTGATCTGCTGTCACGGCTAATTGTGTTACGGAAAAAGGGGAACATTGTGTGTGTGTGTGTGTGTGTGTGTGTGTGTGTTTGCTATGACAGGATTAATATTGTTGTGTCTGTGTAAGCGAGCGTTCATCTGTCAGCACGCTCCGTCATGTGTTGGGTAATCTGCAGTCTGTCCTCAGATATTTACACTGATCTCCAGGATTCAAACATGTAGTCGAGCGGCCTCTAATCAACATTCTCAGGCTACTATGTGATGACAGACAGACGAGCTGTAAACATAACCAAGGCATTTTCTAAATTAATCTAGTTATGATGGAGAGACAGGGACAAAGGCTGAGGACAGTAAAAAAAAAACATATTTTTGATGGTCTTTTCTTTTCCTCTCGGACCCTGCAGTCCATCCAACCTAATAAACTCATGGTGTTTGTCCAAACTTTGTTCAGACCTACACTTTTTACATTTTGAATTTTCATACAGTTCCCAAAGTTTCCAAAGACACCAAATGTTTCAGGCTGAATTTTGTTGAAATGTTTCTAACGATGAACAAGACGTGTAGAATATTTCGCTTTGATCAAAGGATGCAGTCAAAAAAAACGTGAAGGTTTGGGTTTACATATTTCACTCTGTGTTAACATCACACAGCTTCAATGAAGAGCTGACAGAACATGATACAGAATATATGATACTGTCAGACAGAGTGAAGGAACATGAGCTGCTACTAAACTCTACTGCTGTAATCCCCTGAACATAAAAAGTGCAGCATTAACAAATCTTTGATCTCACTGTTTGACATGTGGGTAAAGTTACCAGATTAGATTGTTTGACTTGTTCAAACAGTAAAACATGGAGGTCTGGGTGGGTAGTCGGGCATACAGAGCTTGTTGTCTGACTTTGACAACATAGACTGCCAGACACCTATGTCCTCTGCCCAACTAACAAACAGCATTAGTGTCTTTTAGCCATGACTGCCCTCTGTCCAAAACCACAACCCAGATGAAAATGTAGTTTTTTTGTACACTGGTCAATTGTAAGATTTTTGGGCTATTTTGCTTCAGACTAGTAAAAATAAATCATCTAAAATACACAGTCAGTTTTTTTTTAGTATAGATTTGTGTTCTGGAAATATATGCAAAAGTGCATATTTAATTAGATAATTCCTAATTTCAGAAAACCTCTTGTGAAAAATGTCTTAATATAAGGAATCAACTGGGAGGTTCAATGGTGATATCTGTTTTTACCCAGTTTACTTTTTGTGTCTTTCTTCTTGTCTAAAAATGTATGGAATTTTATACTTTAAGGCCTTTTAAGGCCATTTTCTCAAAATGAGATTTTTCCTCATACTCAGAGCCAGAAATTTCCACTTCAGTAGTACTTTCATACACTAAACTTTATTCCTACCTGTATTCTGAAGGATTTTACATGAGTTTGTTCATATATCATTCATATAACATTTTATTTCTAAAACCATGGTGAAAAAACAGATTTTTAAGGCCGCCAGGCAGAAGCCTGGAGGAGATGATGTGTTTGGTTGTGTGTGTGCATGTGTGTGTGTGTGTGTGTGTGTGTGTGTGTGTGTGTGTGTGTGTGTCTGTCTGTCTGTCTAATCTCACAAACTACTGGACCAATCAGCCTAATATTTTGTGCATACATTGATGACTGTATGCTCAAGGACCTCTCGTGGTTGTGTTGATTTACCATCAGTGTTTAGCAAGCTACTTGGAAAGTGCAGTGAGCTAAGCCACCAGTTACTCAACATCAAAATAAAGTTTCACAAGCTATCCCCAGAGAAATGTGGCAAGCTAAGCTGAAAGAAAATGGCAAAAGTAACTTGTAACTTAAAGAAATATCCAAATTCCCTCTGTAAAAACCTTTGGCTCTAATGTGTCAACTAAATGAAACAGGAATTTGAATCTGGCGTTATCGAATGTTCAAATTTCTGTTCTGGAGATGTGTGCAGATTAGCACACATTTAATTAGAAAACACCTCATTTGCATATTTAAACATAAAACTTAAGAAAATTTGTAATGCAAAAAAATAATTGTCTAATGTAAGTAATAACCTGGGGAAGTTTCATGGTCATTTACCAGTTTAAAGTTTTACCCTATTCACCAGGGGCAGGCAACCTGCGGTTTTGGAGCCACAAGCAGCTCTTCAGCCCCTCCAGTGGCTCCCTGTGATTTTTTTAAAAAAATGACATGAAAACAAATAATAATCATTTTTTAACATTTTGATTTTCTGTCAACATTGTTGTAGGCCTAAAGTGATTCTTGCAGTCTCCAATTGTAAAATAGCCTATACTCCTACACTGTAAACTCCAATCCATCCATGACACAAAATGTTTATGTCAAGTCTACATAAATGCCCCAAATTGTCATAATGACAAAAAAACTTTAATGTTCACTTGACAAAAAAACTCATCCCTTGTGAGCTTGACATAATTAAGTCAATCAATTTTGAGTTGATTTGACTAAAATTTATAATGCCAATTTCGCCTAATTAGTTTTAGGCCGGGCGGCACGGTGGTGTGATGGTTAGCACAGAGAGTTCTCCCCATGTCAGCATGGGTTTTCTCCGGGTACTCCAGCTTCCTCCCACAGTCCAAAGACATGCAGATTGGGGATAGGTTAATTGGTGACGCTAAATTGTCCATAGGTGTGAATGTGAGTGTGAATGGTTGCCTGTCTCTATATGTGTCAGCCCTGTGATAGTCTGGCGACCTGTAATTGTGCTGAGATAAAACAAAGAGTACATAGAATGGCATAGAATTAAATCCACAAACTACAACAAGAAAAGTTATGTGAAACTGACAAAATTCCTGTCAGACAAGGGTCATGTGACACATTTACTTTGTGTCTGATGTACTCAAAACTTTTCTGTTACTGTGCTAAACTAAAAGTTTTAAGTGCAAGCTATTTACAAAAAAAAAAGTTAAGTGAGCCAGTTGGAGTTTAAAGTATAATAAAAAAATGTTTTAACATTTAGGCAACTAAATGTGTGTAATACGTCCATGACCCAATGACTTTTCTTCTAAAATTTGCTGAACCTCACTGCGAAGACTACAGTCTTGAGTCTCCCTAGCTAGGTTAGCTGCTTGTTATTGATTTCTAATTTAAAAAAAAAAAAAAAAGTATGAGAGGAAAATAGAGAATTTAATAGAATGTGGACAGATCTTTTTGCTGTCACTGCCAAATTGCAAAGTTAAAATATTAAATTGTTATAAATGGTCCACTGCAAAGTAGCCACCTTATGAATGCTCATTTAGACCTATTACCTAGTAATGTTGATATTAATTATTAACATGTTAATGTTTAAGTTAATAGGCTGTGTTACTGTCATTATAAGGCTCACATATGTTTTGTGGCTCCAGACCTTTTTTTTTGGCCTAAAATGGTTCTTTTGTAAGGGGTGTCTCCCCTTCGAGTTCATCTTAAAGTAGAATTTTCCTCAGGTTTTGTGTAAATAAATATGAATTACACTGACACTACAGCAGTACATATCTATCAGTCCATCCAAAGGGCGGTTGTAATAACTGCCAAAGACACCAGACTAACTTGTGCACTTTAGAAATTCAGTTACAACAATACAACAGTTTTATCATCTTTACCAGCTTGCACAAAATACTCAGCGGTTCAAATGATGAGGGATAGCTCATCTATCTGCACATATATGTTAAAGTGGAGTGGATTTTTCCTGTTACTTTAATAAAAGAGGGAGGATCACAGCTAATTTCAGTTTGGCTTCAGCTGTCGTTATCTGTAGGGGCTACTTCCACAGACCACTTACTGGCGAAGTTACACTTGAGAGGAGAAAAGATTATATAGTGTAGAGAGATAGCCAGCATGCATCTTACACCACTTCAAATTTCACTCTGAATTGAAGGCTTCTCATATATTTTCACTTAGCTTCCTTTATATCTGTTGCTCTCCAGTCAAGAAGGCATAAGTGCAAATAAGGTCTTAGAAGTCTAAAACTCACATTTTCAATCTGACTTCATCTGGGATTGTAACCAGTGACCCTTAAAGCTGACCACTTTTTAGTTCAGATTTGAGCATTTAAAATGATACATTTGAGATAGAGTGCAAACTCTGCTGACCGTGCCAGAGCACTGCTCCTCCTGCGGTCCTCCTCCTCGTCCATCTGCTCGCTGTGCTGAACGATCTTCTGCTCCCAGAAAGACTTCAGCTTCTGTTTGTCGTGAATCCGAGCTGCGTTCATCACCTAACAGGAAAAAAACTGCGGTCACAAATGGACAAAACTCTCCTCCACAGAAAAAGGTTTACATGTCTAAAGAATGTTACATCCTCCATCCTTCAAAATAGAATAATCCACAACAAACTGTCGCAGAAACACTGATGAACTGAGTCTGCTCTGGTTACCTACTGCTGTTTCCCAGTGTGTCTAGACAACTTCTCTCTACTCTCTACTCCTTTTCTCTCTCCTTCTCTATTTAACTTATCAGTGATCCCTTGTCTCTTCTATTTTCCCTCTTTCTTTCTTCTTTACATCTCGTTAGTCTCTTGTCTGTTCCTGTACTTGTCCCTGTTCTTTTCTCCTTTATCTACTCTTTAAACTCCTCCCTCCTCTCCACCTTTTGGCTTTGTTGTCTCTCTGGTTACTTTCTCTCTTTCTCTTCCCTCTGTTTTCTTCTTCTCTACATTTTCTCTTTTCTGTTCTCATTTAATGCCATTTTTTCTGTCTCTTTACCTTTTCTCTTTCCTCTCCTTCTCTCTGCTTTTCTCTCCTGAAGTCTTCTGTTCTCTTATATGTCCCTCTCAGACACGTAAGTATTACTCTTGTTCTTTTCTCCTCTCTTGTTTTGCTCCTGTGTTTCAGCTTTGGGATAGTGGAGTGTTGGTTTGATAAGTGGGATCAGAATAAGCATCGAGGGGATGATTGTTTGTCACATGACCCTCCTCCTTCTGACTTTTCCTTCCAGAGATAGTTTTGATTTGTGCTGTTATAGTCAATGTTGGTGAACAGTAGTTAACTCATCAGGGGAAGTACTACTCAGCTCTAAAGGGAGCTTTTTGTCATAGTGATGTCACCTGAGTTATGTTATCTTCAGCCTGGAAACTGAATTTACAGCAAATAGCCAAACTGCAGCCCCAGGGGCTGAAAAATGAAGCCAACACAGAAGCGACAAAAACTGCAGTTCCTCTAATGGCCACTTGAGACTGGCTCCAAGAGCAAGTCCATCCCCACAGACCCCCATGTTAAAATGCTCAACTTTACAACAGAAATAAACATGTTTATTTTAATGTAGCTCACCTCTTTGCATTTTATTAAGGCTTTAAGTTATGCGTCATTAAGAATATGGCTGCTTTGAGTGACATGTGGCTGCAGTCTGTTCACTCTACCACAGTGACAATGTTGGTTACATAAAGTAACCAGGGCGTAATACCAGATTTAGAGTATAGGTGTAGTTGTCGCTATTTCAGTGTGTTTTTAATTCATGACATTTTTTTGTGATGTTGTGGTCAGCTAATAAAGCATTGTCCAGCATATGATTGTACCAAAAGACCCTCTAAGGGCTCTATATGCTCAATGTTAGGTACATATATGGACAGGAATGGAGCCTTCTGTGCGTACTCTGTGTTCACTTTGTCTGTATTTGTGCAGATTTTTTAAAAAAGCTTACGGACAGGAAAGAAACGGGGAAGTAGCACCTGAGATCGTGGGGGCAGTGTAGAGTAGTTCAAGAGTTTGTTTGTTTTCAGAAACTTTTGACTGTTCCCTCTATAGCGCCATTATCGGTTGTATTTCCATCATAAAGGACACATACAAGTATGAGGGCAGTGATATTTACAATGTTTGAAATGGACATATCTAGTTTTGTATGTACAGGGAGTATAAATGAGCCAAAAGGAGTCAAATATGCAGTTTTACTGGTAAGTATTTTTGTTTTTATAGTTTTAACCTTGTTTATGTTCACAAAAATTTGCATTATCACTGTTAACCATAGCTGTAAATGAACTGTGCTCACCAAAAGAGCATATAGGGTTAGCAATAGCTTCACCCTCTTGTCTTAATATGGTCACTCCTGGCTCCAAAAATTCAAAATGGCAACAGCCACAAGAGCATAAAAACAGGAGTCCACAAACCAATGGGTGATGTTACAGTGGCTGTGTCCATTATTTATACAGTCTATGTAAAAATCCTGTGTTAAAAACTGGAGGTGTGGCACTTGACAGTACCAGGTAATGGATGTCTACTGAGTGAGTGGCATGTATGTATGTAGGACTACTGTCTTTGGACCTTGTTCCATACAAGGGACTAAAAGTCAAGATATTGGCCTCTGCTGCAGACTTTTTGACCTCTTTTTTAAATGTGTTTTTCATTTCCCCAAATTACTGCCGTGGCATATTAAATCTCTCAAGTACCCCTTTAAATTTCATAAATTTTTTTCTGTGCTTTTTCTTCTGTATGGTTGTTCAATCTCTGTTTCAAATATGTATCTCCAGACAAAAGCCCTGACTCTTTGATTCAGAGAGTCACATCAATACCTGACCTTTACTGATAATGTCTTAGATTCATTTTCTTAAATAAAACTCTAAATAATAGCTGCTGGTAAGTTGATGGACCTAACAATATGACATTTTTTTAAAAATGTTTTGAGTGTCCTTAAGCTTTGACAAATCACCACCAAGACACATCTTCTGCCCTATAGAGCATTTCCTCAGGTCACAGAGTGTAAGGACATTTTGATTTTTCTGTTGCTATTCATCTGTCCACAGTAGTATTATTACACGTACACACATACAGAACTGTACATAAAGACCCAGATGTCACATGGCTTAACCAAATGGCACCAGGATCTTAACCACAGCTTAGTCGTCTTTACACTCCCGGTGTATCTGTGTGTGTGTGTGTGTGTTTGTTTGTTCTGGTATTTATGACATTATGGGGACATAGTATTTATGACATTATGGGGACAGTGTGTTTACACAGTATACTAGGGGCCTTTGAGAATAGGAAATTCAGGTGTGTGTGTGTGTGTGTGTGTGAGTGTGTGTGTGTGTACGTGTTAGGGTTGCAAGTAATACTGTCATCCACAATTAATCTGTCGTATTTATTACAGTCAGAGTATATGGCCAAAGAAATGCAGCAGAGAGAAGCTGAGGCTGCGAGGGCCCAGCTGCAGTGCCAGAGGATATGGCCAGCAGCCCACTGGCAGGAAGGACCTCCAGAACCTACGATGCCCAGATCAACACCAACTGGTGGTGCCTTTGCAAAAAGTACCTTCCAAGACCAACAGAAACTGAATCATTCTGCTGTAGTCAATTTAAGTGTGGGCATATTTTTGGATGCTGTCAACAACAGAGAGAGAGCACTGTAGCAATGTGAGTTGCCAAGTGTGAGATACATTTGTCAGGACCCAAAAGATAAACTGGAAAAGACAAACAAAAGCAGCAGGGCTGAGAAAGCAGATGACCACTGAGTGAGTATTTTCGTCACTTAACTGTTGAGTTGCCACTTAATGAAATGCAAAATGAATACAATGTAGCAGAATAGAAATATGTTGCATTCCTGTCCAGCCTATGTGGCCTGGTATTGTGTTGCTGCCTTGATCACTGGGCAATTCTAGCCAATCAGTGTATGAGGGCATTCTGTAAAGGTTGGTGGATGTCCTCTAAGCTCTCCACTGATGCCAAATACACACCCCACTACCTGTTTACTGTATTTCCGCCATTGTCGCAGGTACAAGAGTGGTGTCTGCATTGTTTGTGCCCTTGTTTATCATTTTGTTTAATTCTGTGGCTGATATTAGTGGCTTAAGACTCTGAAGGTTTTCTTGGCTTAGTCAAGAAAACCTGCAAAGAAAAGAAGTTTCATTCATTTCATTTCACTCAGTTTAGGATTTGTTTTCAAGTGCAGTGTTAATTTTGTTGATGAAAACTATGCAAACTTTTCATCAACAACCTTTTTTCAAGATGAAAATGAGATGATAATGGGCAAGAAATAGATCTTGATAGAGTAAACTAAAACTACATCTATGTTTCATTTGTGTTGACAAGATGTAATGAAAATGTTCGTGATGGAGTATCGGACATTGAAAGCCAAGGGCGGCCATGCTTGTAATTATCATCAAATACCGTATGAGCAATAGATTGGCAAACACCAGTAAATAGTCTGCACCAGGATGTTTCGCTAGCCAGCAAAAACACTCACACTGGAGTAGATAATCAGGTGTGTGTGTGTCTGACTGTGGATGGTGGAGCTGTCGTTACCAGTTAGCTCTGCTCACTCGCCGCTGAATGGCACTGGAGCAAGCAGCCACTGCCTTCCAGACTCTCCACCTGACCCCACGCAGTCCGGACTTAAGAGGATTTATGGGTTGATGCTGTTTGACAGGCAGGTAGGAGGTTATCTGAGTGTAGCTGTGCTTTAAGTAAAAAGTCTGACCTCAGTAGAGTTTTCTCTTACAGCTGAAAGTTTAGTTTTAATCACCATCTCTGTACGAGGACACAAGTTTAAACGTCTAGACTAACATGTTGCATATAAAGAAAGAATTCAGGCTTAATTAAGTTATTTTTCTCTTTCTTTGAGATCGATAAGTCAAAGTTTACAGTAAACCTGGGTACAAATCCTAATTGTCTCATATTAGTTATTTGTGGTGTCAAAGTTTTTGAGAGCATAAATACAGAAATGTTGAGCTTTTCAGTAAGTGTGTGCTTGTAAATCATCCTTTAAACCTGTCAAAAACTGCTAGAGAAATGACAGTTTGTAATTGTGAAGAAATTAATTGTATTTGTAGAAAAAAAATGTCTAAATGACATTTTGAATGCAACCTGTCACCTTGATTCTAATTTCTGATACATGAATTAGCTTAACTGGATTAGTTTAAGGATTAAAAAAAAAAAAAACATATAGAAAATGTAATGACTAAAAGCTGACTAACATGTCGTGAATTTTCATCATCTTAAAAAAAAATCTTAATCTATGCAGGATAAAAATGACTATAATGTGATTAAAACTAATAAGCATTTTTGTCCCAAGACTAAGACTAAATTTAAAATAGCTGTCAAAATTAACACTGCTGTAAGGCTGCCAGCATGGCTATGTGAGCAGAGAACTCTGTTTTCTCAGTTGACTTAAAACGCACTGAGGAACAAATATGTTTACCATCAACACTGACTGGACATCGGCGTAAACGGTGGCAAATGTTTCCCTCAATGTGTATGGTGTCATACACAAGTTACAAGTACATTTGTCGCTCTTTTCAGACTACAGCTATAGGATAAGGGAAGAAGAAAGTTATTACCCAATGAAGATCATAGTAAAAAGCAAAAGGCTGAAGGTGTACATTGTCATAATTAGAGGTCATGTCAGTGAATGTAATGTTCAAATAAACTGTTGCTACAGATGCACTAGGTGGATTTGAATGCACTACAAATGGAGACTCTAAACTCATCAGACCATATGTTTTCTTTTAATAGTAAACATGTTGTAAAGTTTTTCAGGGGAACCAAATGGAATTGGTGGACTGGGAGCCCTGTTCCATGTGGCATGTAGAACTTCTCTTAAATTAATTTAGTTTTTTTTTAATAAAATTACCTAATTTTTACTTTTCACATATTTCAAATTGCACTGCAATATTGCTAACAAATGAGTCAATTATATTTGTTTAGCAAATTTCCTGACCAACAATATCTAATTTTCTTATTAAATTGTTAAATACATTATCATGTGGTGCTATGCTATGTGGTGTGCCTTAATCAGAGTATTACCATAATCAGGTTACCTGTGAATGTAAACATACAGAGTGAGTAGGGGTTACATAGCTGGCCGTGCCTCAGTGTCCCTAACCCCTCTCATGTTTTGAATTCCAATAATGGCTGACAAAAAAAAATAATAATAATAATAATAATTAAATGACAAAAAAAAAAAAAAAAAAAAAGAGGGCCCCTACAGTGGGTGGCGAAGTAGGAGTAGGTTGGTCTGTAAAAGGTTCAGTGGCATGTTTTTGTTGTTTAAAGGTCCAGTGTGTAGGGTTTCAGGGGATATATTTGCAGAAATGGGATTACCACTCTACTGGGATTGCCATGTTGTACTGCCATGTTTTTACAGAAGCCTAGATAGGACAAACCAAACACTGGCTCTAGATAGGGCCATTTGCACTTTTGCGTTGGCTACCGTAGTTAGGAGCCCCTCTGCAACAAGTGATGTCAGAAAAGCACTGTTTTTTAACATGAAACTACTTTATTCAGTGTTTCTATTGGTTTAAATCACCTGGTCTGTTTGGTATGAAAAGGAAGAGACCTTTGTGGATAATTCAGCTCCTCTTGGAAAACCTCCTGAATAATTAACACTGAATGAATTTTAACCATGAAAAGTTTCAGCTATTTGCAATGTGCAATCCTCGCCGCTAGTTGCCAATAAATCCTTCTAAATCTTCCACACTGGACCTTTAAGTTTTCCAGCCTTCCCATGCTACTGCACACTTAGAGCATGCTGTTTTGTTTAATTAACTGATAACCTATTTTGGAATACTGTTGTGTGTTTTGCATATTGTACATTAAAACTCCCACAAAGCCTTAAAAATCCCCAGCACATGTACTTGTTGGAACTGCTGACCACTATTTTCTTTAATTTTTTCTTTATTTAATTTATCAAACCCTAACCACTTGGCAGATATGTCTGTTGTTCTCTGTTTTTGTACAGTTAATATAATTGGGGGAAAAAAGTATTATCAGTGCCTTTGAATAATTATCATTCAGTGGCACTGGGTTTGACATATCTGTATTAACAGCAAAAGAAAAGGCAGATGCTATTAGCACCTACCCTGTTGGTGTAGCCAACAGTGCTACTTGCACTCAGGTTGAAATAGCCAATATGGCTATTTACATATGGGTGTATGTGGCATGGCAGAGAGAAGCACCCAGGTGTCTCTAGCCTCCAATGCTATTTGCACACAGGCACACATTAGATGCTGTATGTGTATATGTATGTAAACAGCATCAGAATCCTAATCTGCCACACAGCATGAATGACCAACTTTGAGGGGGTTTTCAGTGAGGCCAAACCAGTCTGCTACCCAGTAGTGGGCATCATGGACTGCCACATGGACTCACATTAACACTGGTCCTGAGTTGTAGCATACTGAATTTCAGAATCAGATTGGCTTTATATCACCTTTCAATACAGTAAATTAAATTAGTGGAGTGCCACCTTTTAAATGTGGAAATACAATACTCATAGCGGCTGGCAGCTCTGCAGCAGCAACACTGTCAGTGTGAACACCGCATGTGTGCAAATCACAGCAGTTCAGCGGCAGTATGGCCTGTATGGGACATGAGCATTTTATGTAATGACACATGATGGATGAAATCCAGTGTGATTCTCTGAAATACACATGGGGAAGGTAAAATGCATTATGTATAATGTATTTCTTTTCTTGTCCAGCCCTCTCAGCCTGGAAAAAAGTTTTAAAGTTGCACTTCAGACAGACATGACCTAAGTGAGGGGAGAAACACTAACACCAGCTATAGCAGTTACTTGGACAAAAACAACAACTAGAATGACTTAGAAAATTCAGACCCAGACTATGACATGCTTGCTGACCTGCTACCTAAGGCTCAGTGGGTGACAGATACATTTAAGTGGGAGGAAGAAGAGGATTTTGGAGAGTATGGTGGACTGCGAGCCAGGGATAAAAATTAACCTGCCTGACAATGCAACACCATTACAAGTGTTTTCCATTGTTTTCACAGAGGGACTGTGGTTGCAACTTGTGACTGAGATAAGGTTTTCGATGCAGAGCAAGGCAGGAGTGAAACTCTGCCAAGCATCAAGTGGACACCTGTTAGAGCAAAGGAAACAAAAACTTAAATTGGGCTGTGTGCCACCATGGGCATTCTCCAGCTGCCAGCAAGGAGAGATTATTGGCAACAAAAAAAGGAGACTTTTCCAGTACGGCTGCAACTAATGACTATGTTCATTGTTGATTTATATGTGTCAGTTATTTTCTCAATTAATCAATGAGTTGTTTGGTCTATAAAATGTCAGAAAATGTTGATCAGTGTTTCCCAAAGCCCAAGAAGATGATGTCCTCAAATGTCTTGTTTTGTCCATGACCTAAAGATATTCGGTTTACTGTCATAGAGTATTTAAGAAGCTGCAATTAGAGAATTTTGCATAAATGAACAAGTAGTAGAGAAATGTGCAATCAAAGTTGAATAAAACTGCAAAAGTTTAGTTATAATTCAGGAAGGGATGTGCATAGTGCAGAAAAGTGCAATAGTTATAGTTGCATTATATTTTGCAAAGTAATTAAGGAAATCATAAGTTTCATTTAAGTAACAGAACAGGGAAAATAGAAAAGGTATTGTATTGTGTTATATATAATACATGGAAATTAGTGTGTTTACATGTATGAACATGCAAAAGCGCAGATGTAAGTATGAAATAGATTTTTTGAAGAGTGCATCAAGTTGTCCAGATCATTCATGTCATTGTCAGCACACCTGACAGTTTTTTTGTTCTTGAGCTAGTTCAACTTTTATGGGTGTCATGTAAGACTGAACCTCAACCCCCTTTTGCACACCACTGAAGAGATCGCTCTGGACTACTCCACTGATTATTCCAAACTTTCCTTAACTAAAATGTGATGTGACGTCTGTGTGTGTTTTCAAATATTATATCCTAAATTCAGATTCATGAGGCTGAGTTTGAACCCAACCATGGGCTTTCCTGTATTCACAGGTGTTACCTCTAGGTGCTCATTCAATGTCACACATTTTAGTGTGTACAGCTAAAAATAATACTCATCAAGCCTACCTTGGCAACCGGCCCTCATTCTGAAATTGTCAAATACTCACAATTTGAAACTCATGCTTTAAAGATGCTGTGTGTCAGACACAGATGAAAAAAGGCATCCTTTCGCAGCAGTATAATATGCCACTGGGTGGAGTCAGTTATTACTCTGCCAGACAGCATCAGTTTGAAATGCCACCGGACAATAATGTAATATAAGGAGGTGGGAAAGGTCCCTGTGGGGCGGGCAGGAGGGGTGGTACATGGGTTCAACAAACACTGGACTTTCACGGTGTTTGCTTCCTGTATGAATACTGAGCCAAACCATGATGTGTTTTTTTCTAAATGCGCTCCTGTGCTATTGTTGCCTAAACCTAACCATATGCATTTGTTGCCTAAAACTAACCATGTGCTTTTGTTGTCTAAACCAACCATGTACATTTGTTGCCTTAACCTAATCACGTTCATTTGTTGCCTAAACCCAGGCATGTGCAATTGTTGCCTAAACCTACCATGTGTTTGTTGCACAAGGAAATAAACGTAATTATGAGATGCTTTACCACAGATGTTTATTTTGAAAAATACTTTATATCAAGCAGAAACTGTACATTTCCTCTAAAAACAGAGGTGTATTTTGAAAAACAGATAAATTGACACAGCGTCCTGCAAAGTCAAAAATGGATGCACCCAGGAGAACTAGCGCATCATATGTAGACATGAAAGTACACTGACCAAGCGGTCATATGTGCCAACTTGGGAGTGAGAACATGTTGGAAAGTAAAAGTTTAAGTTTTCTCTTTATGAATGCACCTGACCAGTGCCTAAGAAATTGGACACTGCATACAGAGCAAATCACAAACTTCATGAATTTTGATCATTTTCTATTGCAGTTGCCATGTTTATTGTTTATTACAAAACTACAGAACAGCCTCAGAATTGAGCTTCATATCAATGTTTTTGATCACAAGACTAAACCAACTATTTACAGGACAAAACATACAACATGACTTCATTAATGAACTTCAACACATGCATGCAATAAGTATGGAGTTAAGGGGGCCAGGACAGTGAGGGAAGAGGAGAGACAGTAATTGTTATAATTTGCCAAGTCAGTAGTGGAGGATAATGGAGGAGGGCTGGGGTTGGAGTAATGAGGGTAGTGAGGTCTGAGGGGTTGATGTTTTCAGTATTTCTGAAGGAAATAATCTGATGCTCTTTAATATTGGATAATGGGGCATGAACCTCAAACAACACAACTTTGGGATAAGAGACGAGGGGGGAGCTCGGTGGTAGAGAGGGCTTTGGTGGTCAGTATATGGCAGCAATAATGATGAGCTTGGGACCTGTGAGTTTTACTGCTAAGCATTTGAAAAAAAATGTGATTGGGTACAGTGACAGCAGTGACTCTGATGCTCTCACGACAAAGCACAGTGAGTGAAAATTCCAACCAGATCCATGTTGAACATATATTGGTCCCTTAAGAATGTCACAATGGGCAAGCAGAGCTGGAGGGGTCCTGGAATAGGACCAGAGATGCAGCAGCTCCATTGCAGAGTAGCTCAGTGGGAGGGATGTGCTTGTGATGGTGAAACACAGAGTGATCCATATGAAAAGTTTCATAATACTGTACACATGATGAGGAGAGCGTTTAAAAGCAATGTAATCCAGTAGGTTGACAGTTCAGTTGAATATGCGGAAGCTAAAAGACCAGCCTGGCAGAAGCAGAGGAGTAAAGTGCTGGTAGCAGCCATGCAGAGGTACACTACAGCAGGGAAACCTAGCACACCACTTGGTCTAAGCAACAGATTAGCTAGCACCGTGGACCATGGCGAATAATCCACGGTGGCGGCTAAGTACCCACTGAGAGACGGCAGAGTAGCAGCAGATGGTTGCGGTCTCGCTTGCAAAGCAGGCACACCAGAACAATGTATTTATTCAAAGTGAGCACAGCGGGAAGCTTCACTCGAGGTGGAGAAATCAGGCACACGCCGCTACGTCCAAGCAGCAGGTTGTCCGGCAGGCAGGCGCTGTGCATGGTGCTGTGGCCACCTTCGCATAAACAATCCACAGGAGCAAGTTTGTGCCAAGGAAAGGAAGCAGAGTAGCAGCAGACAGTCCTGATCAGGTGTGTGTAGCAAGGAACACCAGAACAGAGTCCAGCAAATACAAGCACAGCAGAGACCTGACAGTCCCAGAGCCACAGGTGAGGCTTTTGCCGGCAGGGTTAGCTTCCAGGCTACCGAGGGACAGCAACAGTACCCCAGACAGGGGTTTTGGGCTTTGTCGAGCCAGCTAGGGGAAAGAAACTGTCAAAGAAGTACTCTGTACAGTAAGGTTTTGGTTGGCGCCGGAATAGAGTGTGCAGGAGGCCAGACATGACACTGCATGACACATGACATGAGTCTCATTTGTAATATGGTCATAATCAACTGCGTCTTGTGCCATTCCTGGAATTTGTCTGAGGATTTTGGCTTCTGCCCTTGTGGACAGAGGTTCTTAAATCCTGTCATTTCTCCAATTAGACATTTTCAATGTCATCTTCACGCAAATGACCCTTCTTCTTAACCTTTAGATGTCTATATTCTTCTGGTTTTGTGCTAGCCACATGGTAGAAATGTTATCAACAGGCCCACTTACTCACTGTGAATTGTCCAGACAACTACCTGCTCTATTCACACATGGACTCAATCAGAGATTACAAAGACTTTGTTCCAGTGAGCTGGAAGGGTAAATTCAATAAGTATTCAATCCAGCTGATTTGGATGTCTGCGTTCTCACATACATCTCCTTATACCTTCCTTTTCTTTGCAGTGCATGTGTGAAAGGGGCTAGGGTTTGATTTTTACCTGCTGCGACAATGTCTCAGGGGCTAGTGTTGTTTTCGCTTTGTGAGTCTGTGTGTGTGTGTCATCATGGCAAAATGTGGTCCTGGTGGAACCCAGTATAGCAGGAACTACCGCAAGAAGAGGTTTTTAGTATTTTTGCCAGATGTTTACATTTCTGTCTTTGGACAGATTTTATCAATATAATATTTTTATATTTTTTCAATACAGTATTGCAACTGTGCAAGATGCAGTCGCAAAACTTTACATATGAACAGTTGACACTGAAGGCTGAGTTCAAAGATGGGTGTGGTCTGAGCAAGGGGGCCGGAAATAGGAGGGTAGGAAGTAGAGAAGGGGCCATTGCCCTCCACTTAAGGCCTGGATCATTGTATCATGGCTGGAGTGATCCCATTGCAAGATGGTCTCTTGTTGTTAGTGTTATCGCTCAGATCTCTCTCTCTCTCTCTCTCTCTCTCTCTCTCTCTCTCTCTCTCTCTCTCTCTCTCTCTCATTAACACCACAGCTGCTGGAGTTAAGCTGCCTGTTAATGTCACAGTGACACACACCAAGTGTGTTCCCAGAGCTACTAATATACCCTAACAGCAATATCATCTAATGTCATAGCAATGACATGATGCACATATGGTCCACGTGTGTGTATGCTCTTACATGCCCTGCCGTGGAAGCCCATTCCCAGAAAACATAAATAAATAAATGTATGACTTAAAAAAATTTATTTATATAAAGTCAAAATTATCATTGGGTATCTCATAACTGTAACTGGACTTATTCATTTTGACTTCCCTTTAGATCGACTGAAGACACCTTTTAAGTTACTGTTCAGACAAATGTTAAAAACATACTCAGAGCCTGTGAACACCAGTGAACACATGGGTTAAAAAGGAATACATTTTCAATTAGTAAATGATATATAACTACAAACAACAATTACATTTTATCACATTATAGCATTATGTCACTACATTTGATAAAACGATACATGATAAACTGCGACATGATGATGTTTTAAAAACAGAGGCAGGCATCCAATTGGGCACTTGTTTTATTTCAGGTCATTTTCTTTCAAAATGCTGATTTTTGTAAATCCATAACTTAGCTACACACTATAGAAATGTACTGTATTTCTTGTGTTTGTGATCAAAACACTGCTGATGTTTGAATGATTGAAAAAAGATGTTTTTTATATTACTTCACTGTGTGTTCTAGTGGTGTGTGTGTGAATTACGGTTTCATATGCAACTTCTTGCGGCTGCTGACAAAATCCTTCAACAGGCGAGTCAGATGGAAGGCATGACAAAACTTTGATATCATGTCACACGTATACACACGCACACACACACACCAATGACTTTTATTCAAATCCATCCAAACAGCTGATCAGCACGACAGAGATTAAAACAGCTGACAGGAGCATGTCTGTGTGTGCGGGTTAATAAAACAGGATGTTATTAAAGGACTGTTCCACTGGTTTTGTATGTTTCAAACATTCACATCAATTCAATAGCCTTTATTGGCATGACATTTAACATGTAGTGCTAAAGCACAAATTAAAAGCACAATTAAAAGACAGTGAATAAAGTTTACAACTGATTACACAAATGACAATAGTCAACAGAGCAAAACAGGTCATTAAATTAGTGAGCAAAATTGAAAAATATGTACAGTGCATAATGAGACATACATACATACATATCTCATATGTCTCATATATGTTTACCTATAAACTAAATAACTTTGCTTATGATCTATAAAGAATCAATTAACAACAATGACTAAATATAAAGGCAGAGTGTGAGCTGTGAACTGCATGAACTCCAGTTGTTATGTGTTGTTGTATTGGTCGTCCCTAAGGCTGTGACATGCACTGACTGATCTTGCTGCATCTATGGCGCTCACAAACATTCTCTGACATAAAGGGTGAGTACTGACAAGACAGAATTTAATACTCTGGGTGGTATGATGAGATTTACATGACAGGACAAAACAAGAAATGAGTACCTACAATGGCAACAGTGTGAGAGAAGCAAAGGTTTGGTCTTGTGGTGTCGGGTGTGTGTATGCAAGCAATGGGGGGAGTGGTTTAAAAAAAGAGGGACGAAATAGGAATGAATTAATAAGTGAGTGTACCAAGCAGAGGAAACCTGGTCTCACTCCTAACTTACTTATAATCGGTCAGTGGCCCATCAGCATCAAACACCGACACACAGAGGCAATCTCAAGTGGTGGACATCCTGGGCATCTGCATTTCTTGATGCTCCGGGCATCAAGAAATGCGAGAAACGAGCGAGAAGGTCTGCATAAAGCCTCAAACAGGCTGTGAGATTTTAGCAATCTTACAAGTTTAGTGCAGCTACACTGAGCAACATGGATCTAATAAACTTGGGTATGACATCAAGTTCGGTGTATGCAGACTGTACGATGACAGTGGCTACTTCATCACCATTGTCCATCGACATCAGTAGAACAGGAAGTCATCAGCATGTGTGATCCATGTACCCCGCTGTAGTGGTAAAAGGAAAATGAAACCAAACACGAATTAAGTCCTTGCTATAGTGGCATGTTTGTGTGTGGAAAATATCTGGAGAAGATGAGGAGGAGAACATGGATGCGGTCGTGGCTGGGGAAAACAGGCCAACTTGGCATGCCAATTTTGCAACAAGAGCTTGAAGTGTATTTCTTGGTATCTACTAGCATTTAGCATTGTCGTGCTGATCAGCGCGTCATTTCATGCCACAGTTCTATTGGATGGTTAGTAGTAGGGGTTGGGGAAAAAATTGATATAGCAATATCGCAGTTTTTTGTGTGGCAATATCATATCATCACACAGCCCATTCCTAGTTAGCAGTCATAGGTCGTAACAGAACTCTCACAGTGAGAAGGTCATCCCTAAGTTCTGACACTGTCCGACTTTCATTCCAGGCTGCCTTTGATTGCAAGACTGTGACAACAGCCATTCTTGAACCTCACTCACTGTGCGACGTAGGACACTGTTTTAGAGCCACGACCAAAGATATCGCCGTGTTCCTTTAATGTCGGCCATCTTTCATCTGAGACAGCCAAAATCACACAGTGTATACCAGGGTTAAGGCCAGTGGGAGGAGAGGTGGATGGGTAAGACAAACTTGACTTTCATCTGGGAGCCTGCAGTTCATGTCTCGTGTGAAACCAAAACTCAATCAAGTTATTTTAATGACTCTCAACTGTGTTAGGAGACCTGTGGATGATGTAGGAGCTGAGACAAATTCTTGACTCAGTAACATTTATGCATGACGCCTCTTTGTGATTGTATTTCATAGAATGAGAAAGGCTTGATACACATAGAATGTGTCCAGAAGTTTCACTGTTCAGCCTGTGGATGTCAGTGTAGAGCTGTCTACAGCTGCTCTGCTGAAAGAAAGACAGTCTGAATAACTGTATGTGTGTGTGTGTGTGTGTGTGTGCGTGCTCTATTACCACCTTTGTGAGGAGTATTGGAGGACATTTGAGGGTTAAGACTTGGTTTTAGAGTTAAGGTTAATATTAGGTGTTGATTAGGGATAGGGTTAAGGCTTGTCTGTGCTTGAAACAATGTGATGTTGATTTAAAATACAAGTGTGTGTGAAGGTTACTGGCACATATCTGCAGTGTGTCAGCAAGTGGAGTCTAATGAACCTGGAGTGATAAGAAACACACACTCATGGAGCTTCCTCCTCATTATCTTTATCTCTCTCTCTCTCCCAGTTTATTTGCTTTGCTCAACACTGGAACTACAATGTATTTCACCTTTCTGAGCTGGAGCACAAGCTGCAGTCTTCTCTCTGGGTTCATTAGTGTGATGATAGTTGAGCAGTGAAGCATGTGAAGATGAGGATGTCACTACAGGACATGGAAACATGGGATACAGTCATTTAACTTATCTCCCCACACTCACATCCCTTTTAATCCCTTTAAAATCTGCTCCAATCTCCTGCTGCTCCTCCTCTGCTCAGACTTCGGAAGCTCTTCCGGCTCCACCTGCAGCTCCTTAAATCTCCTCCAATCCCTTTTACCTTCTCTGGAGGAGATCAACACACAGAACATTCAGGAACCAGCAGGCACAGTGCAGGTTAAAATCACATTTTCCAGTTATTCTTTATCAATGTCCGATCAGAACGCTGGCTGTAAACAAGTTGTTAAATGGAACTGGTGGATAACAAAGGAGAGATTACAACATGATTACGGTGGGATTAAACTGAGACTTGTCCTCCTCTTCTTCTGTGCCTCATTCCTTGTATTCCTCCTCAGTTACATAGCCTGTGCTTTGTTTCACCCTTAAATAAACTGCAGGCGAACAGAATGCAGCTAATTAGACAGGCTCCCAGTTGTGGAATGTAACAACACATCACTAAGATTAAACCAGAGGTTCCCAGACATTTGGGTTTTGATCCCTTACAAAGAAGCAATGCCTAGTTGGGGCACTGCCATGTTTCAGATGTCTGTAAAGCCCCTTCTCCACTGCACAAAATACCTGCTAACACCTAATAACATCTGGCTTTTTATTGCAGTGGGAAAGGTTTTAATTGGCATTCACACCCGGGTCAAATGACTCTGCAGTAGACACGGGTATTTATCATCTCCGGCTCCGGTCAGCATTGATGGGAACACAGCAGAGCTAAAATTAGCGGGTTCACCTGGGTTTTCTAGCCTGTCTGTGACGTCAAACGTGAAACACCAAAAACACCCACACACACACAGGAAGGCACACTCGTCTGCTGCAGAGCTACTCTCATCTACATGCAATGGGAAAGGAGTCTATAGCCTATTTTTGGCAGCTGTGTACACAATTTTGGTGGAAAAGGGGTATAAGATGTTAGCAGTTCTGCTGAATAGACATTTCCCCTGTAAACCTTTTCATATGGCTTTATTCAATTAACAAATATTAGAGAAGTCCAAGTCCAGTATGTCTAGCAGGACTTTTTTTCTACTTTTCTTTATCATCTTATGACCTCCCAGAATTACCAGATGACCCTTGGGAAGGGTGCCAACCTTGGGATGAGAACCACTGGGGGGAAAGAAAGACCTAATAAAGATGTTAGAAGAGAAAAAATAGCAAGGGGCGAAGAGGAGACAGACCAGGAAACATGACAGAAAGTGACCAAAGGCTGGGATTCAAGCTGAAACAAAATGAAACACCCATGTCACAGCACAACGTCAATACTTGAGCATCTCAACAGAAAGCATCCAGTACATGGAGTGAACCTGACACAAGGTAACATTAAGGTTAGCATTGACATTAGCCTCCCTCCAGGCTGCAGCATCGTTCATCTGCAAAAACTGCCCACACTGCAGTGACACAAAGCTGTTGCAAAATCAGTGTGGCAGCTTGTTAGGCTTTTACATACTGACTGCAGCATTTTACTTACTGTATTTGCATTCTTGAGTAAACTGAGCTAACTAAGGGACATAACCAGAGAAAATAAAATGCTGCAGTGAATACGTGAAAGCCTGAGCTTCATTCATGTTACTATTATCAAAACATCCAGTAATGTAAGGAGCAACTGAAGCCTAATTATTGTTGCAGTTTCAGCAGTAAAAATGTTAATTTTTTTCTAAAAAGGAAACCTACTAGTTGTTCATCTAAGAAACCGATATTATGTTTTAATATATATTTGCTATTTTGCTTAATAAAGCAAAGGTATTATATTAGTAGTATCTGATTACTGACTCAATGAATGGATTAATCAGTAGGATACATGATTCCTAAAATAATCAGGTGACAACCACCCACCATTCCATGATCATACCTTGTCTGAAAAGTTACAAAAGGACCCATTGTAGCTCACAATAATGTTTGTACATGTGAAATTATAATACAGCTAATTGGCCAAAGTGCTTCAGTAGTTTGTAAATGTTAGCTAATTAGCTCACCTCGCCGCTGTGGACTAGTGCCACACAGTGATTGTGCTAGCTCACGATTGTACAAGGAGTCATGGGTAACAGCTAGCCTATCATTATGTTTTCTTCTGTAAATTAAATGGGTTTTTTTTTATAAATAGGCTGATTTATCTTTTCTAAAATCATTTGTATTTATGTTAATATATATTTTCAGACATCCCCACAGTAAGTCTGAGGACTCCCTGGGGGTCACAAACCTCCTGTTGAAGACCCCGGATTTAAGGCTTATTTATTTTAAGTTTTATTCTGCCAGTTAATTTTAGAGCTGCGAGCCGTAGCAGCTGGCAGGTCGACAGACTGCAGAGCAACAGCTGATGTGTTTGTTTAAGATAAGAGAGCAGCTGATAATCAATACAAACCTCATCAATAAACCCTGAGATAAGACACACTGAAAATACCCAAAGATAACAGAGAGAGAGAGAAACAGAGAAGTTTAAGGAAAGAAAGATTCTGTTTGGAAAATAAATATTTTTTTAATATTTACTTTGAAACATACTTGCAAATGAAAGCATGGTGGGTGGGGGGTGTTCATATCAAAAAGTTGACTTTCCTCTTATTTTCACTGTCACATTTGTTTTAATGATGTAAATATGTTTTTGCAGAGATGTCTCTCACAACATTAACTCAAAACCCGTGCAACAGAATTTAGTAGACACATAATCAGTACATGCTTGTATTCAAAGGACAGAATGTCACATCAGCTCAGTTTGTGCAAACACACAGAAGACACTGTCTTCTTTACAAAGGAAAAAAAAATCACATTAAGCTCGAGCCTAACATGACAAAAAACACACTCTCATAAAAATCTTATGTACAGCTTCCTTCACATACACTTTGTTATTTAAGACACCACAGACACACAGACGACCTTCCACTGGAAGGAAAAGTTTTAAGAATCAAAGACACAGAGTTTGTGGTCCAGTTGCTGTTTCTTTCTGTCAAACCGCTGACTCACTTCAGAGGTGTTAAAAGAGACTTAGCATGAATGTAAAGCTGTTGAGCTATAAATCTGTTGTAAAAATTGGATTCAGTATTGGATCCTAAAATGTTTAAATCTGATGTGATGCCTGGGGAAAACTGGAATTTGTAGAGATGCATTAGCTGACTGTTTGAAGAAACTGATCAGTCAACTACACGAATTCTTGAAAGTGTTAAAGTTAGTCCAGTGATGTGTTTGAGTCCCTTCAACCTTCAGTCCTCATGAAGACCCCCGGACATTTCACAGGGTCATCATTCATAAGGTGTTGGGAGCTGGAACAGCACGATGACTGTACGTCCCCGTAAACCACATCACAGTCTTACTGCAGAGGTTAAAATCCACAGAATCTGTTTTAGAATCTGTCTTCACTCATGAAGAAACAACCCCTGATTTCCCTTTCACTCCTCCACTATAGTAGCATTTGGACAAAATACAACATTTTAAAAAAGTTTAAAAATCTCTAATGGGTGTGGAGACAGACTTGAGTCCTGTAGAAGCAGCCTGAGAAATCTTGCATAGTCCACAGCTCAGTGTTTCACATAAATCCCCGTGCTTGTGTCCAGCAGCCATTTAAAAATATAGATATATATATCAGAGGAGGAGAAGCAGGGGAAGAAGCAGCATCAGATACAGGAAGCAGCTGGTCCGAACTGTCCTGACAGCTGAGGATCGATACCAGCGCACCTCCTCTGAGTCATCTGGGAAGTAAAGAAAGACAATAAACTAATTATTGTCAATGTAAGTTCCTAATTTTAACACCTGTGTTCTGATATGTCGTGTCTCAATAAACTTTGTGGTTTATTTTTTGGTGGTCTTCATGGTATTTAATACTTTTTATGTTTGTTTTTTGATGCTTCCCATAGTGTCTAGTAGATACACACGTCTATAGTGTTCATGGTTTTTAAGGTTATTAATCTATGCTTCATATGTTTCTGTACTTCCATTCACCGCAATAACATTTTCCCTCAGTAGGGCTTACCTCATCCCAACTGAGGGATAAATGCTTTCAATTGTAAAGCGATACTAAGTGAAAAAGGCAGTGGCATATTTGATGTCAGAGGATACAATAAATGATTACTTCACATTTTTTTGTTTTAAAAAGAAGTTTATAAGCTGCAGTTTATGTATATTTGAGGGTAAGAAAGGTGAAGATGTAATACGAATATCTGGATAATTTAATATTACGTAGTCCTAAACTAACCAAATCTAACTGACATCACTATTGTTAACATAACAGAATCAAATAACAGTTCTGTCTCTTCAAATATTCATTATTTTATTAGCAAAGTACAAAAAAAAAACCCAAACATATTTTTTGCGTTTTGCTTAAAAATTGAAACTGAACATTTGACATAATCTGTCAAAACAGACATGCCAACCTCAAGATGTCCATACCAGCGATGACATGTTTGGCCTTCTCATGAGTTGGCTGCACTTGTTTTTTGTCTCCTTCTTTGTTTTTATTGGCGGCTCACAAACTAACTTCAAATTTGTACCGCCACCTACTGTATCGGGGTGTGTAGATGCTGCATTAATAACTTAATTAAAGCAATCTGGCTTCTATTTATCGACTATAATTTCATTATCAGAATAATACATCTTAATATAAATTTCCCCTTTATTGGCTGATAAAGTATCTGCCTGACATATATATCATGCATCCCTAAAAAAACTACAACTTCATCAATCTAGACCACAATACATTCTGATGAATACAGTAATCTAACTTTTTATCTAAAGATTAAATGCTTCATTCTTACTGATGCACTAACCCTACCTACAGTCACGTTATATGACAGAATCCTAGTCCTCACTTATTTATTATCTTGTATTTGCTCAGACAGCTTAATGTGAAAGTAATGTGCTGATATTGTGGGATGTTTGTGTTGGAGCTGACGGGTGTGAGGGTGTTTTGCATTCTGGAATAAAAGCACTGAACTGTAAATGGGCAGACGGGGCGTGTGGTCATTCAGAGGTGTGTTTACACTCGGTGGGAGTTTACTTTGAATGCCTGGGTAGTTATTTTGTTTGAGGTGAAAAGTGTGAACGACACAGTTTTGGAACAGACGGTCTAACTGTTGGGCGTTGTCTACACCTTTGGTCTTCATTCAGCTGAAGAATACAGCAGCTGGTGAGCAGACAGTGTGGAAAACTACTAACTTAGAACACATACTTTGACATGGTCTGTGAACACATGAACGCACAAGGGGGATGAGTTTCAAAAAGCAGAATCTGCTCTCAAGTTTGAAGTCTCTGCTGTTTGATTTCCATAAAAACAAACTGAAACCAAAGGTTTCATAAAAGAGAAAAAATAAACAACCTAATAAGTCATGCATGATTTTGGCAACTGCAGAAAATGTAGTGATAACGTGTTTGGTGTGTGTCTCTTACCACAGTCTTTGTGGAAGACATGGGGGAAGCAGTGTAGGACGCCGTAACCACAGCGACAGTAGGAGCATCCTTTCTGAACCCACTCACCGTGAGGAATCCTACCACAGCTCCTACAGACACACACAAGAAATATGAATAACCAAACTAAGGAAACAATAACTTGTTACAAGTTAATAGTTGCTAGTATACAATACAGAAACTTAAGATTTGGAGTGTTGTTTTGTTGTTTTCTTGCCCTTACCTGATGCGCTGGTCGTACTCGCAGCTCCTCCCCGTGAAGAAAGGAGGGCAGGCGCAGAAGCTGCCCAGGATACATGTCCCTCCGTTCTTACAACAGCTACGACTCTGCTCAGCACCTTCAGGGAAAAAAGACAGACGTTAAAGTTTCCACTGATAAACTGTTGAAATCTGTTTCCTCCAAATAAACTACTAAACTGCACTTAGACAAAACCTAACACATGAAACATCCTCTGCTTTTAACTCCAGCCTGCAGTTTTAAACTGACATGTTGCCTTTTGCAAACTCAAATAGAAGCTTCCATATTTCAGACATGAATTTTGTATAAAACAACTTATCACGGTGAGGTCAAAGGTGACAGAAGGCTATGTGAGGGTCTCTGCAATAACTTTTTAAATTGTATTATTATTTTTCTTTTTACCCCTCTCTTCTCCCTGTTCTTCCTACTTGTGAAGAATCTTGTAACATTGTTTTGAAAGCCGCAGAGTAAATTAAATATTTATCTTGTAGATTAGAGGCTCTTAATGTGTTTGTTACTTTTCCAAGTTCCAGTTTTCGGACCCTGTGAGACCAGCTGAAGGCCACTACAGGGCCCTCAGACCTTTGGTTGAGCCTCTCCCTGCCTGTAGCTGTATCTGTGAGATAAACCAGAGTCTCCATCTGGCAGCACATTCCTGTCCTCTGCATCACATCAGCAGACAAACACTGAGAGTCACAACAAACATCTGAAAATAACAGAAAAACACTAAAAACTAACTGACAACAGCCTCTTTGTCCATCTGCCACAACTTCTTCTTTTAGGACTTTTGTTCTACAGAAAACTGCAAACAAGTTTATAATTACTAAGACTTTAAATCAAAGTTTAACTTAATTTCAAACTTTTCTTGATTTTAAAAGACATATTTTTTCAAAGAAAATCTTTTTTTTTAATTTATTGTTTGTTACTTTTCCCCAGTTTTGGGGTTTGTACTCTTCATTTCTTTCTTTTTTATTTGAATCACTTTATGTCAAGTTTTCATATCAAGTTGGATATTTTTAAATACTATTTTATATATACATTTTCTTCTGACATGTTTTTCTTTACCTTCTTAGAAAATAAATACTGTATATCAAAATGCTAAAAGTATGCTGTGTCAGCAACTGGAAATTCAATGTGTGCACTCTTGCTATAAGTATATGTATAAAACTTTTACTTTCTGCCTTTAGTATACATTTTTTTAAAAATCTTGTGTAAGTATCTTTCTAAATTCGAGTTTCATTTTATAGCTTAATTCTCACATGTTTTACATGTTCTTGCTTTGAGACATAGACCAGGTTCCGGATTTTATTAACACTAGAGTCATGAGTCCAAATAGCCCCTACAACTCCAGACAGTTATCCCAAGAACTGAAAAATTTGTCAAAATATCTATTTTTACAGTTTTCCTCTGGCATTCAGGTATGTTTCCCATTGATTTAAAAACTGCTGTATGCCTCAGAGTTTCTCTACATGAAGGTCTAAATGAGTGTTTTCTTCTCTGCCATGAGGGAAAGGGAAAAATGTTTTAAATTTGCTGTTTTTACTTATGTATGTATTTTAGCTTTCCATTTTTTTCCATTGACAAAAGCATGTCAAATTTAAAAATGTTACAACAGATATCGTATTCCCTCTTTTAGAAATACCCACTTACATCTCAACACACTCTCCCTCTCTCACAGTTTATAATATTCTTTACAGAATTTGGGCATGTCAGCAGAAAAATAACTAAGTCACTTTTTTTTTTTGGAGTGTACAAACTGCCCCTGTCTGTGGTAGATTTTTTCTTTGATGGTTTTTGGAGCTTTCTGCCTCCATCTTTGCATACAGTGGTCAAGTGTGAACTTACTGCCTGTGAGGCCAATGAAGGGCAGAACGGCACTGGCGTCACGGTGTTTACGGTCCCCGCTGTTTGGCGAGTTCACCTGGGCAAACTGGGCCAGGAAGTCCTGGGAGGGCTGCTGGGATTTCACCACCACAGGAGAGGATTCAGGGGGAGATAAAGAAGAGGAAGAGTAGGATGGACTGGAGGTCTGGTCTCTGCTGCAATCGTCTCCCTCACAGTCTGAAAAATAGAAAAAGTGACAAAGTCAGATTTTGTCCATAAAACCCTCATTGTGTGATGAATGGATCACTGTCTGCTGCTTCTGCTCTTTCAATCAGAGTTCTTCTTTGAACACAGGCATATTTCTAAGGTGACCATTTAAATTACTCACAAGGGCCTGTTTTCTTTCTATCATACAGTTGGAGAGCCTACTCTATGGGCCTCCTCACCCCATGGGCTCCAGTGCAACTGCCCTGCCTGCACTGTTTGTATCAGGGGTGTCAAACATACTGTGCAATGGTTTTATTGGTCCAGCCCATCTGAGATCAAATTGGGCTGTATGTGGCCCATAAACTAAAATGAGTTTGACACCCCTGGTCTACATTTACGCCCCTGGTGCAGTGTGTAAATTAATGAGCAGACATTTGATTGTGCAATCTATCCATATCATTTGGAATGGGATGAAGAATGTGTCCAAAAAACCTTAAAAGCTCTACAGTCTTCATTTCTCAGTAAGAGACGTTCTGTGTGACCTGTAGATCACATTGGTATGATCCTTAAAACTCAGTTTTACACATTTTTTGCTGTATATGTTACGAAAACTGAAATCATGGGTAAACTCAACTGTGGCCTGCAGATCTAGAAACAAAGCTTTACAACCTTAAACTCAGAGATTCAGAGATGCATGATATTGGATTTTTTTGCCGCTATCCAATATGTATAGTTCATTTGTACTGTATAGTTCAGTGGCCGATACCGATGACGTGCCGATATTATTGTGCATCCCCTAGACCATTTGACTCATGCAACTAAAAAAAAAAAAATCAATGTTTTTTTTTTTTTTAAATCATTTTTTAATCATAACTTTTGAGGACACCGTGTTTCTGTAACAATAGGCTTTACTGTCAGAAGGGAAAAAACGCAAATTGTTTCTCATGTATAAAATAAATCATCACTGAGCACAGGAGTGAACATGATGAATGTGTAGCACTGACCTGCAGCAGGCAGAGCAGCAGCACAGTGGAAACAGCTCACTGCACACAGCACAATCCTGCAAACATCCAATAAAGAAACTTTATCAACAGGTAGACTTCTACAAAACATTTAAAAACGAACAAGATGTCTGTTAATAAAATATTCACAAGTTTCATTTGGTCTCACCTGAGCAGCTGTGTCCACCTCATTTCACCGGAGACTGAAATATATCCACAAAACTACAATTTGGTTCCGTTTGTTGCGAGTTTGTTTAAACTCAAACACAAGTCTGTCCTGAATGAATTCAACTAACACTCTTCCCCGGTATCAGAAATATATCCGAAACTATAGAAACGGAGATTCGTCTGAGTCAGAAGAAGGTAAAAGTGTCCATAAATAAAGTTCCTGTCCGAAGTGACTTCACTTCTTTATTCCGCCAATGATTTTTAACAGACGAAAAAAAAGCTTCCTAATTAGAAAAATGAAACTCCGCTTGGGTAAGGAAAAATAACGTACACCAGTGTGAGCGTCCTCAGTGTGTGTGGTGAGTCTCCTCTGAGTCTGCAGCCTCCTCTCTGCTCTCAGGTGAGTCTCATACAACTGGCTCCGGAAGCCCCGCCCACTCCCGATGGCTCTCTGTTTCCGTCTGTCTGACGTGTTCAGGTGCAATCAACAATAACGAAAACTCACCAAAACACTGGAACGTTTAAATTATGTTTTATCACAAAGCCTGCAAAAATTACAGCCAGGGTCATTAAAAATATAAAGTCGCTTTTAATAATGTCATATGTATTAACAACTTCCACTGGCAAAATAACTGAATGACTATTTTATTTTATTTTTAAGATAGACTACAGGATTGCACGTTCGTTATCGCTGGGAAATTTAGATTACTTCCTAAGAAATAATTATCTGAAAGATAAGCAGTTTCAGCCAGTCAACATATTTTTTTTTTTTTTTTTTTTTTATTGTGGTGTTGCTTGGCTGTAACTTCTTCATATATTGCTGTCTTGGCCAGGTCTCCCTTGAAACAAAGATTGTTGCTCTCAATAGGTCTTACGTGGTTAAAATGTATTAAATTTTAAAAAAGCAGCAATTTAATTTTTTAGATTATTATTTCTTTTGCTTAGGATGTAACATAAATTTCCGAACCATAAAGAACTTGTAACGCTTTATCCTTTTTATTTTTTATTTTATTTTTATTTTAAAGATGAATATAAACTAAAATAAAACAAAATAAAAATAAAATAATGACCATATTTGGAGATAGAGCATTTTCCCTGGACAGTGATAATGTGTTTTCAGACCCAGTTTTCAGTTTGATTTTACTGTGAGAGAAGTATTTCTTAACCGTTCAGTACAAGACTGAAAGTGAAGTGACATTTATACAAGAAAACAGACTTTCTATGTCTCTGGTGACTGATGTTTTTTTTTTAAATAAATGAATAAGGAGCTCTGTTGTCTCGTTTCCATTTGAGAGACATCTCATTTCGTGTTCTGCGACTTATGAGTAAATATGGACTTTCCTTCAGATGTTTCTCCTCTCCCTGTTTTTCTCACCTTGCACCACACCCCCAACCCTCTCTCACTGCCCCCTCTCTCTCTGCATACACATGTATGGTATAGTAACCTCACTCGGCCCTTCACATGGTAATGACCCTGCTGCTGAAGGAGAATCCACCTTTCAGAAGCACATCCCTCCCTCTCCACTGCAACTTCAGTTTATTATTTTTCATTTTCTACAATAAATGCCCCATATATTTTCCACTGTACAGTATGACTAATGATGTGACAGACCTTTCCTTGCTTTTCCTTCATGGCCTCCCTTACTTCCCTCTCCTGTTAGAAACAATACTGTTAAAAACATACACATGGTGTTTCATAGGCTGATTCTGTCATACTAAATAAATGCATCAATAAACCAATAACGGATTCAATCCTTCTACAGCAGAATTTTGTTCCTTATAGCACAGAAAGAAAAATGCTGGGAAAAAAAGCTTTATTTTATGGGTCTTATTTTTTGAATAATTTCGCAAAAGGTTTTATGTATTATTAACATGTCGTCTGACATTTCAAAAAGCATCATACTGAAAATAATACATGAGAAGTAGACCTATTTCAGTATCTAAGCCACAGCACATACAGATACTTCTGTCTGTATGAGTTTATTAAGGGCCACATCATTTCCAGATTGTGGGTTTTCTATCTTGGAGAAAAATGTTGCTTATATCCATATGGTCTGGCACTGCCCAGCAATCCAGGTTTTAATGGAGAGAGGTGAGGACATTTCGTAATCCATAACACTGTGGAGATTTTTTTTTAATCTGTTCTGCTCATAAATGATGAATTACTACTTTCATGTACTTTTTATGAGTGGCCTACATGTATTTCTCGCCCTCCGTCTCCTTCCTTTCTTACACTTGTTTGTCACTGTTTTATTTTTCAAAAATGTAATTAACCATTTCTCACAAGAAGTCAGTAAATGTGCAGGAGAGTGTAGTACAACAGGTTCCTCAGAAAGGAAGAGTGAGCAAAAATAAACCTTTCTCAGCCATTATTCAATATCAAAGTCCTTTTTAAAAAAATGTGGATCCTTTAACATTGTTTTCTGGAGTAAAACCAGGAGAGACCCCCTCCCCCTCCATTCAGCCCTGGTTAATCTGCCCCCGCTTTGACCACAGAGGCACAATCAGAGGTGGAAATGGGTATTTTGTGATCTGTGCAGCATTACAATGCAGTCTGATCTCATGCTAATACACAGCAGGAGAGTTAGCAGCAGGAGGGAAACCTGATCTGAACACAACAGGAAATCTGCATGTGAAAGCTGTCAGAATGCTGCAGGACTCAGAGGGGAAGAGGAAGACACAGATCTATGAAAGAAAGCACAACTTTATCTTCATATGATGATGCAAAGAGACATGTGGAGAGTCTCCCTCCTGCCTGCTGGTGGTCACAGCCCCTACAGCTCTGACTTTCACATCAGTTTTTCTTCATCTGAATTGCACTTTTGGCCATTTTTCCACTTTGTTAAGGCCCTGTTACAGATCATATACCCCAAAACTGGCTGTAAACAAACATCTTCTAACCTCCACAGATTTGACTCCAACAAGAGTAGATAATGTTGAACAGCAAATATAGATTAGTGTTCTGGGTCACATTGACCTGAACATCCTAGAAATTAATCTTCAGCTGAGTGAAGACCTAAAAATATTTATAATGAAATCGTTTCAGAGAAGTGTCATAAGATGGCCAAACAAGGATGTAGTTATCGGAGATCAAAATATGGATCATTTCCCATAATGGCTTAAAACAGAAATGCACATTTAAGTTCTAAATAAAACATCCCTTTAAAAAAAATATATTAGACTCCGATTTAATTTAGATCAAAATACAAGTCATTTCTCTGTGTCTAATGTTGGATCGTATCAGTCTTACTTAACAGCTGTAAACTGATTGAGAAAATGATCTGATTTTCACAACTAGTATTTGGGGTTTTTTTGTTAAATGGCTAAAAATGAATGAGACTTAAAAGTGAAGGGCAGTGCTGGATCTTCCTGCAGGGGACATAGGGGGCCGCCTAGGGCACCACCCAGGAGGAGGGTTGACATTATGAAAAATCAAACATAAAGGAAAAATGAACCAAAGGTCCAATGCTAGCAGTAGTGCTGTAGCAGGGGTACCACCACCTGTAGTCTTTTCTTCAGCAGAAAAGTGGTGACAGGGCACTAGGGAGTCCTTCATCATAGCACTCGAAGAGAAAGCACTGCCAGGATTTAGTATTTACATAACGTGCCAGGTTTTATGACAACAACATCTTGACACTAGCGTTAGCTTGGTAGCTAATGTAACACTACATTTAGAGAGAGGCAAAAAACATAGTTAACAACAAACTTACATGGTGTGCAGTTATAAAAGCACAATGCCCACCTGCAACATGCAGTGTACAGCCGATCTGCTTTTCTGTCTTTGTTTCTGAATTATATATCATACAGTAGATAAGCAGCAGTAGAACAGCACTGACATCACCAGCACCTTTTTGAAAACTTCATTGATTTTCAACTAGAACTGGGAGTGGCTGCAAAAAAAAAATGCCAGAGCGCTATGAGGGTGTGCAAGGTGCTAGCACTGGTAGAGTTTATTTTAATTTATTTATTACACCTTTTTTTTTTTAAATTTTTTCCTATTGACATGTTTTATGTGTGTGTGTGTGTGTGTGTGTGTGTGTGTGTGTGTGTGTGTGTGTGTGTGTGTGTGTGTCTGAAAGGTAATATAACATTTTACAGTATGAATCAAGCTTTTACATTTTCCTGTTAGATTGAATGTTGAACCTAATTATAAATAAAGCTTTGGAAAAAAAAGCTTTATATTACAGTAACTGCAGTTTCACTCTATTTTTTATAAACTCTCCAACCAAAGAGATTAAAACCAACAATGAAATTTATAATGGGACAATTTGTAGTTAAAGTCTGATGTCAGTTCATGTTTCCATGTGCAAAACTTCACTGTCATACATGATGGTCACTGGAGAGAAAATCTCCTCAAAGCTGCAGGCTGAGGTGGCCCACAGTGACTCTGTGTCTCCATCTGGTGGCGGATTCATAAAACACACTCAAACTGTGACTGTGGAAAAGTTAAAGGGTCAGTTCACTGGTTTTCAGTCTGGACTTTATTTACCTGTTGCTTCCAAATATAATTCAGCATAGATCAACTTAATTTATAACCACTTCGCTTTAGTTTGAAGAAATTAGGGGCCCTGCTAACATGCCAGAGGGGCTCCAATGTTTATTACAGTCACAAAATGAAGCACCGACTCCTACCTCTAACATTCATCACAACATGCTTTATCTTGTTTATATAATCCTCACCAAACAGTTTGTGGTGTTAGGGGGAGCTACATGCTAAACAGTGTATCCATTCTCCCTCTAACTCTGTGCAGCATTCAGCCACAGCGCAGGTGTCCATAGAGCTGATGAACACAGTATTTGATCTCTGTACTGGCATGCTGGTATAATATCCATTATTACTTTTTCAAATGAGTAATGCAGACTTCAAGGAGCTGCCCAAATTCACTGCACTCAGCTGTAGTTTGTCAAGAAATAGTAGGTGTATTTTTTTTTTAGCTTGGGACAAAGCTAGGCCAACTCTTTCCCCCTGCTTCCAGTATTTATGCCAAGCTAGGCTAACCACAGCCTGACTGCAGCTCCATACTTCATGCACAGACATGAGAATGAAATCAATTTTGCAAACTCAGTGTCAGGCAAAAAGTTAAAAAGTGTATCATTCAAAATGTTGAACTGTTTCTTTAAAACAACTTTCTGCATTGTTAAAGGGACAGTTCACTCCAAATCAAAAATACATACTTTCCCTCTTATAATGCTGTTTGTCAATCTAAATAGTTTTGGTGTGAGGTGCAGAATGTTGGAGATATCTTCTCTCCAATATAATGGAACTAGATGGCACTCGGCTCAACAGCAGTGCCTCTTTTCAGAAATCATAACCAGATTACTCAAAATGATCCACAGACCTTGTGAGCAGTTTATGATTGAGTTTTTTTGTTTGTTTGTTTGTTTGTTTTTTGTCACATTGAGCACCACAAGCCGAGTGCCAACTTCCATTATATTAGAGAGAATGCAGACATCTCTATGGCCAATATCTCTAACAGCAACTCTGATAAATGATGCCATGCCAATGTTCTGATGGTACATAATTCCGAAGTCTCAATTGTCCAAAAAGTGTCCTATTAGATTGACAGCCTATTTGTACACAACCTATTATCCCGAAAAACATATGCTCATTGATCTGAAAGTGCCATTTCTCCAAAAATACAGTTCAAACTCTCTCAAACAGAAGCACCGAGCTATTTATTAGGCAGAATGACCTCATCAGATTGGCTTACCCTGATATTTTTTATCCTAACCCTAACCAGTTCTCACTCTTCATGCCTAAATTCAACCAACCCAACCAATGAAGACAAGTATTAGCCAATCATGGAGGTCAGATGATGTCACTCTGCATAATAAATCACCACATGCTCCTGTTTGGGAGAGTGCCTTTGGAGAAACAGTCTTTTGGGGAAAATAGTTTTGGGATAATGGGCTGTTGTGCAAATGGACTTTCAGTCCGATGGGACATTTTGTGGACCATTGAAGCTTAAGAATTATGGACCATCAGGACAATGAGCAGTCCCTAGTTGGACAGCACTACAGATAGGAGGAAAAATATGAACTGTTCCTTTAAACATTTGGCTACCAGACTTTTGTTTGAAAAATTCACAACTTTAATAAATGCAGTTAAATATTTATACATTATCTTCTTTATAACAATGCAGTACAGATACACAGCTTTACAAACTGTTAAGACTGATCTCTGCATCATCTTTCATAGCTACACTGCTGAACACAACACAATACACTTTATATATATTTAGACACATTCCTTCTTAAAGTCTGCCATCTCTAAAGTGCTTCATATTCCCAGACTGTCACTACCTAATGTTAGCATTTAACCATTATCATGCTCACTGTTTTTTGTAATAAACATCAGTCTAACAATCCGTCCTCAGTGATTTTGGGAGCATTTTCTTGGAATCAGCTCCTCTTTGACAGCAGTACTTCTCACCATTTGTCATGTGAATTGAGCCTGTGAATCCCTTTACTCAAACTTGAAGTCATGTTGAACTTTAGCAGAACATATGTGTCCTTAGTGCAAACATAAGCTTAGCAGCAAGGGAGGATAGGATTATATGACAGCTGATAGGGAAATCAGCTACAATGACATAAGACACAGAATGGACTAGTCCACATGGAGACAATAATGATATTATTTTCTTACAACAGGACGCCTCCTTGTGCGTTGTTATTTTCTTATCCTCTTTTTTAGCTTATCGTTTTACAATTTAAACACTTAGAAGTATTACTGCCTTCAAGTGGAACTCATGAGGTTGCGTTTTCAACATGGGAATATGAGTACCAAAAGGAGTTAGGAGTTTGACTTGAAAGAGCACAAAGCTGAATTGACAAAACTAACAAAGAAACAGATGTGACCTTGAATTCTTTAAAAGATGCTAAATGTTTTCTGCTTTTTGGTATTCATGCCAAGGAAGGAGAGTAGATAACTGCTAGAGCTGGGTATTGTTAGTGCTGATATAATACCTTGGTTTATACTATTTACTAGGGATGCACGATAATATCGGCATGTCATTGGTATCTGTGGATATTGGCTTTAAAATGGAATTGGCCAACATGCTTGTTCTTATTTTGAACATTTGATGAATATTACATACATTTAAAAGTATTGCATTTCATGTCTCCATCTGCTGGTGGGCCATCATGATAAGCATGCTTAATATGATGTTAATTCCACTACAGAAGACACTTGATGATCACTAAATTTAGGTAGAGTATATCGATATCGATATTGGTCATCGGAAAAATTGGTTGTTGTGTATCGACTTATTGGATAAAAATACGATATCATGCATTCCTACTATTTACTTTAAGAAAATAGCTCTATGTTTACAATTTACAAAGTTGTCAGTGGTTAGAGGGGAACTATAGTTTATTCCAACTTGCATTGTATTTTTATGGCTGTGGCTATTGGCTCAGCCAGTGGCAGCTGCTGGTCTTTCAAACAGGGGAAGCTCTCTTTGAGTTTACATCATAAAATTTGTCATATTGTAGCGAGACAGTAACTTATAAAAGGAACATTTATTTGAAGCCGTTTTTCAACCACACTCATGCCATAAAACCACAGCAAAACACACCTCAAAGATTCTTAGATAGGTTTAAACACCTGAATGGCACTCTGTCAAAAGACTCTACTCGCAAACATCCGCATGGGACTGAGCTCGAAATGCGTCGATGCCAGTGTGTATTTCAAAAGCGCTGTCAATCACAAAGGCGTTCAGCCTTTTAGACAATTCCTCCAATCATCATGCATACACCGAGCGTCCTGTCCCGCCTACCGCTCCATTAGGTCCCAGGGAAGCTAAGCCTCCCTGGAAGTGACGATTTTGTCGCATTTATCCAATGACCGTCTCGCTTTGCTGCATGAAAATACCTGTTCAGCACTGTCTCATAGGAATGCTTGGAGGCTCCGCGTCATGATACGAGAATGTATGACAGGGAGGTTGCGTTTGAAAACTGGTGATAAACAGCTGACGGAGGTAATACCACGCAGCTGTGGTCGGGACTTTTGCACTGTGTGCAGTCACAGAGTTTGTTGGTGGATGGTCAGTAAATTCCATCAAAGTGTATGTCTCCGAGCTTAATAAAGCACGTCTTGCCCTCTGTTTCTCACACATGTAAAAAAGATGAAAGTGTTAGGGTGGAGGATTTGGGTTGGTTTCAAGCCTTATTTTATGACGCCAAACTAAGTAACTAAAGTAAAGTGATATGTTTTGTCTCATAGTAACTTCTTATCATCTATTGCCACTATGTATCACGGAGTACCTCAAGGCTCTGTCCTAGGTCTTCTTGTATTCAGTTTCATTTACATGCTTCCCCTGGGCAGATTAAAATTCAATCACGCCATCTCTTTCCATCATTATGCTGATGACACTAACCTCTGTGTGTCAATAAAACCAGGATCCCCCAATAGACTGACTTCTTTAAAAACATCTAAGGGATATCAAGTGCTGGATGTCTAAAAACTTTCTCTGACTCATTGAAGAAAAATCTGAAATGTATGTAATGTAGATGTATTATTTTGTATAATCTGTGAAGCACTTTAAGAACACTGTTTTGAAAGGTGCTTTATAAATAAAATTATCAATAGTATTATTGAGTGATCTAATTTTCAAGTAATCTGCCCAACTCTAGTCTGGACACAGATGGAAGAACCTTGCATTAATACAATCTTAATTTTGTAGAATTTGGATCGTAATCAGGAACTATGTGCCTAGGGTGTGAGAGATCAGGACTGTCAATGCCAGCTTTTGGTTCTATGGACACAATCTAACACTTTCAGTATCATGAGTATTAAGGTGTTATACCCAGCCCTTCCAACTTCCTTGGTCTTCAACATATTAAAAAAATCTCAATGTACTTCACAACTCACAAACTTTGAGCTATTAGAAAATTTCAACTTTCCTCTTCCTCCTCTTCTTCTTCTTCCTCCTCCTCCTCCTCATCTTCTTCATCCTCTTCTTCTTCTTCTTCAGTGTCTACATCCTTAGGTGCAGTCTTGGTCATCTTCCAGCTGAGAGCCCATTCACTCTTTGGCATACCATCGTCTTCATGCATCAGGCCCATGTATCTCTGACTGCGGTGCTCAGTGGAGAAACACACCATCTCATCCTCACCCCGCCTCTTACAGCGACAAATCCTCCATGACTCTTTCCAAGCCAGCCACTCCTCCACATCCACCCCTTCATCTTCATCCTCTTCGACTTCGTCTCCTACTCTGTGAGCTACCGCCACCATCCATGACTGCTTCCAGGAGGAGAAGGAGGCATGCAGTTTATGGAACTGCAGATGGAGCGGGACGTCAAGTTTGGGTTTGATTCGTTTCTTCACTACTTTGTTGTCTTCTTCCTCGCAGTTGGTATCCTCCTCTGCTTTGACCATCATCTTCTCGACTTCAGTGTCTTCTTTGTCAGTGTCCTCCTTGTTTGCTTCATCCTCCTCCTCCTCCTCCTCGTCCTCCTCCTCCTTCTCCTCCTCGTCCTCCTCCTCCTCCTCCTCCTCCCCCTCCTCATCCTGGTCTTCTTCTGCTCTATCGTCTTTGTCCTCTTCTTCCTCCTCCTCTCGTTCTACCTCTTCATCCTCCTCCCCTTTGTCTGCACTATCTTCCTCTTCATCTGCTTCTTCATTCTTCACCTCACTGTCTACTTTGTCTCTCTTTTCATCTACGTCTTTGTCGTTCTCTTCCTCGTCCTCCTCTTCTTCCTCGTCCTCTTCTTCCTCGTCCTCCTCTTCATCTACTTCTTTCTCCTCCAGTTCTTTGTCTAACTCTTCTTTGTCATTCCTCTTGTCTACTTCTTTGTCCTCCTCCTCATCCTCCTCCTCCTCCTCCTCCTCATCTACATCCTCCTTCTCCTCCTCCTCTTCCTTCCACTCACGTGCTTCTTCATACTCCTCCTCTTCATCTTCTTCCTCGCTTTCCTCCTCCTTCGCGTCTTTCTTGTTTACTGCTTCATCCTCCTCCACGTGTACTTGTTTGTCCTTCTTCTCATTGTTGACGTCTTCATCATCCTCCTCTCCTTCCTCCTCCTCCTCGTCATCCTCCTTCTCCTCCTCGTTCACCTCCTCCTCCTCCTCCTCCTCCTCCTCCTCCTCCTCCTCATCTACTCCTTCATCATCCTCCTTCTCTTCTTCATCTTCCTTGGTGATTTCTTTGTCTTCCTTCTCCTTGTGTACTTCTTTTTCCTCTATTTCTTCATTCTCCTCTTCCTCATCTACTCCTTCATCCTCCTCCTCCTCCTCATCATCCACCTCTATGTCCTCCTCATTGTCGACTCCTTCATCCTCCTCCTCCTCCTCCACTTCTCCCTCCTCCTGCATCTCGTTCAGTTCTATCTCTGGTTCCATCCATCGTTTAGGAGTCCTCCAGCCCTCTGTCCACTCTGTGCCATCTGTGACCTCATCGTCTAGCTTTGATGCAAGGAGGAGGTTCAAGGCTTTACGTCTCCTTGTCAGCATGGCACTGTGTCGCTGATTGGACTCCAGTGACGCCATGCACCACCTGTGGATAGAGTCAGAGTTTGGGTTTTATTTTAATCAGATCAGTTTGATGAATGGGAACAGATTGGGAATGGGAATAGATTAGCACTCATAATTTTCTATATTTTTTCATTTTACTGTCAACAAATCCCATATGTTAACACAAACCAACAATATTTTTTAGTAAGTATTTGTATGTGTATCAAAGCCTGATATATCTTTTTCCTCTGTGCCATAGAGCTCCATTGTTGTCCAAAAACTACAGTATTAAAAAACATATCAATAAGTCGAACTGTTGCACTGGGTGACATGTTCCTTCATTACCATGAACATGAATGCTATACTTTATTTTGATTCAGTCCCACATATGCCATCCTACTGCCCCAAATACTCACTACTGCACTAAATGTGGATTAATCATCCACTGAAAGCAGTCCCCACTGTTTAAGTAACATTTCATAAAAACTACAGTGACCAGCTATTTTTGGAAATAAATTAGCCTTTTTTCAAAAATAAAACTGTATGTTTCATTTCATTTTAAAAGATTTACATCTTCCCACAGAAAAAATAGAGACCTTCAGAGTTATGGACTAATAACAATGTTGGTTTTGGTCTTTTTTTTTTAATCTGTTGACAGTGACACAGATATTGAGTACTGCCAGCCTAATCCCTTTACTGGGTGTTTATCTGTGCTGGTAAGTACATTTACTCAAGTACTGCATTACTGTACAATCTTCACTTGAGTATGAGCTTTATACTTCTACTCTACTACACTTTAGAGAGAAATTCTGTACTTTTTACTTCACTACATTTATTTCACACTTACAGTTATTGGTTACTTTGCAAAGTGTAGGCTCTGTACACTCACACAGGTATGGGATTTCATAAAACTCTATGCACTAATAGTGATAACTGAGTAAGTTAAGAGGTACACATCAACAGAAGGATGAGGGATTATACAAACAGTGATACTTTTATAAAATATGACGTATTCCTGTTGATTACCTACCAAACAGTATAATAATGGTCAGTATTTGCTCCATCTACAGCTATAATATTAAAATGCTACTTATATGGAATCAGAAGTAACAAATCAATAATATGTAATAATACAACACTGAGGGTTACCTCTGTATCGGTTTCTGTACTTGAAGTACATTTTTGTGATAATACTTATGAATCTCCAACTTATATGTTTTATTCTTTTACTTAAGTGAAGCATCTAAATTCTTATTCTGCCATTCTGCTGCCATTCATTGTTAAACCATCATATAGCATCCCGGGTGCAGTTGTTCAGAAGTAATCTGATGGAATTTTGGCTATCAGATTGGATCAAGTCTTAAAAATGGGTCATTCCAAAAAACCCAAAAAAAAGGCTAAAATGATAAAAAAAAATAAAATAAAAAAAAGATTTAAAAAATCAGAACTAGCCTGATCCTAGCAGAAGGGTGGATTTCAGGAACAAAATGTGATAACAGTTTTAAATTGGTCAAATATAAGTATATATATTCATATTTTGCACTTAATTTGTTGAACAGTTACTGTGGTAAAATAGGGTTTGGCTTTACAATCATACAGGAAAGCGAACACCGGCCTCTTAGGTGAAAGTCTGTGGTTGTTGGACCAATCCACCTTAATTTACTTTGTTGTCCCGCCGTGTTTCCCCTTGATGCCGTGGGGCACCGTAAAGCAATAACAGCGACCGGCTGTGTATCATGCCTATCTGAAAGGACTTTTTTTGTCAGTGTCTGATGCTTTAAGTCACTGACCAAACACTGGATGTGTAATCCCATTTACAGCACAGGTTATCAGGATTTGGTAATCATAAAAAGTTTGTATCCAGATCAGGGTAATCCAATCCAATACTGATTTCCAAATTTTTTGAACAACTGGGCCCTTGACACAGTTTGCCCTGTCCTGATGCCTTCAGACTTTTTGGGAGGACTGGACTTAGTTGTATCTGAAATAGACTACAGAATCATTTAATTTGCCTTTATTAATGAGTCTGTCTTTGTTTTCACAATTGTGTTATCTGGGTTTTGGGGGTTCTGTTTACTGTGTTCTTCCCCCCCTGTGTTACTGTGCTGCCTATCTACACACCTGCCCTGTATTAGCCTGATTAGTCCCTTCATGCCCCTGGGTTTTCCCCAGCAGATCAGCTCCCTGCCTGTTCTACGACCTATCACCTTAGTCAGCTCACCTGAGACTCTCCGCCCCTTTCCCCACCTGCACGTCAACCCCTCATCGGACTAGTTTGTATTTAAGTCCTGGTTTCAGTTCAGTCTTTGCTGGATTCTTGGTTTGGTTATGTGATCTGTAGTTTTGCTATATTCCTGCTCGAACCTTGAATAAAAAGTGATTTATTTTCGTTCCTGCTGCCTGCAGTCTTCTGCATTTGGACCAGTCTGCTCCACACCACATGATAATCCTGACACCTCACCTGCTATTTAATACTTGAAAGTTGCTCAGTCACAACATGAGAAAAGTTTAAATTTCCACTGCGACAACCTTAAGACAAACCAGTCACACTTGTTTGAATTCCCTCGTGGAGCAGAAGCACAGTAGTTGGCAGCTGAGCTGTCACCTCCAACTAAGCTGTGTAGACATACTTCAAACAAACGTGGGAAAAGCCAAAAGTTGCAGCTAATGGTTTCCCCATTCACTATGATTTAACTTGAAAAATCTACAGGGACTTAAACAGTGTGTGGAATTGGACAACTTTGATATGCACAAGCAGAGTGGCTACAAGGGAAAATAACTATCCCATCAAAGCTGATGATGTAAATGCCATGTAATAACCTAGATTTCTCTCTCTCTCTCTCTCTCTCTCTCTCTCTCTACATGTTAAACCTTATCCTGCTGCAGCCTCTACATTAATATGACTCTGTGCTTCAGACACATTTAAGTGCTGTCAGATTAATGCAAAGGGTTCATACCTGACAGGTGTTTACCATTAGGCATGGGACACTCAGCACACAACCCACCTCATCTGCTGCTTGTATCCCCAGGAGAAGCTCCAGTTCTGGTGAAATTCTTCTGCTTCCTCTGGAGGAGCTGCAGAGAGCAGCCAGGAGTCACTCCAATCAGGCAGGAACACATGGTTGATCATGGCTGTGGTATCAGTGCTGTAGGAGCTTGCTGTTGATGTCTCGTTGTCTGTGGTGTCTTCTGGTTCAAGTTCAGCCCTATGCAGATTCCATGAATCCTCCCAGTCTGAGGGCCCCTCCTATTTGGGGATCACAACATAGATTAACAATAGTACCTAGAATTACCACCTAACAGTTGTACGCCTCTGCCAGTCAAGTTACACTTACAGTTTACATCCATGTCTGTGAAAACATGAATGTTTCACACACATCTTCCCCCTGACAGCATAGAAGATCTACACAATCAGCACAGTTTTAAAGCGGACACCCTAAATTAGTGTCACCAGTTAAGTATCGGACCAATTATCTCCCCTTCAGCTCCTCCTTGCGTTATGACATAAAGTAATGGCCAGAAAAGTGTTTTTGCACAACATTATGATGTCACAGCAAAGCTGGCCTTTGACCTTTTAGATATCACTTAATTTTCTCCGATTAGACATTTATGTGAAATTTTGTCTTAATTAGCATATGAATTCTTGAGTTATGGCCAAAAACATGTTTTGTGAGGTCCCAGTGACCTTGAGTCCAAGAGGACATTTGTGCCAAATTTGAGGAAACCTCCCTCAGGGCTTTCGTGAGATATTGCGTTCATGAGAATGAGACTAACGAGGTCACAGTGATCTTGACCTTTGACATATGACCACTGAATTTAAATCAGTTCATCACTGAGCCCAAGTGAACGTCTGTGCCAAATTTGAAGAAATTCCTTTAAGGTATTCATGAGATATCTTGTTTACAAGAAGGAGAGAGATGAGTTCACAGTGACCTTGACCTTTGACCACCAAAATCTAATCAGTTCATTTTTGAGTCCTGCTGCCTGCCTGGTTGGTGCCAAATTTGAAGAAATTCTCTCCAGGCATTCTTAAGATATAATGTTTACTAGACTGGGTCGAGCGGAGGGCATATGGACAGACAGGTTACCTGAAAACACGCTCAGGCATGAAAAATTATGGTTGCTCAGTGATCATTTTGCATCTGGCCTCTGACCTGACATGTATCTCTGAGTCTGCATTTCCTCTCTCAATTAGCTTCTGTATGGCCAACAAAAGAAAAGACAAAAAGAAAGCAATAACTGTAATGATGTTGTTCCCCACCTGCTCTTCTAGCTGTAGTAATTCGTCCAACTTGTCGCTGACGCTTTGTTCGTAATCAGGCCAGATGCAATCCCATTCCTTTTTCTCCTGTCTGAAGGGAAAGTTCATGATCTTCCAAGTTCCAGCCCAGACAGGAAGAGCATATATTACTATCTTAGGTTTGCAAATCTGTTGTTTTTCAAACAAAATCTCCCACTGGAACTGTTTCTCCTCAGAGCACTCTAGCTGGGCAGGACTCTTCACCTGGAAACAAGAACAATGAAGACAAAAGACGGTTCACAAAATGACAGATCTTTCCTTCACTCAACACAAAACTCTCGTATTCCTTACTGGAAAAACACATAGACCTGCTTGGCTGCCACTGTTTTTCTTTCAGAATTCTAAGCTGAAAAAAAAAGTGGTTATTTTAGAAACTAACAGTAAACTTTATTGTCAGTTATTATTGTAGAATATTCTGCCATATGTATAAGACATACAGTATTAAGGATTAAAATGTTATTGGTTTAGACCACAGTGATGGCATATAAGTATTAAAACCAAACAACACTGTCCAGACATGGTAGTGACTTTATGGTAGACTTTAATAAAAGATGTGAGGGGTATTTTTTTGTGAAACATTGATGCTTCACACACATCTTCAACTCAGTAGCACAGAATATTTCTACAATCAGCGCAGTTTCAAGATGGACACCAAAGATTGGTGATACCAGTTCAATATCTGACCAAATGATTCCCCTTATGTTCGTGAGTTATGACGTTCAGTAATGGCCAGAAAAGTGTTTTTGCAGAACATTGAGATATCACAGTGAAGCTGACCTTTGATTTTTAGGATATAAAATGGCATAACTTAATCATTTTATCATATTAGACATTTGTGTGACATTTGTTCATAATTAGTGCATAAATTCTTAAGTCATGGCTTAAATGTTATTTTGTGAGGTCACAGTGACTTTCAACCACCAAATTATAGTTCATTGTTGATTCCAAGTAGATGTTTGCGTCAAATTTGAGGAAATTCCGTCAAGGCATTCCTGAGATATCATATTCACATGAATGGGACAGACAGATAGACAACCCAAAAATATGAGGCCTCTGGCCATGGTTGTTGCTGGCGCAGAGACATAATAGCCCCTTTTACACTGCCAGATTTTCCGTGAATGTTCGGCTGATTTGCCGGCCAGCTACGAGCGTTTACACACACAGAGCCGGATTGGTGAGTTGATCTGAGGCGCCCAATTTTCCGCCTCGTAGGGTAGTCATATCGGCGGAACGGTTTTAGTATAAACAGAGCAAGGCGGCTTTCTGCCTCGGGCGGGGCTGTTGATGACTTGTGGGAAGGGCTGTTGATGACGCCGCACGTTCAACCCACTGGCGTGGACTTCAAACCCGGAAACAGCTGATAGCAGGAATGAGTATCTAGCAGCACTAAGGAGACGCAAAGCAGAAGATGAACAACTGGGGAGATAAAGAATTGCGCGCCCTCCTTGCCCTCACTAATGAGGAGGCCATCAACCGTCAGATGACGGGAACGTGAAGGACGGGCCGATGTACCAGAGAATCGCCGAAGGACTGACCAGCCGCGGCTTTCCTCGGTATGTCTCTGTTTACGTCACACGCTGAGCTGCACGCTCTGTTACTAGCTCACGCCCCCCATTGCCTCGAAAAAGGTGCATTCTGTATAAACACAACGAGGCAGGCGGCAATTTGCTGCCCTCCCCGATTTTGTTTTTATACTGCCAATGCAGAAAGAAGAGGGATTGGGCTTTCCTGCAAATTTGCACAATTCCTGTGTGAAAGAGGCTAATGATAATAAGCCTAGTGCAAATAGAACAGTATAGACATGAATATGCCATCCACAGGATGAGTAATTAGCAGCAGTTTTTGTAGTGTTCTGTGCAAAATAATTTTTACATTCTAAATTGGGACCAAGTAGAAGAAGTGTCATTATTCAAGTACTTCAAGTATTTGGTTGGATGACAAACTTTCTTTCAAGGTACACATTGAAAATCTTGTGAAGAAGCTAAAATTAAGGCTATGTTTTATTTTTGGAATAAGGCTTGGTCTAACATCTTAGCCAGGAATAAATTAATGCAGGTTACCTTTTTAAGTATTTTGGACTATGGTGATGTTGTCCATGTGCATGTTGCCTCTTGTATACTCCACATTTTAAGCCCAGGCCACACTGCCTGTGTGAGCCCCACATGTGCATTGTGGGACCTCTTGTTTTTTTTGTATGTGTGTGTGTGTGTGTGTGTGTGTGTGTTTCTTTTTCAGCACTTATGTCAACAGATTAGAGCAGCCACACTGCCTATGTGAGCAGTGCTGCTCAGCTGTGGCGCATCTACAAACAAGGAGTTTTGCCGATTGTTTTTCCATGTGGTATGCAGTTTTCAGCAAAAACAGACACTGAAAATGATCTTTTGATAATCATACTGTCATCACACCAAGTGTTACTGCAGTTTGAATGACTAGATAACTCACACACATGAAAAAAATGTAAACATTAATTTTTAACTCAACACTTCCTGTTTCCATTTTAAAATGAAAGCCTTCTGACGATAATTATGTGGACAGAATCTCTTCATTTGTTAAAAAAAGGCTTATTTGTTTAAATTTATGCAGGATAGTATTGTTGAAGTGCAGTGGCTTGCATGGTTCCATAAATTAGTATCGGCTATTAATTGTAGAAATACAGTAGTTATTGCAGCAGACAGCTCTGCAGCAGTACTACAGCAACAACACTGTCTGTGTGAACACTGTTCTCGTGCAAGCCACAGCAATTCAGCAAGGTAGCCGTCACGCGCTGCTCTTGCAGGCAGTGTGGCCATGTTAAATTTCCAGGTAACTAAGACATGCAACTGTTCTATTTGAACTTGTTTCACTCTCTTCACCATGTATTGATTCCATCGGTTGTCGGCTTTATGTAGCCTACAGCTTTATGAGTATAATGAAGTGTATTGCTTTGCTTCCAACCTTTATGCTCACATCCTTATCCTTATGTTAGTGTTCCCTGCACTCTTTTGACCTAAAGGTGCGAAATACCAAATATTCAAAAACTTGAAATATTGAATATAATTAAAAGTCTGAACTTGGGAATACCAAAACAATAAATCACTCAAACTTCCCAGCACTATCAACTGCCCAGACTTGCACATTGACCAACAACTGGGCTTTAGTGTCTCTTAAAGTGAAGCCATCAGTTTGTGTCTCAGTACCTGTTTCCAGGAGTGACTCCATTTATCAGCAGGAGATGCCCATTCAGCATCTGCTTCGAACCCCTCTGATTTGTACTCCCTGCTGTTAGTCAGCTCTATGGCTGTGAATCCTTGGATTCTGGTTTTCACTTCTTTGGCCTTCAGGTAAAGGTACTTAGGAGGCTTCAAGCTCTGCCAGGAGTCCTTCCAGCACAGCGCGAACACATCAATTTCAACTTTACGTTTTGGCCTACGAGGTTTGGATGAATCTTTTTTCCTGAGAGGAGGTGGAGGAGGAGCAGGCTCTGCTTTGGGTTTAGGAGGAGGGGGGACTATTTTGAATTTGATTTTTGGTTTGTTTTTTGTCGCTTCATCTGCTTCAGTGGTGACCTTCTTGAAGTCTCCAGGGGTAACAAGTGACCAGTGATAATTCCATTTTGAGAAAGATCTGTAGATTCAAAACACAAACAAAAAATAAATATGAACTCATATACTGTCATAATGAGTCGACTCAAAGAAATGTAGCTGTGGCAAGTGCAGACAAATCCAGCAGCTGATTTATGTGTTGAGCTCTTTAGTGCTGCCGCCATTGGACTGGAGCCATTATTACCAGTATCAGTTCCACCTGTGTGTATGACATATATGGAAAAGTGAATCAAATAACCAAAGAGCAATCATGTACACAGCTATTTTTTTTTCCTTCTTGGTCAATGCAATGTGTTTTTATAGCACCACTGAATTTGCCTTTGTTTTTTAAACTGTATGTGTTTTAATTCAAGTATGGCCCACATAAAAGGGCAATTCCATGTATGGACAACAGCATTGTTTTGGTCTGAATATAAATAGCTGTTAGCCAGTCTGTAGTGTTATCTAGCTCAGATGATGAACATGGTCCAGGATTTTTTTCACCCTGAAATAATCTTTTAAGGTAGTGCCTCTTACATAGCTCCATAAATGAAGTGGTTGGTTTGGAGACCCTCCTCCTTCAAAATACAACTGGGTCATTTGTACAAGCAAAAATCCCGACCCATATTTACATTTATTATTAGGCAGTGACCGCTAATGGCCATACTAAGGTTTACATGATATGATAACCATCTCAGAAGATATTGTAAAATAATATGGTTGAACAAATGTTTTATGACTAGAACTGAAACTTGAAATCATTTTTAATCATTTTTTGAAAATAACTGAAATAAAGGGAAAATTTCTCCATCCAGCTGCGTTTTCAGTATTGTAGGAAAGCAAATGTACACAGTATGATAACCGTCAATTTTCATATCACAGAAAGTCTTGAAGCTGGTATATCACTGCAACCCTAGTGGTAACTGTGACAGGAGCAAAGGACAAAGTCGGGTGATGTAGTATAAAGACGGTGCCAGAGTGGGAGGGATGTGGCATAAATGGGTCAAACAAACAAAGGACATTCATCTAGGAGACTGGTATTTGTGTCCTGTGTGAAACAAAAAGTCAACATTTAGTTTTAACAACATAACATAGAAAATTAGAGAGTGTCATGTGATGTCACGTTAAACATGTTATTATGTCACATTTGTCACTTATTTTAAGACAAGCCATGATCTTTTTTGTAAACCTTACCAAGGAGTTTTGTTGCCTAAACCTAACCATATAATTTGTGTGCAATTATAGCTGGTTCACAATGTTAACAACACGTTCTCATCCTAACTTGTCAAATACCAACACTTTATCAGCCAACCTACACATTAAAATATGAAATGCTAGGTATACTCCTGTGTCTGTTGCTGACTTTAGGAGTGGTGTGTGAATGTACACTTGTAACGTGTTGTGTCTTTACAAACTACACTTCAGTTTCACAAGAAATGTACAGTTTCTGCTTGTTACGTGTATACAGTCTTTTTCAAAATAAACTTAAAACGTACAAAAAACTCTTCATTTTTTCATTGTTATTAAAATAACTCCAGTGACTTTTGGTTTCACCCGAGAGATGAAGTCTGGAGTTTCTTTGACCCACACCTCACACACCCACCCTGTAAGAACTTTTTTACATATTACACTATGGTAATTGCTGGTGGCATTACAAACTGCTGCTACACGATGCATATCATATCACTGCGAAGGGTATCTCTGTGTGTTGGTGTCTGACGCTGAGATCCACTGACAAAGCAGTGGAATTTGAGAAGTTGAGAGTGAGAACTGGCTGACGTTAACTTTGTGTTCAAAATTGCAACAGCTAACAGTCATATATGTGATATTGTGTCATCCACCAGTAGGTACACTGATTTCGGAAATGCTCTTGTGGGTGTTATTACAATAGCATACAACCTATGTGATCATATGGCTTGGAGGACTTGTTAGTTTGAGCCAGTTGCGGGTGATTCAATAATGTGTTAGACATCACATGATAACTAACTGCTGAATGGACTGACATGTACAGCAAAAACATAAGAACCTTACAGCCAATTCAACTCCAGTTTTTCAGATGTTTGTAGCCAGAGTTAAGCATTATTTTCAAGATCTTCACTGTATCGTAAGAATAATTTTGTATCATGCTAAAGCTTTTATTCACTGTAAAAACTCTCAGGATTGTGATACAAAAACAACACAAAACATCACATATCCTCACATTTTGAGGGAACTCTTCTCCCTCCATTCAGCTTCCTGTTTGTTCTGGTCTGCGATGCTCTGAGCTTTCTTCTCCCACTGGTCTCTCAGTGCCCCGTTGCCGAAGGTCCTCTGCTCCCCCTTTTTTGACAACATCCTGTTGCCTAAGTGACACACACACAAGCAGTAAACATCAGAAACAGTAACAAACACGTCACTCTTGGCTTGTGTTGCATTTCTACAGTGTAATGTATATCTCTCTGGTGCTGTTTGTGGTGTGGTGAAGGCTCTCTGGATATTTGACACTCGATGATCAGTTGTTCATTTTTACTGTAAGCATCAGCTCATAGAGACGTCAGACATCTGTAAGTATCCCATCACAGCAGAGCTGTACCTAAAAATTATTTTAATTAATCCAACCACTGTTTTAAATTTATGAATATGTTTAGTTTATGACACATCCAAAATGTGAAAATATTACCATCACAGGTTCCCAGAGCATCGATCGAATGATCATTAAATAATTTCAGCTCTACATCACAGTGAACATCATGTCTGCGTATAATATTGCAGTGCACTCTTCTCAAATTATCAATAGAAATACTAGTATGTTTTTCAGACTAAATATATCAAGCTGGACAAAGCATGCCAAAACATCTGTATCAGTCCCTGAATCACCTATTTAACATGGAGGGGACCATTTTCAGCATACACCTTCTGCAACTCAATCTGCCAGGGGGGTCAGGGGTGGGGTGGGGGGAATATTTAGAAACACAACAGCTTAACAAACCATTTTTGAACATTTCCAAACAAGTGAGTGCCATTTTAGGGAGCCAGCATATAGCGGTATATGACGATGTACTATAGTATACTATACTATACTCCGGGCCTGTGGCCCTTTGCTGCATGCCATTCCCTCCCTCTCTCCCACTTTCACACTTTGCTGTCCTGTCAATTAAAGGTAAAATGCCCAAAAAAATAATCTTTACTATACTATATTATATTATACTATACTATACTACAGTGTTTAAATGATTTTTTTATGATATACTTTGACATCTCCATGACGTATTATGATACAATTTTTTATTACTTTAAATTACTTTTTATGACGTTTTTATGTACGGTAACACTTAAAAAACTATCCTCTTTAGTGATATAGCGTATGTAATACTCGGTATTACATTTTGGTTTTCCACCTTTTAATACTTTTGAAAGTAATGAAATAAAGGTAGGCACTGATTGTACCCATAGATAACATAGCTGCCTCATTGGCTGCTGGATTGTACATCAGCGGCCATATTGGAGAAAGCAAGACTGGCCTGTACACAAATGCAAGCAAATAGGGGACCTGCGTTTTTTCTAGGTAAAAAGCACTGCAACATTTATATTTCTCAATTGACTGCATTAAGTTGTTTATATATTAATGGGTTTATGATCTATGTGTAGTAGAAAAAAGAGTTTTGTCTCCAGTTAATTATAACCTCGATATTTAAGCTATAATCACTGCTGGAGGCTCAATAGAGGAGTGTGTATTAGGCTTACATGAATGGAATTACTTACATGGTAGAAAATAATACAAAGTCATGAGGAAAAAAAGTATTTAACCAAGGAAAATAAGCCAAATCCATGCTTGACAAACGTCAGTTTTACAGTTCCTCATGACTACATGACACTACATTCATAAGCTCCGGTATTCAGACATACCTCAAATGGGAGAGAGGTAGATAAATGTAATAGTCCAGTTTTGGTCCAGCTCTCAGTGCAGTGTCTTGTTGAAGACTGACTGGTTAAACTGTGTCACAACATGACAGATGTCACTCTATAATTAAACACAGGTCAGCAACAACAAGGAAACACCACCGCACTGAGTCTGTAAAGATGGACATCCTGCTTCTATAGGTGGGTTTAAGATTGAAAAACTATGAATTTTCATCACGGAACACTACACTATAATTATCTAACTTTCTTATTTATGTCAACTTAGATTTATAATGATGAGACATCTATATTTTGGAAATTATCTACAATATGATTTCTATGTAAACATGAAACTTGATGATTTTTAAAAATATTTTGTCACTTTTTATTGGTAAAAAACAAACATGGCTGTCATGAAAATGGCCATGTGTATTTGGTCGTTTCTTATTTGACTTAGATCTCAGATGAATCTCAGAATGTCTTTGAACACATCAACAAAACACTTCCTGCTCTCAAGTACCAGGCAAAGATTATGTAACACTGATTGTGATGGATTATCTGTCTTCACTATGTTTCAAGTCAGCTGATTTGGTTGTAGAAATGAAGTGAAACCAATGGAAATCAATGTAAAAAGTGATGAAAGATGTGGGAAATTGCCTATAATGTGCTTAAATATACAAAAAACATATGTATGGCCCTTTATACAACTGGCAGTGTACTGGCAGTGTACTGGGTTCTATAGACTTCAATTCTATAGACAAGCCATGGAATCAAAGGTGTTACAGAGAACTGTGTAAAAAAGGGGTCACAGAGTTTAATCCCTGTCTGGAAGATAGACTCTGCTACTTAGCAGTGTCTGTGTTGATAATGAGGCTGACTTATCCAAATAACTATGACTCAAAATTGGGGAGTGAGCTCAGGCCTCAGGCCCCTGCACATGATGGTATAAGGAAGTCCCTGATGAAAATTGCTGAGAATCAAATAACAGTGACCTCAGCATCTGAAGTATTTTTTCACAGTTATGGATGCAAGTGTCTCTTTTCCTGAGATACTGAGATACACAATCTTTTAAATATAGTCGTCAGAGGTGCTGGATGGTGGATTTTTTTTTTTATCTCTTTTGATGGAGCTGGTTAGCAGCTTCCCCTTAACTGTGTTAACTTATGCCAAACACTCTCTGCAGAAGCAGAAATCATATCAATATCCAACTTCTTATCTGACTCTGGAATAGTCAACCAACAAGCTTAATTTTCTGAAATATTTGACACCATCAGACATTGACAACAAAAGCATGATACAAAGCTGGTTGCTGTTATTATTAAACTAGCATCAGAGGGACAACAACGGAACTTATGGCGGTGGAAGTCTGAATCGGGCAGGCAGGAGGGGTAGCGGATGGGTCCAAGAGCCAATGACTTTCACTCGGAAGGCCGGTGTTTACTTCCCATAAGACTGTAAAGCCAAACCCTGTTCTTTTTCCTGAATTCAACCACGTGCTTTGGTTGGCAAAATGTAACCACATGCATTTGTTGTTGAAGGGAAAACATGTCAATCTGCTGTGTTGTAGTGTATTTGTTTTGAGAGAGACTGTATGCAATCTGTACACTTCCTGTAAAAATTGAATTGAATTTTGAAAACAGACAATGTATGTAACAGGCTGAAGTTTGCATGTTCTCTCAATGTCAGTGTGGGTTTTCTCTGGGTATGGGGCTTTCTCCCACAGTCTAAAGACATGCAGGTTAATTGGTGACTCTAAATTGGCCGTAGGTGTGAATTTGATTTTGAATGGTTGTTTATCTCTATGCATCAGCCCTGTGATAGTCTGGCGACCTGTCCAGGGTGCACTCGCCCAATGTGAGCTGGATAGGCTCCTGCCCCCCAACAACTCCCAACAGGATAAGCGGTTATGGAAATGAATGACTGAAGTTTCAATACCATGAAAAATATTTATATTTAGTTGGGGAGAACTGCCTTAAATGTAATAGCCTTATAGTTGTAACATGCATATTTTCTCTTGCTAAGTAAATGTCATCATGACATCATCACGTACACTGTAAATCCTAATCCATCCATGACACAAAATTTTAACGTAAAGTCTACACAAAAGCCCCAGATTATCAAAATGACATAAAAACTTTATGTTCACTTGACACAAAAACCTTGTGTCAGCTCATCTGTAAAACGTTTTACATTTGTAACTGCCAGATTTGCAAGTTCAGCTTGATTTCTTAATAGATAGATAGATAGATAGATAAGCACTTCTTTCTAACTCCACACCTTCAGCTATTTCTCAGTTTTTAACTTGTTGTCTTCAGCCCCAACCGATGGTGACCCAAGTGATGTCACGTGAGGACATTTATCAGATTTCACACAGGTTCCTCTGGAGACACTACAGGCTTTATTCTAATTTATCACATATGCAGTAGACCTTCCCAGCACCTGTAAACACACTTTAATGTGTAAAATCAGTGGGGGCTAGGGCTGTCCTCATCTGTCACATGACCAGCTTTTACATTAGCAGTCCATTCAGAGAGTTTAGCCTAGCATTAGCTTAGCACAAAGATTACTAACTTCCTCCGAACCTGAAAAAATACTCCCGCCAACTTTGTTTCAGCACTGTTTTGAAATATTACATTTAGACCAAAATATGAAACATTTTAAAAAATGTCTGAATAAATAAATTCAGAGAAATCAGTAAATCGATTCTGACTTACCTGATGTCTTTCTGTCTCTCTCTCACAGTCTGTCTGTCTGTTTACATCCCCTGCTTTGACCAGTAAGAGTTATCACCAGGGTGAACTACAGTATGTAATCACTGTCTCTCTGTCTGTCTCTCTGTCTGTCTGTCTGTATCTCTGGGCCTGTCTGTCTCTAATATTTAGAGTAGCTGCGAAGGTACCTGTCTGTCTCTCTGCTTGTATCTGTCTATCTCTCTCTGTCTGTCTGTCTGTCTGTCTGTCTGCCTCTGTATCCAGTCAGTTTCTGCAGTTAACTTTTATTTGCTTACACGCAGTCTGACTTGTATATCTGCTGTGTGGTGAGCAGACTTCCCTCCTCGCTATTTTTACATCATACACTGAACGATCCAGAGCTGCAGCGCTAAATTTAGTGTCGGGTGAGGCACGGCAAACACGAGGAGAGCAGCCGGCAGCCTGGAAATGCAGAGAAGCGACTTGAATTGGAAGAAAACACTTAAGTGAAATCAATCTTTATTCAACAGGTGCCACAACAAGAAGCAACAGGGTGGCTGTAAGTCTTTCTTAGCCAATCAGAAACCAATGCAATCCAGAGTCATTCTGCATGCTGAAACACAGCAGTGACATTGACAAGAATCCAAGTAGAAGCCCCGCCTCCAAACAGTACTCCCCCTGGCAACCGGCCAATCAGTGTAAGGATTGTGTAGCAGTTCCTGGTATAGAGGGCATCCAGGGCTCCTGCGGTCTAGGTCTCGTTCTCATACATAGTTTTAGATGACAGAAAGTTGGAGCACAAACAGGTTTGGATTGACATGAAACTCACCTGGTTAAATCATCAGGGCAAAAGATAAACAACTGTCTTACTACTTAAATGGTTCTTAGATAAAAGGTCAAAGGTACAAACCTGTCAACATGTTCAACTACGACTCCCAAGGTGCATTCCAGTAAGAAAGATCCATCCAAAGTCAGAAACTACAGGTGTGGTCTGTACCTATAGCTCCTTTAAGGAGTAAGGCCCAGTGTTACACCTATACATACAAGTCTTTGAATTTTCGGCACTCTTCAATATGGAGTTATGACCTGCATGACCTGCAACACAATGGAGTGTCCGGAACTGTCCCATTATACCCTGTAGCACACTTTACACTGTAAAATCTGAAAAGTTGTCTTTTTAAGTCTTTTAAAAAAATCTATGTGAATGATTGCCTTGGAAAAGGTAAGTAAATTAACTATTAGTATTCAGTCATGTTTATTTTATATTTAATTGCTACATTTACATTAAAATTGAGTTGGATATACTTAATTTTGTTGTTTAGGTTGTTGTGACTTAAAAGTGACAAGTAAAAGTAACTTGGTATTTCTGTCAGCAAATAGGTAAACCAAGCTATTCTGACTTAACTGAACAATTGTGTTTACTCATTGGAATTTCAGAAACTGATTGTCTTGTCTGATTGTCTTATATGTACGTAAATAAAATGTTTTTTGTGTCATGACAGGATTAGTTTCTTAAATTCTATTGAGTAAGCACAACTGTGCAGTAAGTCAGACTAACTTTATTTCTTTAAGTTATCAACACTTAGAATGAAAAACTTATCTTTTTTGTTGTTTTAAAGTTGCAACAATTTTACAAAATTAAGTAAATACAACTACATTTACTAAAATTAACAATTAGATATATAACTGAAGACTATTAGTTACAGTTACTTACCTTTTGGTTTCCTAAATCTTTTTAAAAGTAAGATCAACTTGTCAGATTTTACAGTGTAAATGTGTCATATAGACAGAATCTTGGACGTGTCAACCTGTGAAGCTTGTGTGATAAAATTGTTGCTTCTGCTGATACTTGAATGAATGAATGAGTCATTTTTATTTCGCTTACATACATCTGGAGAAACAAAGATTATTTCACTCATTTTTTTTTCACTGTCAATAACCGAAAAAGGAATAGGCTGAAGCCCAGGCTTGTTTTTGCCTATCCTATATCAACCAAAGACCAGAATATCAACAATATCAAAGAAAGGAAATAATTAATATATACATTATAATCTACATTAAAATCCTCAATTATCTTACAGTTTAATTACATTATAATCCCTAATCATTTTACATTTTAAGGCTTTTTTGAAACTCAACAGAGAGCAACACAATTTCACCTCAGCACTGACTTTGACTTAGTTTGACTCCCAAAACTGAAACACATCTGTATTTTACACTGGTTCTCACTTGACATGTTTCGTAAATAAACAACCCTCTTAATTAGAATTTCCTCCTCCTTATTTAAAAAACTATAATGAATAATGACAGGAAGACTTTTGTTCACAACTCGAAAAAGTATTACTAATGTTTTTAAATACACAATATCTGGAAACTTTAAGGTGCAGGGTGCTGTAAAAAGTTGATTTGTGGATTCACGATAACCAGCTTTATGTATCATTCTAAGAGCTCTTTTCTGAGGTTTTATTATAATGTCTGTATTTGTTTTATATGCATCTCCCCAAATTTGAGCACAGTATATATGGAAAGGGAAAGTGAGCAGTACAGTACATACAAACATTTCTGATTCAATGACTCCCTTGTCTTTTAAAGAACAGCAATAGATTTTTAAAATGTTTCAGTTTAATATGTTCTATGTGTGACTTTCAACACAATTAATGATCTATAATCAATCTCAAAAATTTTGTTTCATACACTCTTTCAATTTCAGCATTATTTAAATTCAGTTTTATTTCACAATTAGCTCTAATACCACCTGACACTGTAAATGTTGTTTTATTTACATTGATAACTTACTAACAGCAAACTATTTTTTCAACATGATCCATTTCCTTTCTGCTGTCTTTCATGTCCTCAACGTGAACAAAATAAATTTGTACTTTGTCTTTGAATGAAACAGGACAGCAGTGAATCCTGATGAGCTGACATGCATTAACCTGAGATGATGTGCTAAGAGTCTGTCAGTGTGTGGGTTAATATTTAAAGCAATGTGATCGTATCACGTCACCGGTGTGTTTACATGCACCTGTGCTCAACCTGGGTTTAATGTGAACATTAATACATATCAGCCCACCAACCAGAATATGTATTGATTTTTTTTTTTTGGCATATTTGCTATAAATATTATATCTTCCATTTGTTTTTACAGTCTTCTATTTTCTCGTATTATTTTTCTTACATGATCACCCCTTCACACACCCATCTTCTTTAATGTATTTTTTAAATTCAATTTGTTATTTCTTAGTTGTTTACTTGTTTCCTAAAAAAAACCTTATATTTAAAATAAACGAACAAACAAACCAAAAAAAAACCATTACACCCTCCTGACTTCCCGATGTTACTTTAAATAAAGTGGATTTGTTCATCATTATTTATGAAACAGCTGATGTGTAATATTACTTGTAAACAACTATTTCTTCACCACCAACAGAGATGATAAATAAAGCCACACAGCTTAGTAAAGAGCAGCATGACTCAGCACAATTAACTGTTTGGATATTCTATGATGTGTCCATGTAGGACTGATGATGCACGATGACATCCTCGAAAATGCCCAATGACTGAGCTACCTGTCAGTTTACATGACTTCGGCTTTATGCCTCTTGGTTTATTTGTAAACCCTGAACAGACTGGAGGACAAGTGAACTATAGGTGTGAAAACAAGCTACTGTAACTTACTGTATTTTCTTGATACATACTAAAGCAGGAGAGCTGTTACTGCTGCGGTTCATGGGTCAGTTTTCTGTTGGGTCACTCAGCAGCAGGAGACCCTTTCACCTGTAACAGGATCCTCAGGTCACCCTGCTGCTGATGACAGAAAACTGCAGCAGGTCAACTGAGCTGCAGCCCAGGCAGCTCTCTACCAGCCTTCACTACTATTTTTACAACAACCACTCAGAGTCAATCTGCAACAACCCCACTATGAGACCACTTTATATTTTCAGGTGTTTTTATGTCTTAAAGGTTCGCAGGATATATTGGCAGCAATGTATTATAATACAATAAGTATTCTATTCAGATTCTCACTATTCAGGACATAAATAGTTCTCAGATTTGTGTTTTTATTCATTAGATTCATCCAAGTGAAGGGAATATTCCTGAGCACTTCAAGACTAACTTTATAGAAAATTCACACGGAATGGAATGACTTTTCCCACCTGTCAAAAACTGTTCCACCAAAAAGAAGGGTCTTAATCAACCATTTAACTGCTGTTTTGTAATTACTTTTCTCCATGTTGTGCATGTATTCATGTTTATTAGCTTCACTTACAGTGAAATGTAGCCTATCACAAAAAAAGACCTGTGCACATACACACATATACATACATACATTTTCATGCAAATTACAAACACATCTTTTCTACTTTTCTGCTTATTTCTACTTCTACTTGACTATTTATTTATTAATTAAGCCTATTCTTTTTTTTGCCTCTTCTTGCACTGTATACTGTGTTTTTTTAATTTTCATTTTGTGTCTTTAAAAATTGTGCAAACAGAAAAAAATTGAAATTTAAGCATATTTTATGTAGTTCATAATCACCTGTACATAAGAATCATGTTTTCTTTACCTTAGAGTGACCTGCATAGGGAGCGGCTCCTCATCTACAATGCCATGTTAATGACAAGAGCATTTTTTTTTAACCATGAAACTGCTTTATTTTTGTTTTGTTTTTTTGTTTGTTTGTTTTTACTGGTTGAAATTATCAGGTCTGTTTGTTTAGGGCGGGCGGCACGGTGGTGTGGTGGTTAGCACTGTCGCCTCACAGCAAGAGGGTTCCTGGTTCGATCCCGGGTGCAGGAGCCCATCTGTGCGGAGTTTGCATGTTCTCCCCGTGTCAGCGTGGGTTTTCTCTGGGTACTCCAAAGTCATGCAGATTGGGGATAGGGTGACTCTAAATTGCCTGTAGGTGTGAATGGCTGTGATAGTCTGGTGACCTGTCCAGGGTGTACCCTGCCTCTTGCCCAATGTCAGCTGGGATAGGCTCCAGCCCCCCCGCGACCCCCAAGAGGATGAGCGGTTAGAAAATGGATGGATGGATGTTTGTTTAGGAGAGAAGGAGACCTCTGTGGATAATTTGGCTCCTACTAAAAACCTTCTAAACATCTGGATCGAGCATACATTTGCAGGTGCTGGGCGGGCAACCTGTCTCCAACATGCCAAATATCCCCAGAGAAACACAGATTTTTGACTTGAAACTGCTTCATTCAGTATTTTGATGTTTTTAATCACCTTTTCTTAGAGAGAAGGAGACCTCTGTGGATAATTAAGTTCTTGGTTAAAACCTCCTGAACAAAGAAAACTGAAGGAGAAGTTTAAGGTGGTTGCATTCTCAGTCCTTACCACCAGATGCCACTAAATCCCCCTACATCTTACACACTGTTCCTTTAAAAGACACAACTTTTATGAATATATTTACAATAGAGTATATATTTACAGATATATTCATAGTTTTGTTTGGAATATTTGCTGCCAGTATCTATATTTGACAGCTGCTGGAGCCAGCAAATCCTAATATAGCTGCAAATTGGGAGGAACTGCTGCCTCTGGGAATATTTCCTCCACTGTCAATTAGCGTTTGAAAGTTTGCTTTTAATGGTCTCCTCAATGTCCCTCAACATACAAACACTCATGAAGCTTTTCACCATTTATGTACAAACCATCAGTCTGAATTATTTTACCTTTGAGAAATTATTTTTTTTTTCCTGTCAGTTTGGAAGATGGTATGAATATAATGAAATACCCATTAGTCTCAGCTGCAGTTGGTATGGAGGAGAGGCCGCCTTGCACAGGTCTGTTTTTGAAAACCTGCACCTGCCCATACCTGTAAGGCTCAGTACTATAACTGAGCTTTTTCCCATCATTATGTGTAAGTCAAAGCTGCACCTGCCCACACCTGTTAATAAAAGTCTTACAACCTGATGTGCACCTGTGATTAAACACACACACAGGCTACAGTCACTCACATTAAGCTGGGTTCTCCATTCTTGAATTACAAATCCAGTAAAAGACATGTCTCTTTCACTGGTTGCCCTCAATGCTGGAATGGAGAAAACATTTTGCGCAGTCAATGCCTGGTTAGGAAACATTTTAGCATGCTCCTTCCTCCACCATAAAACCTCAAAAAGATCCTCCTTGGGTTTCTTGAACTCAAATGAAGGATGCCACCTCATCGTCCAGCTGCAAAGTTTCACCACTGGAGTCCTCGACATCTGTGATGAATGTAACAACGGGGTCAAAGTTTTGACTTGTGTCATTGACTTAAAAAGTAAAATTGATTGCGGGTTGATAATAGTGATTTAGATGTCAAAATATTGCACATATACTCCACCACTTTTTCATTTATTCTGAAAAATAAATAAATATGTTTGTGTTCTCACCAGCTGCCCGCCTGCGTGTTGTTCATTTTAACCAATGATTGTAGCCCTGAATTTATATATATATACATATTTTTACCTGTTACACAAGTTTTTGAGCGTTACCTGCTGGTACTGGTGCAGAACTTATTGGTATGACAGAAATATGTTTCCTAACTGAAATAGGGAAAAAAAATCCTTTCCTATCCTTGGATAGAGATGTAGCTATTACAGAACTGTGCCAACTTAGGGATTTCCCAAGTTAGAAATCCTCAATGAGGATGGCATAGACCCTGTCCTAAATTCAAAATAACTGCCAAAATTGCAGAAGCACTATTGTTAGGTCTGTATGGTGATGACAGTGAGAATAGGAGACAACATGAACACCGACAGACACAGTAATGACTGAGAAGCTTCTCAAACTGTATGATGATGCTTTAAATTTCCCGGACCACGTATTAATGGGTGTAATATATCAACTGCCAAGATGATTATTATTGAAGTAGTTAATAATAATTAATAATTTAATTTATTGTGAATTTGGTTGACGTCCTCGCCCGACACAATTAGTGCCTCTGACTCCTCGTCTCTAGAATTAAACATGCCATAGTTACTGATAACTAACTTCAGTGTGGAACCCCCCCACACTGCCAACTATAAATACATTTACCTACTGTTTAAAGACGTGAATACCTTTGATCACTTAAAGTATAACTTTTGCATTTTTCAACCTGGCCCCTATTTCCCTTTGTAAATTGGTCAAAAAGACTGATGTGAACAACAAGTTTTGTAATTGGTCCGGTATCGAGGGACCGGGCAGCGGTGCAACAGACTGCAATGTGGGCACATGGGGCGATTGAACATCGATACTGTATGTCCATTGAAAGTGATTATTTTCACCACAGAGTGGCTCAGATTGTTATTTTAAGTATCTGAAGTGTCTTTTTACCCTTTGCTTGATCTGGTCTGTTTGTTATTCCCCCCTTAAGAGGAAATCTCATTCTGAAATATCACTAGATGTCACTAATTGCAGGGAATTAACAGTGCAGACATGAGTGAGATGTGGAGAAGTACAATAACTGGAGTTGTTTACAGTAAACGTAATTTATCCATCCATCCATCCATTTTCATCCGCTTATCCGGGGCCGGGTCGCGGGGGCAACAGGCCGAGCAAAGCACCCCAGACATCCCTCTCCCCAACAACGCTTTCCAGCTCCTCCTGGGGGACCCCAAGGCGTTCCCAGGGCAGATGAGATATGTAATCCCTCCAGCGTGTTCTGGGTCTGCCCCGGGGCCTCCTACCAGTGGGACGTGCCTGGAACACCTCCAGTGGGAGGCGCCCAGGAGGCATCCTGATCAGATGCCCAAACCACCTCAACTGACCCCTTTCGATGTGAAGGAGCAGCGGCTGTACTCCGAGCTCCCTCTGGATGTCCGAGCTCCTTGTATCCACGATCTCATTTTTCGGTCACTACCCAGAGCTCGTGACCATAGGTAAGGGTTGGGACGTAGATGGACCAGTAAATCGAGAGATTCGCCTCCCGGCTCAGCTCCTTCTTCACCACGACGGCCCGGCGCAGTGCTTGCATCACTGCAGAAGCCGCCCCAAACCGCCAATCCATCTCACACTCCATTCTACCCTCACTCATGAACAAGACCCCGAGATACTTGAACTCCCTCGCTTGAGGCAGTAACTCTCCCCCAACCCGGAGGGGGCAATCCACCGATTTCCGGCAGAGAACCATGGCCTCAGATCTGGAGGTGCTGACTCTCATCCTGACTGCTTCACACTCAGCTGCAAGCCACTCCAGTGCATGCTGGAGGTCACAGTGTGATGAAGCCAGCAGAACCACATCAGGAGACTGGATGGGCAAACTCCCACAACCCCTCCAACAGCCTTGCAAGGGCAAAGAGCTGGTCCACTGTTCCACGGCCAGGACGGAATCCGCATTGCTCCTCCAAAATCAAAGGTTCGATAATTGGTCGGAGCCTCCGTTCTAGCACCCTTGAGTAAACTTTACCTGGGAGGTTGAGCAGTGTGATACCTCGATAGTTGGCGCACACCCTCTGCTCCCCTTTTTTGAAAATGGGGACCACCAACCCAGTCTGCCACTCTGCAGGCACCTCCATGCGACCCTGACAAGGCGTGTCAGCCAAGACAGCCCAACAATGTCCAAAGCCTTCAGCATCTCAGGGCGAATCTCATCCACACCCGGCGCCTTGCCGCTGGGGAGCTTTTTAACTACCTCAGTGACCTCTGCCAGGGATATGGGCGAGAATTCCCCAAGTCATCAGGCTCTGTCTCGTTTACAGTGGACGTGATGGCCAGGTTCAGGAGGTCCTCAAAGAGTTCCTTCCACCGCTTGACGATGTCCCCAGTTCGGGTCAGCAGTTCTCCGTCTCTGCTGAGCACAGTCTGAGACAAGCCCTTCTTTCCTTTCCTGATGCATCTGACGGTTTGCCAAAACTGCCTTGAGGCCGACCGAAAGTCCTTCTCCATAGCTTGCACGAACTCCTCCCACACCCGAGTTTTTGCCTCAGCGACAGCCACAGCTGCAGTCTTTCTGGCCAGCTGGGTACCTGTCTGCTGCTTCAGGAGACCCCCGGGCCAACCAGACCCGAAAGGCCTCCTTCTTCAGCCTGACAGCCTCCTTCACCGCTGGTGTCCACCAGCTTGTCGTGGTTGCCGCCACGACAGGCACCGATGACCTTCTGACCACAGCTCCTTGCAGCCGCCTCCACAATGGAGGCTTTGAACATGGCCCATTCAGGCTCCATGTCCCCAACCTCCCCCGGGATGCATGAGAAATTCTTCCGGAGGTGTGAGTTGAAAACCCCACTGACAGGGGCCTCTGCCAGACGTTCCCAGTTCACCCTCACTACATGTTTGGGTTTACTAGGTCTGTACGGCAGCCTCCCCCGCCATCTGATCCAACTCACCACCAGGTGGTGATCAGTTGACAGCTCTGCTCCTCTCTTCACCCGAGTCCAAGACACACGGCCGCAGATCTGATGATACAACCAAGTCAATCATCGATCTTTGGCCTAGGGTGTTCTGGTACCAGGTACACTTATGAACCTCCCTGTGCTCAAATATGGTGTTTGTTATGGCCAGTCCATGACTAGCACAGAAGTCCAATAACAAAACACCACTCAGGTTCAGAATAGGCAGGCCGTTCCTCCCAATCACCCCCCTCCAGGTTTCTCTGTCATTGCCCACGTGAGCGTTGAAGTTCCCCAGGAGAACTATGGAGTCCCCAGCTGACACCCCTTGCAGGACACCGCCAAGAGACTCCAAGAAGGCTGGGTACTCTGTACTGCTGTTCAGTGCGTAAGCACAAACAACAGTCAGAGACCTTCTCTTTGTGACCCGCAGTCGCATTGAGGCGACCCTCTCGTTCTCCGGGAAGAACCCCAACACGGCAGCGCTCAGCCGGGGGCTTGTGAGTATACCCACACCCGCCGGGCGCCTCTTACCCTGAGCAACTCCAGAAAAAGCGAGAGTCCAGCCCCTCTCCAGGAGTTTGGTTCCAGAACCCAACTATATCTAGTCGGTACCGCTCCACCTCCCGCACCAGCTCCGGCTCCTTCCCCACCAGAGAGGTGACATTTCATGTCCCTAAAGCCAGTCCGCAGTGCCAGGGATCAGCATGCCTGGGGCCCCGCCCCTGCCCGCTGCCCAACACACATAGCACCCGACCCTGATGTCTGTCCCTGCGGGTGGTGGGCCCACAATGCAATGGCCCCATGTCTCCTCTTCAGGCTGAGCCCGACCGGGCCCAATGGCCTAAGGCCCGGCCACCAGATGCTTGCTGGCGAGCTCCCCCCCAGGTCTGGCTCCGGGAGGGGGCCCCGGTGCTCTTTTCCTGAAGACGCTGTACCATCAGGGTCTTTGAATCGCTCTTAGTCTGGTCCCTCCCCCGGGACCACTTTGCTGTGGAAGACCTTACCAGGGGCTTTTAGCCCCGGACAACACAGCTCCCAAGTTCACAGGGACATGCAGACCCCTCCACCACGTTAAGGTGGCGATTCTGGGAGGAGTAAATGTAATTTACTGTTATGTAAATGATATTCAGTGTCATGGAAGATTATTTAGCCTGCCTGATTTAAATCATGTGGATGAGGCCTTTGGATTTGACTATTTATGTGAGCCAGGGTATACGGATGAAAGCGGACAAGGAGAGAGAGAGGAATAAAAGGCAGTGGAGGGTGAATCAGTAGCAAGGACATAAAGCTGGGAGACTGTTGGTGTTGCTGTGGGTGTTGTCACTCTATACCCACAGAGGTTAAACTGACTATTCTGTAAATGTTTGCACACTTCCAACCTGTGTAAAATGAGCAGCTACACCTCCAGCAGCTGTTATACACTATCTTTGTTATCTTTTATTATTATTGTATGTGCCCCTATACACGGTCTTTTCTAATAAGATCGTTATTTGTTGTTCCCACAGTGGGGAAATTTGTGGTGTTACAGCAGCAAAGGGGATAGTGTAACAACAAGAAGCATCAGCAAGATGTAACGAATATGTAAAAGAGTAAAATAAAAATCTTTGCTGCCTTTTCTATCTCTCTGTACTCATCCTCTCTTCATGTGTATACACTGTCATAAATAAATGCAGGCATCAATAGAATTCAAAGGCCTGAGCCACATTAGTTCATCCATGGTAATGAAAATCTTTAAGATAACACTAAAATACATTTTCTGTAAATTACTCCAGTTGTTTCCACTGTTATCTGACTGTGACATCTTGTGATGTTTCAGAATGAGACTTCTGCTTTACAAGGCAATAACAAACAGACTGGATCAAATGAAAGGTAAAGAGACACTTTAGACACTCAATAACAATCTGAGCCTGTCTATGGTGAAAATAACCACTTTTAATAGACATACAGTGACAGTGTTCAATTGCCCCATGTGCCTCCATTGCAGCTTGTCCCTCAGCTGCCGGCCACCGCCTGCTCCCTCAATACAATTTAAAAAAATATTCTTCACATGAGTATCTTCTACCGACCAATTTACCGAGGGAAATAGGGTCCAGGTTGAAAGTTATCCTTTAAGATTATCAAAACATTCCAATGAGTATACTTCAAGTACCTGCAGACACTAAAGAATCTGAGAGTAAGCTGTTACAATAGTTTGGTTTTAGAAACAAGGACAATAGAAGAAGGGAAGACGACGATAAGGGTGTACTAGCTTAGTACAAGTAATCAAAAGCACATGAGGCTGATTGAGTTTTTGACTCTCTCCCAAGCTTTTGTCTTGACATGGTGGCGAAAAAACAGTGGGCAAATGGTTTTTGATCAGCATTTTGTGTGGAAGACATAAGTTCCTGGCTGTAAACAATAAATGTCAGTAGGATGTTGTGAATGATGAATGGTAGATGCAGTAACACAGCCCAGTTGATTATCAGAGCAAGTGTATCAAATCAATTAACAATTGGGTACTCTTTTTTCAAGTTACATACTCAGCATTTTCATCACTTCTATTTTTTTACTTTCAAGTATTTTTGATACTTTCCTTAATTGATAAATGGCAATTTTGTGCTGTGAGTGATGAATGTGAGCTGGAGAAAATGATGAAACATGGCTGTTTTCATCTTATCACTATTGTTTTAAATCAAATCATCTTTAATGAATCAAATCACACTCTATTTTTAATTCACATGCATTTTCATCCCCTCCATTTTTATTTCATTAATTTTTCTCACCTCCACGCCTCATACAAGCTACCTTTAGAAATCAGTTTTATGAATGTCTTCTTTTAAATTTTTGCCTGTTGGCATCTAGCTTAAAGGTGCATTACTGCCATCTGCTGTTCTTTCTCTTCCTCTTAACTTCTTACCAGTCCTGCAAAAATTCACCTAAATCCACCTACAACACCCATCCAAGGCACCATAAAGTGAATTCTCCTTTTAAGTACATATACATGCATGGTCTCATTTGAGAAGTAACACCCTTAAGTCACTTAAGTCAATTGCGTCTGTTATTGAGTTATATATGTTTAACGCACTGACAAAAAGATTTTTTTCTAAATCTTAGCCTGAACATTTTTCTTGAAAACAGATGACTGCAAATGAACTGGGTGATTCTGGCTGGAAAACACAATGAGGCCATCATAGCTCAGCGTTTGGTCAGTAACATGGGTCTCACAGTCTCGCCATTCAAACAGAAGATACATTTCTGGAATTCTATCTAAGGGGGAGCGGGATGCTACAAAACACATGTATTTAGTCGATTTAAAAAACTCATTTGCATTTTTTGGACACCTAATCTGAAGCTTTAATTTGCTAAATGCAACTAATTCAGCTAAATGTGTTAATTTCTAATCTTTTGTCATGTTTAACTGACGCGTTTCAAAGGCATCAGCATGTTGTGAACATAAAAGAACACAATATAAATTAAAATTATAATTTATAATAATGACAAGCAGTATTTATGTGCATTCCTTATTTACACAAGCGCAACATGTTGTTGTATTCTGTTGTTATAACATATTGATGAATGCTGAAATACACATACATTTACGTAAAAAATATGATGAGTAGGATTGAGATCAACTTGTGCTGTGTTAGCTTGTGCTAAAGCAGGAGCCTCTCATAGGGATGGTCCTTTAACACTACACCAAACAGCGTCTACAGCTGATCTTCAGCAGTCAGCTATTGCTGCCCCCCAACTCCCTCACCATTACAAAGAGATTCTAATCCTCTGTAAGTTAGATCCAGCCCTTGCTTCTCTTTGCTTCTGCCATGCTCTATTCTTCAGGACCCTTCCAATCCTTTACATAGTGAATTCCAGGTCCTTCGCTCCAGCCATCAGTTTGCAGTCCCTAGGTGCAAAACAAAATTTCAAAATATTTCCATAACTTTTTTTTTTTCCTTGCCTCACTTGCCTGGCATTTTTCAAACATACCAGATTCAAACTCAGACACAGTTTCAGCTTGCTGGCATACATAAAGGGAGAGACGGAGTATGGGGGAAAAAATTAAGAAACATTCATTTTGGTAAACGTAACATCACAAATCTAAGCATATTTGAGCTATGTTAGTTGTCAGCCCCAGAAAATGAATTTGCCATTATGTTGCATTACTTGGTCTGCAACAGTGTTTGAGTGGGTGGAACATGTCAGGTGGTATCTACATGAATGCCAGAACTAAAGGTTTCCCAACAGAACATTGCATTGGAACAAAATAATCAGTTATTCACTTCACCTTTCAGTGGTTTTAATGTTTTGGCTGATCAGTGTACATATATATATAAATATACGTATATGCACGGTGGTGCAGGGGTTAGCATTGTCGCCTTACAGCAAGAGGGCTCCTGCTTCAAACCTCAGGTGGGGTGTTGGAACTTGGGGTGAGGGAGCCCTTCTGTGTGGACTTTGCATGTTCTCACCAGGTACTCCGGCTTCCTCCCACAATCCAAAACATCCAGGTTAATTAATGACTCTAAACTGGACATACTGATTGGTTGTCTGCCCTGTGATAGTCTGGTGACCCATCCAAGGATGGACCCTGCCTCTTGCTCAATGTCAGCCGGGATAGACTCCAGCCCCCAGGTGACCCCTAACAGGATGGTGATGGAAAATAAATAAATGAATGAATGAATGAACAACAAACTTGCCCTTGGGCACTAATTAAGAAACCTTGACTCTTAAAATCTTGATCATAATTGAGATTATTAAATTAAATTTATAGCAGATTATTTGTCTCCACTGCGTGACTTCGGCAGTAGTAGCTCCAGTGGTTTTTAAGTTGACGCTGCAGATCCAGCAACAGTCCCGTCATCCCTCAGTAAACTTCTTCCCAGGAGCCACATTTTCAGCCCTCACTCCTCCTCCTCTTTGTGCTCATCCTCCCTTTAAACTCAGCAGCCTGTGATGCTGCCAGCCCTCCTGCATCACGGAGCCTTCGCCACATGCTGTTGTACTGTATCAGACGGGGAAATACTCACTATTGTCCGTAGGATACAGGCCTACTATTGATTCCAGTCTGCTCCCTCCCCCTCCTCCTCTCCTCTCCTCTCCTCTCCTCTCCTCTCCTCCCCTCCTCCTCCCCCCATCACACTCACGCTTCCCACCTCCCCTCAGCCTCTCAGCATCTCTCGTCTTCCTTGGACTGCAGCAGAGAAACCGCTGCATCGAAGGAGACAAGAAACAAGAAATCTTGGGCGCGATGCTTTCTATCTCTGCTGCTGTGTAGAGAGGGGGGAACAAGGGAGCGGGCGACTCATCGAGCTCGGTACGATGCATCTGCTCCTCTCTATCATGTGAGTATTTCTCTGCTTTCTAAATGTGCCAAACTATAACTTCATCTCCCTCCGCACTCCGCTGTATGGGAGCATATTGATCCTATCTTTATCCGCCTTTTTGGATCATTTAAAATGCAAAATGGAAAGAGGGGATGTCGGATGCACCTGGTGATGAAAAATGTTGTAATGGCAATAAAATGAGGCTGTGAATAAAGCCGCTGTGCGCACGATTGACGGAAAAGTTGGATAACTTTCTGAGAGTTGTCCAGCAGAAACATTATTAAAAAGATCACATCATATATATTATGTTTGATCAGAACATGTAGGCTGTTTTTTAATAAGAGAATATTCTGAGACACGCACCTGATTTATAATCGGAAAGTTGTTTTTTTTTTTTTATCTGAATGCAGCAAAAAAAAAAGAAAAAAAAAAGACCCTGCGCACGATTTAACAATCAATATAGTGACTTTCCAGATCTATCGTGTGTGAGGTGGTTGTGGTGATGATGCCAGGGTGTTACCATCCTGACGTGCTGAACAGTCGTGGAAATATGAGTTGGTACACACGCACGGCGGAGGCAACCCCCGAGCTTTCCCGTCCGCCGAGCGCGCACATGCAGGCAGAGGGAATCTGCAGTGAGCTACGCAGAGAGAGAGAGAGAGAGAGAGAGAGAGAGAGAGAGAGAGAGAGAGAGAGAGAGAGAGAGAGATCCATCCATTACTCAGGAGTCAGTGCTCGATGCAGTGTGGGGACAGTCATCTAACTGTACAGCGCACTGTGCCGCCGCCTCGCAAGGCAGGATTGATTTCCAGGCAGCAGGACAGCCTGAAATCTAATTATGGGACGCGACTTGCGTCAAAAGACTCCGCTGTGATTGATGCTCCTTCCTGTACGTGGTCTGTGGGCTGTGCTCAGCCGTGGAGCCGCTGTGTCGGCTGCAGTAGTAGCTACACGCTGCAAGTGGAACAAAGAGAGGGAAAGTGACAGATGAGTTTTCCATAAAGCTGTCCCACAAGGCTGAATGGGAAGTTTGATTGGATCAAACATGGAGAAATAGAAGCAGGTGTTTGCTGCAGGGCCGTTCTCTGACAGGATAAAGGTTCAGTTTGAATAGATATTTGTCAAACACCCAAGTCAGTAAATGAATGTTTGTATAAGGCCCCCATACCTGCGTGTTTGCCTTAGCTCAGCGGATGACAATGCAGGCATCTATTCAGTCTATTTAAGCATTTATTAGTGATTGTTATCTGGGCTCCATCCAAACACAAAAGAAGGTTTGGCTTACATGCGTCTGCACCATATGTCATGATAAGGAAAAGCTAGGTTGCAATCTGTCAGGTAATCACTACCCTGCAAAGAGGAGAGAGGGGAACATCATGAAGCCATCCAAATGTGCATCCACTCCAAAGAAGATGGTTGTAGAACACCACAGAAGAATACATATGGATTCTTGATGGAAAAGTTCTCAGTGGTGTAGATTATTTTGCAAGGTTGCATACAGGGGCGTAAATATAGACAGTGCAGGCATTGTGGCTGCACTGGGGCCCACTGGGTGGGGGGCCTTTTTTTTGTGTTTCAAATACATTGGCCAGACATGGCCATCAAAGAGGCCTTGGGGATCTGGCACCATGTAGCTCCTACAGCACCTCCTCTTTTTGCATTCTTGATATGGGATGGAAATAAAGTGACACTGGTTGAGCATGTTGATCAAAGATCAGTAGGTGTAAAGTGGAAAGCCCTTCACAATAAGGATGTGAGTCTCCTCCTCCTTATGGTCAGACTTTGGGATAATCTCAGCATCCAGGGTGTTACTGACGTCATGAGACCTATCAGACTTCACTGGGTTGTCCATCCATGCATAGATCAAAGAAAAAACGCAGTGCCATTTGCTATAACATTCAAGCCTATCTCCGTCATAAATTTCTTTTCCTTTCTTTTGAAAAAATAGTCAGTAGGAATCTACGGTAGCTAGTTTAGACCATGGTCAGGACTGACAAACTGAGCCCAGTTACGAGCCCAGCAAGCAGTTATGCCTTTTAAACAGAAAGGCTGTAGTAAGAAAGGACAAGAGAGAAAAAGTATCAAAGCTTCCCAAATTAGATCCCTTTAGATTTTTTTATAAACAGTTGCCAGTAGTGTGCGTGCACCTTATAACTAGTAACTAGTGTGCATTAGGGCCCGTCACAATAGCATGCACTAGGGCCCGTGGTAACTACCTTACGCCACTGATTCTATATCTGTTTCATAGGATTCAGTTTTCTGTTTAAACATGCCAGAAAAGTTAGCTCTTATCCGATTCAGCATGATCTGAGCCTGTTGATAAGAGAAATCCCTCTGATTGGCATTCAGTGAGGAAAGCAAACAAATGACTGAAATCAAGAGGGCGTGAAATCGAAACAAATTTGTAATATCCCTGCTGGCACTGGACATCAATATGACATCAGATATACGTTGGACTACAACAACAAGACATTTAATTTTGGTTGAAATGACCATTGGATTGAAGATATTTTAAATGTCTAACGACGTTAGAATTTCACATTGTGTGGACATTAACATTATGATGTATTGCAGATGTTGGATTTTGCTCTCCATACCTTACCACTAACTTATGTTATTCTACATCAAGATGACAATGGCATGAGACATTGAAAGACGTTTGGTTACTGAACATCTCAACCTAAAACCAACAAAATATCAACATCATCTGACATCAATATTACAACCTAAATTCAACCATATAACAACGCTTAACAACGTTTGTGGCTAGCTGGGATTAGATAATGATAATTTTATTGGCCATCGAACTCTTACACAAAAATGGTTTCATAATTGTTTGCCAATGGATGGTAAATGTCCTTTCTTATTTCAACATCGGATTGTGTTGTTAATGTGCTAACTGGCTAATTGAGGCCCCCCGGAAGTACAACAGACTTTGAAGCCAATTTTAGTAGTAGCCAAACAGTGTTATTACACTGTCCTGTGATACCCTGCGGCCCAAAATACTTTCTTTGATGTTGATGTGGTATGTCTGGGCCCTTATAGGTGCTGCTAGGTGGATTTTGTCACCTTCAAACATACTTAGGTTTGCTGTGTGTCCCCCATACAGTCTTTATGCCAAGCTAAGCTAACTGACTGCTAACTGTAGCTTCAAATTTACCGCACAAACATGAAATAGAATGATCTTCTCATATGACTGTCGGCAAGAAACAATGCTGATGATTTTTTCAGTAAAATGAATATACAGACAGACAGACAGACAGACAGGCAGACACACACACACACACACACCTTCCATCAAATCACAGTTTGGGCAGCCACACAGGGACCCCCACAGCAGCTGGTCAAACTCCAGCAGTCAGTGAACCCTCACAGCCATCGTTATAAACAAGCAATCAGGCAGCTGTGTGTGTGTGTGTGTGTGTGTGTGTGTGTGTGCACATCAGGAGGAGACCCCAAATTAAGTGCTGTGTTGTTTGATAGTTCCCTTTTCAGCAGTGCATTTGTGAATCTATGAATTTATGTGTTTCTGCTCTTCATCTGTGTTCAGTGGATCTTGGAGCTGGAAGGCATGATGCTGCTGTATAATGTAGTGTGTGTTCATTACTTTAATCTAAAGCCCCACTCCACTGCTCCCCCGACGGCCATGCTGCTTCTGTAGCCTCTTGAGGCTGCGTGTTTTAAGTGCCTCTTCATCAGCATGTTTCTTCTTTTTTGGGGAGGCAGAGGAATATGTTTCCAATGCCTCAAAGTTCTTTTTTAGATGTTTAGTTAGATCAAACTTTTCATTAAATTAATCATCTTGAGTTTGCCTACAAAGTCTTCAGATCTGCAGTCAGTTGTAAAAAGACATCACTCTCCATGTTTTGGCCCAGCCCTACATATTAACCTGTTCTCCAGCAGTGGGTGTAGAACTTCAAGGCTTTGCTCTTGATCTCACAGACAACTGCAGTCAACTTGAGATGAAAGAATGTGATCTTTCCACAGATCGTACAACATTTTTTAAACAACATAACTACAAATATGGCTGAGCTTTACTTTTCTTTATTGTAGGCTCTGTGCTGTGTGTTTTGTCCGCTGCCCCGATTTGCCACTGACTAGGACAGCAGACACATGGGTGACTGGGGATTGTTTCAGCTGGTAAAACCAACAAAGTCAAGGGGCTTTGCTGAGTGATGGAAAATTGCAATGTATTAACCTCTATTTTAAGATGGCAACATGGCTGGCAGCCTGTACAGCAGCTCTCTCCTAGTGGGTGTTCAGACTGAAAACGACCCTGTATTTAAAAAAAGAAAATATAAGGAGCTGTCAGGTATGAAATAAATGATGAAATACATACAAAAACATTTGCTGAGCTACAGTATCCTACATGTACTGTACCTGCATAAAATAAATAGTATTAATAAAGAGTATGTACCCTACTAAGGATGCATGATAATATCAGCGCATCACCAGTATCGGCCAATGTCGGCTTTTAAAATGAACTATCAGATTCAGCCAAATATGCTTTTTCTTATTTCACACAATGAATGAATATTACATACATTGAAAAGCATTCTGTTTCATGTCTTCATCTGCTGGTGGGCTATAATGATAAGAGTATGCATGCATAATATGATGTTAATTCCACTACAGAAGAGACTTGAGGATCACTAAAACTAGATGGGAAAAAAGTGAATATCTCGAGAGCTCGAGATGCACCAATTTATCGTTCGAACATCAGTTAGTTTGTTTACATGCACAGTGGAGTCGAGCTACCGTTATAGCTAAACTAGGCCAATTAATTGGACTACTGTCCTTGTCCCAGTATACAAGCACAGGAGGGGAATCAATTTATTGACTGAAGTATGTCCAACTCCCCTACGATAGGTGGCGATATGCCCCCTTTCAGCTTGTTAGTATTTGACCTTTTTCTGGTAGACCTATTTCATCACAAACCAAACAATCGACAAATATGTTAGCTATGGGTAGCTAGCAGCAAAGTGGTACCATGATGGACAGCTTTACAGGTCTGTGCATTTTGTCCATGCAAAAATGCACAACTCTGAATGTAGATTTCATCATGTTGTTAACAGCTTCCTCTTCTGTTATGCATTTAATGCTATTCAACTTCCGGGTTAATCCATGTTGAAATCTGCAGGAGGAGAGCTAGTTAATCTTACCTGTTAGCAGCCAGTGGCTGGAAGTAATGTTGCACTCCATTTTGATAAGGAAGTCAGAATTTCCGAGTTCCCAGTCAGAAATTTCAAGTGGAATGCCCCCTAAAATCAGGGTTACTTTGAATGTCGGAGGAACCTCACCAACCCTGACCTCAAAATCAAAATGGCTGCTCATGAAAGTTGTAATAACTTACTGTTAATTAGCATTTCTGTCTTACCGTCTCATTAAAACAGTCATACACACAGTTTCGTCCAACCTTTATCTGTGGACATGTCGCTACAGTGTTTGAAAGTGCATGGTGTAATGTTTTGTTATTAGCTGGTGTTAACAATACCATTGTTTTCCGACTTGATGCACTGGAACAAGGTTGGCTCAGATCTCCAGCTTCCAAAGCAAATGTAATGCAACGTGTCAGCTAACAGTGGTTGTATTGAGTTACATTTTCAGTAAAAAGGGGTATTTGACAAAGGTAAATTATAGTGTTATTGTGATGAGGTCAAATGTAATCTTGTAAAATGCAGTTTTTGGTGAGAAACTTGAATAAATACAGCTGTTTGACAGAGAGATTTGTTAATGTTTTGACAGCAATATGAAATAGATATTAGAGAAATAATTATAATATTTATATTCAAAATGCTTTTGAAGCAGTTTTTTTCTAATTAGACGTTTTTGAAAGAGGGTCATAATAAAGATTTCTTAAATGTGAAGGATTGGATTTGAGCTCATTTAAAGGTACTGTAATGAAGAGCTTAACAATTTTAAAACAGTTTCTTTTTATAATGAAGATTTGTTTTTCCTGTCACAAAAGGGGAAATAAGAAACAAAAACAAAATAAACAACAACAACAACAAAACTCATCGGTATTGGCTATTGGCCAAATTGTTATTTTAAATATCAGTATCAGCCCACAACTTCTGGTTCAACCCTATCAAATATCAAAGAAAGCTTATTCTTGATTCTCTTTTGTGTTCTTGTATTTGACCCAGATATTTCCAAGTGTATTTATGAAAAAACACAAATTCAGGCTGAACATTGAAGCAGTTCTTTAAAGATTAATTTAAGTGTACAGCCCTAAAGCTGGTCACGTTTCTCTTTCAGACCTCTTATTGCATATTAAGCAGCATGACTGCAGAGGACTCCTATGTTAACTTCTCTCAAAACCCAAACCTCACTCATGTAGCATCTGCTGAGCTTGGCGTGTACTTTTATTCACACGATGTGCATTAGCAACTGTCCACTGCAGCCATCTGTGGGCACTGCAGAACGCCTGTGGGGGTCTGTGCACACCACTTGCATTTACATATTGTCGCTCAGTATGTCCCATGTAGACTCAGGATCTTATCTGTGTCACTTACATGTTTAATATTCCCCACTTCAAAGGCACAATTTTTAAGAGAAAGTTTTTCTGGAATACATCAATGTCCTGCAGAAGATGTTCCTCCATTTTATCCTGCACAGCATGTCCTCCCAGAGTATGTACCTGCAGAGAGTATGCGTGTGTGCGTGCATGCATCTACTGTACGCGTGTGTTTCCGTGTGTGCGTTTGCGTGAGTGATTAATGAACGTAGCTGGATGGCGTCAGCGGGCCGTGACAGCACGACTGCGAGGAAATCATTTCTCCTCTCTCCGTGGACTGCTGATTCAGAGCTCGCAGGAATTTTTTTGCTGATTGCTAAAATCACATCATAAGGGTGCTGTTATAATAACCCCAATCACAGCATCACAGCAGAAGGCGAGGGGGAGTCGCCATCAGAAAGGAAATAAAAGCGGCCATAAATGATATTAGCTTTCCTGTGTATGGGGGGGGGTCAAGGTTGGGGGTTGAAATGTGGTAGCTTCTTTATGTATCTTTTACATCAGCAGGATGTGTTGTGTGAAAACACTATGGGATATAGGTGGTTTCAAAGACAGACTGGACATTTGGACTTTAAAGAATTATCTCTGGAGCTCAAAGTGCACGGACAGACTTCTAAATGTCAGCATTAATGACCATTTGCATAAGGAGGAGAACGGTTAGCTTATCATGAATAATGAAATGTCAACAGAAGAGGGATATTTTTCATATTCTGCATTCCCATCAAGATGATGACTTTGAAATTCTTGGTGCACTCGGATGAGAGAGACGAGAGGATGGAGAGAGAGAGCAGGAAGAAAGAAAGAAGCGAGGAGAGATTGACAGTCATAGAGGGGGAACCACAGATCAGCATGGAGGAGGTGAATTGAGACCAGGGATTATACACAGACCTGGCTGCCTGTTATGCACCATTATTCATTTCCCCTCTATTATAAAAAGTTCTCTCAGTGTTGCAGTGCAGCGAGTTGATTGGCTATTTTCTTCTTGGCCATTTGGTGCAGAAACTCTCAGAGCATATCATGAGGTTTATCACGGAGTTTCGACCTTTAGTCTCAGACGTCAAGCACTCAGCTGGAGGAGCTGCGTTGCTGGAAATGAGTTTGGGGAAGTTTGCAAAGAGGACTGTGCTTAGGTAGAAAATGTGTCTATTCCTGTAATGTGCTTTTTTTAGAGACTATTTTCAGCAATGTGAAAGTACAACATGTCAACAGTGTTACTGAGTCTTTTTGAAACCACATATTGCAACAGTTTTTATATCTAAATGACAAAATATATTGGCTTCCAAAATTACTCATATGATCTGCGGTATATCTGCCACCCTTCATGATAATGTTTTTCTTTAAAGGGACAGTTCACTTTAAAGTCAAATTACATATTTTTACTCTTACCTGTAGTGCTGTTATCAGTCTAAATTAATTTGATGTGAGCTGCAGAGTGTTGGAAATATTGGCTGTAGAGGTGTCTGCCTTCTCTCCAGTATAATGGAACTAAATGGCAATCGGCTTGCATTGCTCACCGATTCCACATATTTACAGATGTCTATTTCGAAATGCTAGTATGTAGAAAAAAGTCTTTCTGGGCCCCACTGCATCACATGGCATACCCAGAAGTTGTAATTCCATGTTTTGCCACTGTGCAAAATTTGCTTCAAAGCCCGGCTTTGCTGCTGGTGCTTGTTTTCACCAGTTAGTTGCTAACTGTGTCTGTCTAGTGTTGCTGTGCTGAGCAGGTAGTGTACAGCCTTCAGATCTGTTTTCTCTGACAGAGATGATAGTTTAGTTTTAATCACAAACTCTGTGAGAGGACACGAGTTTGAATCTCTAGACTAACATGTGGCAGATCAAGAAAGAATTTAGATTTTAATTAAGTTATTTCTCTGCTTCTTAACAGTGAGATCGAGAAGTCAGACTTCTTCAAATGTTGATCAGTAAGTGTGTGCTCGTAAATCACCCCTTAAACCTGTCAAAAACTGCTGGAGAAATGACAGTTTGTAAGTGTGTAAAAATGATTTGTAGCTGTGGAAAAAAAATGTCTAAATGAAATTTTTATACAACCTGCCACCTTGATTCTGATTTCTGATACGTGAATTAACCCAGGTTATAATATAGATTAGTTGTTTTGTTTTTTTTAAAGATAATGTTTTTGGCCTTTGTGCCTTTATTGGATAGAGCAGAGTGAAATGGGGAGAGAGAGGGAGAGAGTGGGGTATGACATGCAGCAAAGGAGTGCAGGCCGGACTTGAACCTGCAGCCGCTGCAGCGAGGCATTGCCTCTGTACATGGGGCGCTGGCACTATCCACTAAGCTACCAACACCCCATAATATAGATCAGTTTAATGATTTAAAAAAAACCCAGAAAATATGACTAAAAGTTGACTAGAACATTCTGAGTTTTCATCAGCTAAAACTAGACTAAAATTGTGAAGGTTAAAAATGACAAAAATGTGACTAAAACAGCATTTTTTACTCAAGACTAAGACTAAATCTAAAATAGCTGTCAAAATTAACACTTATCCTCATAAAAATGTTCGTATGATATTGTATCTATTAGCCTCCCACGAATTATGTCACATACTTAATGTAAAATTAAGTAATTTATGTAAATGTATGGAGGTTAGGTTTAGGCAAGTAAAGTTACTGTGGTTAGGTTTAAAAAAAAAAACAAAGAAAAAGCATGGTGACAATGTACCTTAAAATGACTCAAAGTTCTCAAAGTTCATATGGATCTGAACTGGGGAATGTCTTGTGTTTTGTGACCCATCCACCATCTCAACCTTCCTCTTACTGGGACCTAATGTTGTGTTCACACCAGGCGTGAATAAAACAATTTGCACACGTGAATTACATGTGAAGTCAATTTAAATATGGGATTAGACGCATACTAGCTGCATACTTAATGCTACGGAGTGCTAGGGATCTTTTTTATTTAACTTTCAGCAAGAAAGCAAACAAACATATTCTTAAAGTCATTTTGATAAGTACTGTTATTTTTGTGGTGAGCTGTCACATATTGAGCACTGGCTCCCTTCTCAATACACATAGTTTAATTAAAAAAGGTATGACTCACTTTGCTTTCATTGAAATAAACTGATAGAGGAAATGGTGCAGTGTAAATCCTGACAGCAGCAGGTCATTTATTTGTTGTCCTGAAGCCATAGGATGGTGAGTTTTGGTTTAGACACATCCATAGCCGGGGGAGTCGGTGTCTCATCATCTGGCCGTGCACAAAGTTAGTTAGGACACATTTCCTACTTCGTTTCATTGCTGCATTGCACCAAAGTCTCTCGGGCTGCTTTACGTCGCTGTGCAGCATGTTCGAATGACGGATCCGGACTGATGTTTTATCTAATCCCGCAGAGCAAAGGTGAGCAGAAACACCATACATCAACCTGCCACACTCTATTTGGGCACTTAACCCAGTCTCAACACCTCACTGTACGCTCTCCACTCCGGGGACTGCAGATACAAATAGAGTAGCGTGTTCAGCTTAATATAGAAAGATTATTTTATTAATACTTGCTGATAGACACAATCATATAAAAACAAAAAAATGGCTGTATTGTAACACTTTACCACTAGTGACATTGAGACACTGTGATATTAAGTGCTAGAATACTCATGTTTCAAGGTCTGTTGTGAAGATATATCCTCTTTGGCTAACTGAAACCAGAAACAACTGTCAGTCATCTGTAAATGAATCATTTCACAGATCATGTAATGCCTACTTCAGGTTCTCTGGCATTTGTGTTATTGTTTTCACTTAGCAGATGCCAATGGCTGCTATTCTTCTTAAGGTCAATAGCTAAGATGCATGAAACACATAACACATCATTTGTCCCAGATACTGGTTCTAGTCCTTTTATATTGCATATCTATGTCTTATCTGATCCATTACTTGTATTTACCTAAATGTTGACTACCTGACACATTCACTGTGTTTACATGCACAAAATAATAAGGTTTTTGGACCTTATTCCGAAAAAGACAACAGTCCCACTAAGGGCTCATTTATGCATGAAAATATGATTCGTCCATTTCAAACATAAACGTCACTGCCCTCATACTTCCTTTGCATTGAGATGCTGGCGTACACACAGCTGGCCTAAGTCTTTGGTCAAAATCCATAAGTTTAGTCAACAATCCTTAATAATGTCCCACAGGAGAAAAGACCAATGTATACAGTCAAGCTGCTAACAAAATAAAACTACAGTAAGCAGTCTATTAATGAACCATATATGTGTAGGCTGTTTAAACCAGCATAAACAAACCTGATTAAGAACCACCTGGAGTGTTAGTTATAAATAAGGTAACACTTTCAATTTCATTTAAGCACAACTTTAGGCTAGAAATCACAGAGGACCCAGATGACCTATGTACAGCTGAATTCACTCGGCTTCTCTGGGGAACCCTGCGCAGTGCACGTACACCTAGACTACCCACAGGTGGGTCAGGAAGGAAATTTGCACAATAGATAGAGCCAATAGATGGTACTAGAGGGCAGTCAAAAGTCACATCAGGACACATGGACGGGGAATTCTTTGCACCATATTACCACTTTGTTCTGTTCCACCATTTTTTAAATGTCTTCGTTGCCCTCTACAGTCTTACCTCACTTAAACTACACTTCACTGCCCCCACAATTTCTGGTGGTACTGCTCCATTTTATAAAAAAATCTTTCAGAAAAAACGCACAAATACAGACGAAACAAATGCGTGTCCATATCTTATGTTGAGCATAAATGAGCCTTGACCTGTTAATATGGCTACTGAAAATTAATATTCTACTTTCGTTTACATACAGCATTGCATGCTCTAATTAACTTGCAACTGTGCAAACACAGCCTACCTCTTTCATTCCCTTGCCCTCTTGAAAAGGTCAGTGTTCCAATATTTTCACAGATCTAAAAACCTGTTTTCAGAATTGTACAAAAGTAATTCCTCTCAGTCTTCACTTATCACCCACTAGAAGTGTCTGGTAATGTACAAGGGTCTAAGTTTTGTTTCAACATTTGGGGGGACATGTCTGAAACATTTGGGAGCCTCTGCCAGAAAATGTAAAGGATCAAAGACTTTACTTTGTTGCATTCTGGTGACTATTTATGCACCACTTTGTGCCTTTTCTGCATCAATTTACGGTGTAAATGTCGTTAATATTGTCAATATAAAAGGTCCTTTGCTACTTTCATGACAAATGCACATGTTCTAAATATGGAGGAGGTGGTGTCGTCTGCGTTTTCCCTGATATCTGCACCTATGGTGATGTATTTATCTGCAGAGATAATGCCCTCTGCCTACATTTACTTATTTTCTTCTTATTTTGCTGTGTTCTGGACATTCCTGGGCAGAGTGGGCAGGTGAGGTTGGGACTTTATGAAAAGGTAGTGACCAGGGGCCTCATATATAACGCAATGAACATGCGTACGCACAAAAAAGGCTTTGGATTGCGCGTACGCCACTTTCTAAACATTATGCTTTGAAAAAAACTTGACGAGGAAATGTGCATGAATTTAGGGAAATTCTGACCCATGCATATGCACATTTTGGAGACAGGGGAAACTGGCGACACAGATGGTAAGGTGGTGAATTTAAGACAGATTGTTGAAATGAGATGTGAGAGAAATCATTCTCTTACACATTTAAATTCACCTCATATCACATGTTTCTTATAGATCCACTTCATAAACATTCAGTGCAGCAGTGTTATTTGTGTTTGTGCCAGTGAGCCAGAACTTTTCTATAAGCACCTTTTGATTGCAAAAGATATGTCACCTTAAATCTAAAATCTAAAATCTAAATCTTGCTCAATATTTCATTAGTCTCACCATCACATTCCCCACCAGCAGAGCTAAGGGGAGAGGGTTGGGGTCGGATTGTAGGCTGCTGACACTCATGGTCAGTTGTGCAGGGCACTGTATACAGCTAAATAATATCAGGCTGTGGCAGGTGACAAGTCTGGCTTTCCTTGACCCAATAATAAGCGTGAATATACTGAGTCATTTTCACCTCAACCACATTAACAAGACTAACTGATGAAATTAACGTTGTTGGTTGCAGAAATCCAAGATAACATCAAACAGCATTAAATAGTTGCAGTTAACTGTGTCTACAGTTTTTTAAAATTATAATCTAATACTGTGCAAACATTATCAAGGACCATTTTAGGTTTCAGATAGTATCTGTGTGTAAAATGGCTGCAGGGAACACGAGTCAGGTGCACAGAGTGGTTCTCTGCTTCTTACCCAGCACATCTTCACCACCTGCACATATGGATTTTGTAAATTAGCAAAGATGTCAGCATGTAATTCTTTTTTTTTTTCTTGGCATCCAGCTTTTGATCTGATTCAACACCACCTGTCAGCTAGTGTCCTGTTTGATGAACTCACTGCAATGAAAGCAGAAGTGACATGTTCCCAGTGCCTTTTCTTTCGTGTGTGACCCCACTGCCCACCACATAATAGGCTATGTGCTTTCTAACCTCCAGTTCACCCACAAGCACCTCGACCACCACCTTTCTGTATCAGGAATATTAGTTTTCTTGGGTTTCCTCTCGGTTTTTGCCATGATTTACCATAAAGAACCACTGATCAGCCGGCTCATGTCTATGCATCAGCATTAATGAGGTGTTTTGCACTGACCATTTATGGTTGAATGTGGCCGTGTAAAAGGCGGGATATGAGGTTGGTCCATGTGCGGACAATTCCAAGTTGATTTGGGATATTTAAAAGGAAATTGCATACTGACAGGCATACGCATGGTTTTAAAAATCAGAATATTATTTGGTATATGTACATTTCCTCATTTGTACATATGCAAACATTAAGTGCACTCTCTGCAGAGTTTTATAAATGCTGTCCCTGGTGCCAGACCCTAAGCAGCATGCATCCAAGAGGAAGCTACGAAGTACAGAAAAAACGTAAATGTAAATGTAGCGTGACAAAACACCATGCTAGGGTTGGCTCTCACTTCTACTTGATGTTAACAAACAGTAACCAACAATTCCATAGTTTACATACATTGCATAGTTTACCTTTAACTGGCAGAATTTGGCTCCCGAAACTCGTAAAGCAATCCGCTAAGCTGAGAGAGGGCGTATCACTTTGATGGAGCTGTTGGGACTACAGAAACAAACAGTTGTACAGTGGTGTTAGAACATCAACTTGTTATGCATTTTTGTTCATTCACATTAATCTAGAGGATTCAAGATTGTTAAAATATCTTGATGTTAGACGTAAATAAAAGAAGTTGCAGAGTATATTAGATCAGTGTTTTGTTGTCAAATGGCCATCTGTGAAAATGCTACTTCCCATGTCTTTTGCATGTGCAGTGTGTTGTATTTGTTCCATCTGTAATTGCCCTGTCAGTAACAGTCTTGCTGAAGGGCTTTGGAGCATAAAGCGAGGGCCCAAAGCTTGCTGGTGTGTCTCCTGCAGCAGTCTTTGGGCCCGCTGACCACCAGCTGAAGGGTGGCAAAGAGACGGCTCGGGCCTGATGTGCTGACATGTCTTTGGAGAGGCCATTCCAGCGTCACAGTAGAGAGAGCCCTAAGGGGAGTCAGTCATACAGGCTGACATGTATTCCCAGCCTAGAAAAACAGAAATGAATCAGCTCTGACAGAAAACACGGTCACAAAAGCCTTATTTCCAAGAATGTAATATCTTGCATCATACAAATGGATAAAGGATGTCGGGTATGAATTATATTTATTTAAATTAATTTAATTCAGTTTGATTTGACTTGACACAATTGTGCACTAAATCTGATAAAAATGATTTGAGTTTGTCACTAATGTATGTGTGATCCCTTTTACATGTTAAAAAACTGATGACAGCAGCTTAAACACATTGGCGACAATGATCTGGACTCTGTGTATTTTCCAAAATGTGCAAAGGTAAAATTAAAATCAGTGATTAATCGCTGACATTCAGAATATACTGATTAATCACAATCAGAGTACAGGGAGTGTACAGTAATGATAACATTTGTTTTGTCTGACGGACTGATGTCTACACAACAGGCTTCAAAGTGTTTCATCTCCAATGATGAGACCTACCACTGTCATGTCAGCAGCAAGCTAATAATGGGAGAATAGGGCACATCAGTACAAATCACCGGAGGACTCTAGTTCACAGTTTGTGCGTTATATGCACTGTGCCACAGTCCTGGAAATATTCCAGAAACACTTCAAGGGCACTAGTTGTAATTAAATGGAGTTCCTGCAAGCTTGGCTGACAGCTTACTGACTTATCACCATTATAGTACATTCTTTGCAATCAATCACATTTGTTTGGACTTATTTTCAATGTAATTGGATCACTGACGAGCTTGTTAAAGTAGCTTATTTCTCTTCATATCATAATTCAAAACAAGATTAGGCGCAAATAGTTCCGCCATATTGCAAGTAGAGTGCTTGACATTTTATCCACAAATAGCACTGGATCCAGTTTTCACTCAGGTTCTAGAAAATTAATCTCTACTTCCAAACACAAAAAACATGGCTTGTAGTGTACAGATTGTGTATAGACTCGTACAAAGTAATCCCTGTCAGTCATCACTTATGACCCACTAGAAGTGTCTGGTGGTGTATTTATCTGCAGAAACTCTGCCCTCTGCCTGTGTTTTCTTCTAATTTCATTGTGTTCTGAACATTTGTGGGCACAGCGGGCATGTGAGGTCAGGACTTTATAAAAAGGAAGCGACCAGGTGCCAGACCAAAAGCAGCATGCATGCTAGATGAAGCTGCAAAAATTGTGGAAACAGCATCGAAAAAACATAAATTCCTGAAAAGTAAACCTTAAAAGAAATACCTGATCCGCAAAATGCTAATTTGTATATCAATAACTCACCAAGCGTTATCTTGAATTTTTTAAGAAAACATTTTTTTCATGCATGCCTCTGCAGTGGACATTCTTCTTAAATTGAAGTAAATGGGCACCGCATTCAACAACAGCAAAACTATATCAAAACATACAGTATAATTCAAGCCTTGATTATCCTGATATTCTTGATGTCAGGATATCTTGATATCTTGATATCTTGATATTCCCAAACACTTGCATTTTAACTGAAACATTATCATTTGAAACACTTCTGCATACAACTAGTGCACCCTGAGTGTGTCTGAGCACGCTTGTGTGTGTGAGCTCTGCTTGAGCAAAGGTCAATCCATCGATGTTCTGGCACCGGCACACTCCAACCTCGTGCCCCCATCCCCCAAGAAAAAATTCAAGGTAACACAGGGTCACTGAGTGATGTATAAATGGTCAGTTTGCAAGTGAAGTATTTCATTAGCACACCTCGCTGCATACATACCAATATATAATATCTGCAATAAATCTAACCATGTGGAGCTCATCATATTCTGGTCTTGTTTTCAGTGTGTCAAAGATGTGCTTATTTGTCTTTTTTTAGAGGCTGTAGTTTGGGGTGCTTTTGAATTGCATTGTATCATATTTAAAGGTGTCTGTATTGTTTTATCTGTTCTTGTTTATGTTGATGGGTTTGCAGTAAACTGGCAACAATACGGCTGTTTACTTTTTTACAGCTAAGGTTTTCATAGGGTAGAGTTTTTAAATTACAATTAAAATAGCATTAGATACTTGTCAGAATACTTAATGACTTTGCACAGTTTGTTCTCAGTGTATCATCATCTTTCATCATCCCCACTCAGTAAAGCATTTCCACTTCATTAGTAGACTGCCGTTTGTATCAGCGTCAGTTTTGCTGTCTCAGTATCGAAACACTCTTTTGAAGTTCTTTTCAGTGCGCCATAAAATACTGCAGTCAAGTGTTTGTGACAGACAGCTTTTAATCAAGCTAAACTCGCTTTTCTTTTTCTGTCCCCACAGGCTACTAGTCTCTTCTGCTGAGCGCTGACAGGACTGAGGATCTTTCCAGTTTCAGATCAACTGTCTCTATTTCAGCACTGTCTGCCTACTCCCATCCAATGGAATTAGACATCATTACTTAATCATTAGTGTCCTGGCAGCTGACTGGCTCTTCAGCACTAATAAACTGCCTTAAATCTTGCTCTGTCTGAGAATAGAAGACCGGGAAGGAAGAAAAAAAATAGCCACTTTACATTTGTAGCACCTGGTGGAATAAAAGCACATTAAATTTGAATTAAAAGACTTTCAGTGCCAGAAATCCCCTTGCCAAGATGGATGAAACACATAACAACAGGACTTCCTTGGCGAAAGGTGCCAAGGACATCGCTAAGGAAGCCAAGAGGCATGCTGCCAAAAATTTCAACAGAGTTGCTGATCGTGCCTCAGATGAATACTCAGCCCATCGCAGCTACAACCGCTTCCAGAACGAGGACGAAGACGAGGACAACTACAATACTTATGGTCAGCAAGATGGTCACTATGCTGACAATGCAGCTAATGATGAGGACGGGGCCTCCAGTGATGCCACGGAGGGCCACGACGATGAAGACGAGATCTACGAGGGGGAGTACCAAGGTGTTCCAGGCCACAACGATGGGAAGTTGCGGGACGGCCAGGTGGCTCTGGGCCAGCCGGTTTCTGACAGTCTAAAGAGCCACAAGGAGCTGGAAAATGAGAGACAGGCAGACGAGGAGGAGCTCGCCCAGCAGTATGAGCTGATCATGCAGGAGTGTGGCCACGGAAGATTCCAGTGGCAGCTCTTCTTTGTACTCGGGCTGGCGCTCATGTCAGATGGCGTGGAGGTGTTCGTAGTGGGCTTTGTCCTACCCAGTGCTGAGACAGACATGTGTGTCCCCAACTCTGGTGCTGGATGGCTCGGTAAGCATTTGCATTACAGTAGCATGAGTTATTCAGTGTCCACAGGTTTCTGCGTTTGTATTTTATTAATAATAATAATAATAATAATAATAATAAAATAACTTTATTTATTTTAACACATATTTCAACACAGATACTCTACTGTGTCTTACCTGTTTGGTACAGACCAAACAATCAACAAACAAGTTATCTACTGTTAGCTAGCAGCAAACTGGTACCATGGTGGACAACTTTACAGCTCTGTACATTTCGGACATGCTGTATTGTTTACTTTTTCCGTTTGCTCTCTTCTTTTGTTACGCATTTAATGCTTTTGACTTCTGGGTCAAAGCCCAGGGTGGAAACTGGGGAGCACTGGCAGAGCACCCAGGCCAGTTTGGGTTCGATTGACTGTATACATGCAGGAGTAATTCAGCTCCCATTTGCATTATTTGAATGTGTTAGTCCTTTCATTGACAAAATTTTTTGTCAATTACCTTTTTTCCATGACGAAAATGAGTAGATGACGAGCTAAAAATAGATCTTGATAATAAAAACTAAGACAAAATCTATGTTTCATTGTTGTTGACAAGACAACATGTTATGAAAATGTAAGTGGTGGACTATCGGACATTTAAAGCGGAGAACGGCCATACTTACTATTATCTTCAAATGCTGCATGAACAGGCTGGCAAACTCCAGTAAATGGTTTGTGCCAGGATGTTTCACTAGCCAGCAAAAACACTTACACCGGAGCAGTGTCAGCTGTTGGTGTGAGTTGTGAGCTGTAATTCAGCAGTAAATAATCAGCCGTGTGTGTCTGACTGGATGATGGAACTGAATGATTCTGTGGAGTTTGTTAGTTGCAGTGATGGCTGTTAGCAGTTAGCTCCACTTGTTAGCTGCTGAATGGCAGCGGAGCAAATAGCCACCATCAGCTGGACTCAAGAAGATTTATGGGTTGATGTTGTTTGACAGGCAGGCAGCAGGCTCAGTTATCTGTGAGTGTTGCTGTGCTCTAAGTAAACAATCTGAATTCAGATCACTTTTCTCTGAGAAAGATGAAAGTTTAGTTTAAATCACAAACTCTGTGAGAGGACACAAGTTTAAACCTCCAGACTAACATGTAGATTGAGAAAGAATTCTGGCTTTAATGAAGTTATTTCTCTGCTTCTTAACAGTGAGATGGATAATACAGAGTTTACAATGAACCTGGGTACATATCGTGGTTGTCTCAGATTAGTTATTTGCGGTGCCAAAGTTTTTGAGAGCATAAAAAGAGAGATGTCAAGCTTTTCAAATGATGATCAGTAAGTGTCTGCTTGTAAATCACCTCTTAAACATGTCAAAAACTGCTGGAGAAATGACAGTTTGTAAGTGTACAGAAATTATTTGTAGTTGTAGAAAAAAATGTCGACATGAAATTGTTATACAACCTGTCTCAGTGGTTATAATTTCTGACACATAAATTAGCCTAACTGGATTAGTTTACCATTACACCATTACAGTACATTGTTTGCAATGAGTCGCATTTGTTTGGACTTATTTTCAATGTAATTGGATCACTGACGGGCTTGTTAAAGTAGCTGTTTCTTCTCTTCATAATTCAAAACAAGATTAGTCGCACATAGTTCAGCCAAACTGCAAATACAGTCCTTGACATTTTATCCACAAATGGCACTGTATACTGTTTTCACTGAAGTTCTAGAAAATGAATCTCTGCTTCCAAACACAAAAAGCATGGTTTGTTAAAAGTATACTATGCAGGATTTTCCTAAAAAAAAAAAGTAGTGTATAGACTTATACAAAGTAATGCCTGTCAGTCATCTAGAAGTCTGTGGCGGTGTATTAATCTGCAGAGACTTTGCCCCCTGCCTTTATTTTCTTCTTATTTTGTTGTGCTCAGAACATTTGTGGGCACAGCTGGTATGTGAGGTCAGGACCTTATAAAAAAGGAAGTGACCAGGTGCCAGACCATAAGCAGTACGCATCCTAGATGAAGCTACAAAAATTGTGGACACAGCATAAAAATACAGAGTAAACCTTTAATGAAATGCTTGATGCACAAAAAGATAATTTGTGTATTTGTGTATAATAATGGTCCCTTTCCTATTATCTATTTCCGACCCCTTTGCTGGCTTGACCACACTAATCTTTGAGCCCGACCTTCATTTTAATCCCAACTACACACCTGTAAAGTTTCATGACTGCATCTTACTTGGTTACGATGCTATAGCATTGAAAAAATATGTCCAGAGACAGACATACACCTGCCAAACAAGTCAAAACCACTTCTGTGGAAGTTCCCCCCACAATAGGTGTCACCTGGATCAAGTTTTGACATGAAGGCATGCACACACATACAGATTCACAAGGTGAAAACAATATCAGCCATTACAATGTTGTCACGGCTGGTAAAAATGTGACCTGCAGGATACATACATCTGCAACAAGAGAAACAGGGCAGGAGTGAACAGGGAAGCAGCAAGATAAGATAAGTGGAAGTATTTGGAAGCAATGTGCTTCTTGAAATCCTCTACAACAGAGAGAAGGTATCATTAGCATATCCAGAAATGCACAAAAAGCAATGATGATGTTTGCAATGTGATTTAATAGCAACACAGAATCATTTAATAATGCAGGTAGCCAGAGTGCCAAATTAAAGATGTGGACAGAAAGTGGCGACAGCCTAGGGCGGTAACTCCAGTGGAGAGAAGCAAGGGAGGAAATGTGTCTTTCCACTTTGTCTCATATTGCAAATTTTTGTGACGAATAGTTTAATGAATACCAACGCATTCAGTGTGCAATGTTTCTGTATGTGAAATTGGCTGGAGTGCTGCTACAGATGCTAAGCTATGTACTGCTGTAGATGGAGGCAGCAGCAAAACACATTTCAGCCATTAAAAAAAAAAAAAAAAAGTTAAAGTGTATGCTATATTCAGAATATTTTTCACTGCTTTATCTTGCTGTCAGACAGCACTTTCTGACAGGAAACCAGACTGAAAGTGAAATGTATCTATGCTCTCTTCAAAGCATGAACATGAACATGAAAGCTGCTGGTCTACTGCTGCCTTGATCATCTAGTTTGTTTGTGTTACTGTGTGACTTAAGTGTTGTTTTAAAGGGTTAGTTTGGATTCACCCAAGTCAAACAGTAACACAAACAAACGCAGTCCTAAAGGCAGTGGTAGACCAGCAGCTACCATGTTCAACGAGGTAAAATTTGCAGGTTTTGCCAATGGAGTCTAGTTGCTTTGAAGAGAGTGATAAAATGGCTTTAGCAGTTACCGATTGCAAAGGACTGTCTGACAGCAAGGTACAGTGGTAAAAATATTCCATATATAGCATACACTTAAACCAATATTGATTTTTTGAGTGGCTAAAATACGATTGCCAATGTATTCTCATAGAATGATTTGTATGATATACTACAAGTTTGCGCCCCATGAATGCCGTTACATCCTTAACGTACAGTAACGTAATGAACATAAAGTTACAGAGGTTAGGTTTTGGCAATACAATTTATTGTGGTTAGGTTTAGTAAAAGAAACATGGTTAGAACATACCATAAAATTACTCAAAAATCACACTGATCAAAATATGCGATTCAAGGCGAAAGTTTTTTTGTGACCCATCTACAACTCCAACCTTCCTCCTTACAAGCATGCAGCACTCAATGCTGTCAGCGCATTGGTCATGTGATCACAGCCTTTCAAAATACGTGGTATATGTAAGAATTCGGTTGCATTGCTTCATGTAGGAAAACATACGTAAAATTTGTGAAAATTGTTTTGCTGCTGCCCCTATCTGCAGCTTCTGAGGAGGTACTCCTGCACTGACCTACTATCCACTTTCTACTGTAGGTAATACACTGACCATGGATACGTACCTCATATCTTTAAGAAAGCAACTGAAATCAAATTTACAGTAATCATCTAATTGGATTACAGTGTGCTTAAAGTGACAGCTGAACACAATGTGATGGAAAACAGTACTTCCTTTGTTCAGTGGTGGAAAGAGGAAGCAACATTGCACTTCATCAGGAATGTTCTGAATCTGTATGTGAACAGTGTGTCTGCCACAGAGACAAGATCTTGGCTGTCTTATTGATGAGTGATACTTAGAAATCCTGACTTTCAGGTGTAGTGAGCCATCTGGAATTCAGCTGTGGATTCTGGTTGATGTAGTTAGATGAAAGTAAAATACAATGAGTTACAGAGTGGAAGTAATGTGTGGGTGTTGATGAAATAAGTTTTGCTGCTAGCAACCTTCTAATGATGCGTGTTGTTTATGACATGTAGGGCTGTGCATGGAGAGTAGTGGTGGGTGACACTAGCAACTGTAATCTCATTGCTTTAGGAGCTTGCCAGTGGGTTGTCATGGCACCAGGTATTCGGATACATGAGTAGGAGGTGTGTTGTGCTACTGTACACCGATCTCTCCCACACTTGTGAAAAGTTGTGTGTTTGTGTGTGCCACCAACGAGTCTGTATGTCTGAATATTGTATCTGTTTGTGTTATATGTGACTTGGCTTTAATATATGTCTCACTAATATCAAAAATAGTTGCATATCACTGACAGATTTTTCTCAATGTATACTGTGTCCAGGCTTAGTGTTACATTAAAGCATCAGTCACTTATCATTTCCACACAAAGATTAAAAGATTTTCACAATATGATTGTGTGGTTTTATAACCCAGAGGAGAATGCCTACTTTGTTTGTTTTTTGGGTAGTGGGATGGTTTAATATTCACCCAGATTTCACCCATATTCTGACTCATCTCTCAGTGGGAGCCAGGAGGCAAAGAATAGAAAGAATGAGTCATTTTACCAACTCACTCACACACCGCATAAATACAGGATGTGTGTACATGCTCACTTGTGGATGCACTTAGAGGAATAAATGTTACAATAGATGTGATTGGTGTTTTTACCCATTTCTCTGTGAAGGTCAGTGCCTCTGTAAGTGGTCAATGAGAGCCTCTTCAGTGGACATCTGGCTGGAAAAAGACTCATGAGAGAAATAATAAAATAGAGAAACTGATACAGAGATCATCCAGCACAGTCAAATGTGGTTTCAGACCAGTCTTAAACTCAAATGACACTACATGATCTAATGCTTTTAGTGTAACGAGTGCACAATTTATTCACATTAAATCATTCCTTGTTGCAAATAGTTGAAGAGCAGTATGTGTGCATAAAGAAACAAGCTGCTGTAGTCGCAGGGTATCTGAAGTAGCAGACTGGTAGATGAGGTTTTGTCTGGATGATGTTCTTTGAGGGGGGGGGGGGGGGGGGGTTGAAATGCTGTGTGAGGACTTAACAAGCACTTTATTTGAAGCATACTGATCCCTTTAATCTGAAATTTTGTGGAGAAATGTGGAGGCCATTCACATGAATTATTTTAAAGTATATTCAAGATTCATGCAAAAAAGAAATGGATATTTACCTCTTAAAGCTGGGGTAGGCAGTTTTATTTTGGCTTCATTGGGCAAAAATCCCATAATAACCTTTAAATATGTTATAATTCAAGCAGACTGAGAGATGACTAGACATCTGCACATCCTCTTGGCTCTGCTTTCAGGGTTTAGAAAATCTATTGGCTGTTCTACAAATGTGTAGTGAAAGCCTGATTCAATGGCAGAGGATCCTGCAGAGAAAGTTATTGCATCATTGGCAGCAACTGCCTACGCTGCAGAGCAACCCAAAAAAGGAAGACAGACTTATCAAAGAAAGAGTCTAAAATGGAGTCTGACAATAAATGAAATGAAACACTTGTTGGTATCATTAAAGCGTTTCAGAAATGGAGATAAACCGTTGCTTATAGTTTGGCCTTCTGCTAACCAGAGCTAAAAGCTTATGGTTGTGGCTTCAAGTCTACATTTATGTAGCTATCGTTATCAAGAGACTCGAATCACTGTGTGTCCTCCGTGTCACTGTCTGCTGCTACAGACCACCTCACCGAGAGGAGCAAGGGCAGCAGCTCCAGAGACTGACCCCCAGTCAGCGAACACAGCAACCCCAAGCCAGCCAGTGCAAACCCCAGCTCCAAGGGATCACATCCCCAACTTTCTGCCGAATCAGCAAACTTTCTGTTGCTGCCATCACACAAGACCCGCTATTGCCACCAGCTGTGACACCAGCTGTGGGGCGTTTGTGCTGGCCAAATCTGAGATGTATTTTCATGCGCTCCAGCAATAGCCATGGCCCAAGACATTATATCTTTTTTTTGTCCGTCCATCTGTCCGTCCCAGTCTTGTGAACACAATATTTCAAGAATGCCTTGAGGAAATTTCCTCAAATTTGCAACAAACATCTACTTTGAGTCAAGGATGAACTGATTAGGATTTGAAGGTCAAAGGTCAAGGTCAAGGTCATATTGAATTGGTGACACTAATCTTGGGTGTCCACCTTGAAACTGTGCTGATTGTATGGATCTTCTGTGAAGAAGATGTGTGTGAAGCATCCATGTTTTAATGGACATGGATGTAAACTGTAACTGCAACGTGAGTGGTGTGTGGAAACATACAACCACGAAGCAGTAATTCTAGTTTTATTGTAAAAAGTAACTTGTCACTATATAAGTCAAATAAATAAAATGGAGTAAAACCTACAATATCTTCCTCTGAGATGTAGTCAAAGTTACAATAGCATAGAATGGAAATACACAGGTAAGGTACAAGTATGTCAAAAATGCATGTAAATACAGTACTTGAATAAATTAACAATACTCAAAAAATGAAGGGAGCAGTTAATGGTCACAGTATGACACCAAGTCAGTTAAACCTCGGGGATATCAATCTGTCCCTTGAGAAAGCACAAGTGATTGTGAATCAGTTTCAGCTGCTTTGGTGCAAATTAAAGCGACAACAGGTGCAATGGAGAGACAAAAGCAAGACAACCCCCGAAAAGGGAATGGTTTTACATGTGGTGGCCACAGACAGTTGCTCTCTCTTTATCCTTCCTGACTGATTCTACTCTAATTTTGTGTTCTGTTAGTGTTCTTGTCACTACTGGCAAAACTGTGCTTGTCACTACTGGTAGCATGTCACTACTGCAGCCCAGTCAGGTGGTCGCAAGAAGGTTTGCTGTCTGTCTTAGCACAATCTCAAGAGCAAAGAAACAATGACAGGAGACCGGCTATTACACGATGAACGCTGGACAGGGCTGTAGAAGGGCATCAACTCAGCAGCAGGACCAACATTTGCTCCTTTGTGTGAGGAAGAACAGGAGGAGCACTGCCAGAGCCCTACAAAATGACCTCCAGCAGGCTACTGGTGTGCATGTTTCTGAGCAAACTGTCAGAAACAGACTCCATGAGGGGGACATGAGGGCCCGACATCCTCTAGTGGGACCTGTGCTCACAGCCCAGCACTGTGCAGCTTGATTGACATTCGCCAGAGAACATCAGAATTGGCAGATCCACCATTGGTGCCTTGTTCTCTTCACAGATAAGAGCCAGATTCACACTGAGCACATGTGGCAGGTGTGAAACATGCTGGAGATGCTGTGGTGAACATTATGCTGCCTGTAACATCATCCGGCATGACCAGTTAAGCAACGGGTGAGCAATTGTCTGTGGAAGCATATCCTTGGAGGGTCGCACAGACCTCCATGTCATAGCTAACGGTACCCTGACTGCTGTGAGGTTCTCTTTGATTTTGAATCCAGCCCTCAATAGGTTGATGATTTTGGTTTCCATTGACTGTTGTTACATCATTTTGTTCTCAACAAATTATACAGTTTACATCACTTAAGATTTTCAACTTGAATAATTCTTTCATGAAGATCTGATGTGTGATATTTCCCATATTTTTTTTCAGCAGTGTATTTAGTTACATTTCACCACTGCCTTTACGATACGATAATACATGACAAGAAAGAATGGGGAGGGGATCTTCCAAAGTGCCCTACTTAATCATTTTAAAAAGGAACTAAAATGCAGCAATATAATTTTTCACATTTACATTTTTACTATACACGATTCTTCTCAATTTTCTCTAGAAATACTATTTCATTCCTTTATTAGCATGCTTCACTAGCATTTCTGTCCATAATCTACCTCAGATACTGGGCCTTTTCCCCAAAATGGCTTTCCCTGTAATGTAATATAAAAGGTGAGATGCTATCCAGATATGGGATGTTCCAGGTTTTTTTCCTCCCTGCTCTCGTCTGTCCTCTCTGTTACCCTCCTGCTGTAATCCCTCTCTTATACTCTCTCACACCCTCTCTGTGTCTCATAGCCATGCAGGCGATCTGAAGATATGGGCTGGAGTTAATCTCTGCAGCATTGTGCTTCACTGCAGTTTAGCCATGGTAGACTGGCTCACGTACCTCCCCAGAGAAAGAGAGGGAGAGGGAGAGAACCGCTTTCGTACACTTCCCATCAATGCCCTCCCCTCTCTTTTCCCTCCCACCACATATGGCTTTAATGTGTCTGCTGGTGTTTTCCTGCACCACAGTAAGCATTTTGAGGATGCTCGCTAAAAACGTGTTCTTGCTCACATGGAGTCATGCTGCAGGTATAGCACAGAGCGAAGGCTTTGAGGAGTATATCTGCATGAGGGTCTGCTCGTAGGAGCTGAGTGTAATCGATGGCAATCTTTCTTGCTTTGTGTGTTGCAGTTACTTTATGTGTACAATCACAAACACTATCGACAGGTGAAGGTGTAACAAATAGACTGCTGCAGCTGGAGGTTAGCTAATTAAAAAATCCAGGGACATTTGCAACCATGTCTTCATTCCCTGTCCTTGTGTCTTTCTCCTTTACAACAAAGCGCCAACACAGGATCTATTCACCCATTCATTGTCCAGACAAAGAGGTCACAGATCAGTGTGGATTTACCATAAAACATGACTAAGTTGTTGTGTGTTTTTTGTAGTGAGGGGTACTGATTAAAGTGAGCAAGGAGCAGAATTCATCTTGAAGCTCTTTATGTCAGTATGCTAATGGTAAAAACGAAAAAGTGTTTAGGAGCCTTACCTCACAAGTTCAACTGCTACAAATATACAACACAATACGAACACTAAATTTAACCTCAATTTCCATCTTGGTTAACCTTTTACATTAAGGTCCTTTTATTAAATGTTAATTAATGGGCTTTATAAATTCTTACAAGATCCCCGTTAACATTATTGTGTTTTAATAATGATAATAACGATAGCGTCACAAACATGATAATTGTTGGATAACACGATATTAATGACCACTTTTAAGTAACGCATTATTATGCATTTATTAATAGTTAACTATGCCTTTTGCAGCTACCGCATCTAGTGAGAACAATGCCCTATTAAGGTTAATAAATCCTTATTTATGCACTTATTAACAATTAATTATACTTTTTTGTTTGAATTAATCCTTTATCATGCACTTATTAACACATAACTATGCTTTTTGCAGCTACCAGATCTTATGTGAGAACAAGTCTTATTAAGGATAATAAATCCTTTATTATGATTTATTAAGTCTTAACTCTGTTTTTTGCAGGTACTGCATTTTAAGCGAGAACAATGCCTCGAGCTAGTTTGATTCCAACTCGGGCACTTTGCTGCATGTCATCAAAAACAAACAAAAATAACTGTTTATAATAAGAATATAAAGGGTTTATTGACCCTTAAAAGGCATAGTTCTTACATTAGATCCAGTAGTTGCAAAAAGCATAGCTAAATGTTAATTAGTGCATGGTTAACCACTATAAATACATAATAATGTGTTTTGTATAAGTGCTTACAAATATCTCAGTCTGACAATAAACTGTTCATGATGCTATTATTAACATTTACATAGTCTTATCAACACATAGTAATGTTAATATACATCCTATAAAGACCTACAAGGCCCTTATAACCTATTAACTAATGCTTGATACAATAATCATAATATAAAACGTTACCCCATCTTGGAATAATGCACAAACAAGTTAAAGTAATGTAAAGTAAAGGGTTTCCTGTTCTCTCCATTCTGCATGCAACGCAGCTTGAATGTAAATGCTGTAACGGTATTGCAGCATGAAAACAACTCGAATACAACAACTTGGATGTGTTTTGTTTCCATAGAGGGTCTCATTTTGAACAGTGGAATGACAGTTAAAAATCACTCCCACTTGATACAGTTTCAAATAAATTCTGGCTTTGTCAGCCACTAATGATTCTGAACTGGATTGTCGATCACAGTAGTATTTCACATACTCCGCCAGACTTGTTCTCTTGTAGACTCTGATCTTTCATCTCTCTGCTGCGTCCAACATTCCTGACTGACCCTGAATTCATCTTGATCTGCTGATTCATTTTGATCACTTTGCCTTCTATGATAGTTGATTGCATCCCACTTGGATGGAGCTCTATGTGTGTGTGTGGATCAGGGGACTATTTCTTGGTCTGAAGATATGTTTGATGTTATAATGTGTTCTATCAGCATACTATAAACATGTACAGCATAAAATGAACTTAAATGAGACAGAAGTCTGAATATTCGAAGTGAACTCCAGCAGTACGAAAAGAAATCAGCAGGTGTTGATGTAATTAATATCAAAGGAATGTGCTGTGCTCCCGGGGGTCTACTCTCCCCCTCTCTCCCTGCTTCCCCCTCCTTTGCTCTCATTCCCTGCTGTAACCAGCCTGTCAATCACGCAGGCTCCTTCGGGAATCCCCTCATCTGTCGAAATCCTGAAGCTCTCACATAATGTCCTGAATGTTTCCACTGAGGAAATTAACGCTTGATTCTACTGACTGCTGTCTGTCTCCTCTCATCCATGCCTGGACACTGCACGGGGGTGTGGAGAGAAAACAGAGCAGAGAGGTGTCAAGAGAGAATTACACTTACACATAAGAGCTAATTACTACAGAGGAGGGAAAAAAAGCAGCATGCGTGGAGACAACTTAAGAGTTAGCTGAAATAATCCCTCTGGATGCAGAGAAGCTGCACAGTGTACCGTTAAAAAGAGCACAGACAGCGTCTGCTGGGAGCTCTCGCTTATAAGAAAAAGATTAGCACTACAGTTCAGGTGGGCTCAGTACAACTTTACTACAGCAGTGTTTCTGCCGGTTTGCCGATTTTATACATGTACGGAAAAACCAAACTTATTTTTATGCTAACCTGCCATAGAGATAGTTATAGTCGTATTACCTCTTTCAGGCCTCGTTCTGTGCGTATGCAATGTTTACAAATGAGACCCGTGGTCATTCTGGATAATCCATCTACTTTATACTTGGTGCGACGTGTGCTTATACAATGGTTGGTATGATTCCATTCCTACAAATTAGTGCCCAATGAATGACATTTCATACTTAGCGTAAAGTTACTGAGGGTAGGTTGAGGCAAGTAAAGTTACAGTGGTGAGGTTTAGATAAAAGATAAAAAAAAACATGGTTGAGTGTCTTTAGGTTTAGGCAAATTAAGTTACTGTAGTTAGCTGTAGGCCCTAAACCCCAACCCCAGCCCTAAACCCTCCTACACTTTAGGAAAAGAAACATGGTCAAGAAGTCCCTTAAAATGACTTAAAGTTCAGTTCTGAACAACAATCTCCTGGAGGAAAGTACCTATCCACCAACCCAACCTGCCTCCTTACAAGACCGAGACCCGCTTAATTCTTTCCTCCCGTGAGCGTATTGGTCATGTGAACACAGCCCTCCAAATTATGTGGATTATGCACAAGTTACTGGCTCATCATTATGTAGGATATGTACGAATTTTGGTGCATTACTTTTTGTAGGTAAATGTACATATGAACAGTGCATGAGAGCAACCTGCTCGATGAAAAATTTTCTTTTGAACTTCTTTCTACTAAAGAAATGGTGCAATTATTCAAAACATTACCAAATATAATGTAACCATCAGCATGACTAGATATCACCACAGCAAAAGTGATGTGTTTGGCGAAGTTGGTCTGTTGGTGCTGCACTCCAGATTGAAATATCTCAACAATCAAAAAAGAAACATTTAGTGGAGACACTGGACACCGTTAGTCCTCAAAAGATTTATGGCACTGACTTTGATGTTGTGAGTTGCCGTCTAATGTCACCAGCATGTCAAACTTTTCACTTAAATATATCAACAAATACCAGATGGATTGGCACAACACGAGTTACAGACATTCATGGCGCATGGCTGTATCCAAATTACTTTGTTTATCCCTGGAATTTTTCTGTCTCACTTTTTAGGGCACATTTTTAGGCTTAAGGTTTTCTTATGTCTTGCACATATAGTGGATTTAATTGTGTGTTGGGCTCTGAGTGCTTTTGAAACGTGGTTGACCACAGAGTGCTGTGGCTGAACACATCCTGTGCAGACAGATAGAGGACTGAAGCTGCTGCTTGTTGTAGTGAGACTTTTGTATAGAATCATACAGAATCACACCACATATGAAGTACAACATGTAACTTACATTGTTGTCTGGTGTTACTGCTATTGAAGGACTGATCGGTTTGAGGTTGGTAATATTTTTAAATGGTGTCATGTTTTTTTATTCTGGTGGTGGACATAAAATATTCATATTTAAATTTGCAAAAGGACTGCTGTTAACCCACACAAATAAGACAACAAGAAACTGTGTTGTTTTCAAAGCACCTGCCAAGGGGGGAAATGCATCACCTAGCAAAGAGCACCTCGGTGCTCCTTTCAACACATCCTCATGTCCAACTAGTCAAATACAGCAGCTTTGTCAGTGACTCTGCACTTCAAACTGTGACACTCTAGGTGCCCCTGTGGCATCAGTTTTGGATGTGTCAGTTTCTCTGTTGATGTCCAAATTGTTACATGCTACAGTGTCTTTCAAAATAAAGTTCTATCTTCAAAAGAAGTGTAGGTTTTACCAATAAAACTTCTGTAGGTTTAGGCAACAAAACTACATGGCTGGGTTGAGAAAAATGATCATGGTTTGGGTCAAAACAGCTGAGTTTGTTACAGTAACTTAACGAGTTTGACGCTTGACGACTATGTCACGTTCGCCATTAACTATGTTACGTGGTTGATGAAACTCAAGTTGGCTTTTGGTTTCATGCAATATACGAACACTGGTCTCCTGTGTGAAAGTGCAGTGTGTGTTTGACCAATCCACCAGACCTCCCCTCCAAGCTACTGAGACTTTCTTGCTATTTTGACACTGTTTTTTTTTGTGGTTTTTTTTTAATTCTACTACGCTATTGCCATAAACAGGATTACATTAGAGTTAGCTAAAGGCCTGGTGTGTCTCATGCAGACGCTGTAAGGTGGCTCATGCGTTGGTACAGCCTATAATCATACAAGGTTTGGTATAATATCTTACAAAAATGCACACACAACAGCTCGTATGATATCCTACGAATTAGCGCCCCACAAATGATGTCCTTAATGTAAAGATACGTAATTAACGTAAAGCTACGGAAGTTAGGTTTAGGCAAGTTAAGTTACTGTGGATAGGTTTAGGAAAAAGAAACAAAGAAACATGGTGAGGACGTATCTTAAAATGACTCAAATAACAAGTTCACATGGATCCTAACTACAGTCTCCCATGAATTATGACCTATCCACTGCCCCAACCTACCTCATAAATGGACTGCTTCCTTCTTCATTCCCATTATTGTTTGGTCACGTGATCGCACCCTTCCAGAACATGTGGGTTATGCACGAATTACTGACTCATCACTATGTGCGATGAATACAAACTTTTGTGCATTATTTTTTAGAGAAAAACATACAAACACTGTATTAGAAGACCCTGGTTGGTAACAGATGCCAAGAGCCACTGACCAGGCTGTCATATTTAATTCCCTGAAAATGAGAAGAGGTTATTATTACTGGCTATTTGAACGTATTTAAAATATGTAATATGCATACATTTGGTGTGAAACTGGCCCCTTTCTATGCAAATGAGCCTCATTGCAATAGCAGTCCAATTCTCAAAGATTGGCGTGAAAAGCCACACAGGCATGTTACAGTGAAATTATTAGCATCTTTAGAGAGTTAGTGGTACATGAAGCACATTTGCTAAGGTTGTCACATCCAGACTTTCTTTTGATCAAATTCTTTGCCTGAAATTTTGAGGATTGCACCTCATCGGTCAAGACCTGTAGCTTGCGGTCTTAAAATGTCAGCTTTCTTTTTCTCTCTGCCATTGCTCTGCCTGCTGTGTTCTTAGTGCAAAGGCAACATACTTTGCCTCATGGATAACTGCAATCAGACACAACAAAAAGGAAACTTGCTTCTATGTGAACTGGACAGTGAGATGCAAGTGATGCACAATTTATGATGCAATCAGCAGCCACAATCCATTTTTGTTAAATTGCCTATCATTTTTTCATGTGGTGCCTGCATGAGGCCAAACAGTTAAACATAGCTATCGTCCCTGGGCTCCATTGCTTTTAACTGGTCCTCCCTCATTTACATAAAAGCCCCGAGATCTTAAGGCTAGTGGAGGTTTTAAGGTCTGACCTGAGTTTGAACCCTGTGCAAAATCCAATCTCAGAAAGATTCATAATGTGTCTCAGATGCCCCATCACCCCTGGTACCCTCCCCCTTTATTACAGACACACACCCAGTGTAAGGAGAGTCATAAAACAAATGAGCTGGTGTTACCAGATAGCATCTTCTTGAGTACATGGGTTCAGATGCATTGTCTGTGTGTAGCTACACCACTCAAAAGATGTCACCAGTTAGTGCAGAATGCAGCCGTTTTGATATTCACTTTGATATTTGTAAGCTAGCAGGAGTGTGGATTGCTCTTTATATCCTGCTGCCAGTAGAAGAGCCTTCTCTGCAGCAGCTGTGCATAGATAGATCCACTGGCTGTCACCTGTAATGAATCACTAGCTCTCAGCATCATGTCTGTGCAGCTTGATAAGACCTTCTACTTTCAGCGTATCTATCCCATCACCTCAAACACAGAGGGAGAAAAAAAGGAAAGAGAAAGAAAAAAGAAAAGGCTTCCTTTCCTCTGTCTGCGTACTTTCTGGTGCTGCCTCGTCAAACAATCGCATCTCCCCTCCAAACGCATTAGCATTTTTATTAGCACGTAGAGAGTAAAGTGGATTATTTACTGGCCTGACAACCCCCACCCTTCTCCACCAGCCCGTCCTTTATGCTGCATGTTGCCGAGGACAGGAAGAGAAATGACCCCAACTTCCTGCGGTAAAAAAGCAGCAGCCAGAGACGAATGCTTGGACTTTAACTGCAGGACTGAGAGGTCAACCACTGCCCTGTTTTCCCTAAGGTCACTTTAAGAAATATCAGTTTTCTAGATAGAGTCATTTCTGTCAGAAGAATTAAACCAGAGTCAAAACTTCATTGTATGGCAAGAGAAGTTTGGTTTACAAACAGCAGTTACTTAAGATATATCAAATTACCATATTAGATACCAGTCAATAGATAAAGGAAATGCAAACACGCCTCTCCATGCAAAATAAAGCCACTGTCGGAGCACATTATTGCCTGTGCACATTGAGCAGCTGCTGTAACTTGATACTTTAACACTTAAGTTTTATCATGCAATGTGGTTCCCAAGGGTGCAGTGCTATTTGTTCAAGTGCTGCAGCGCAACTTTAACAGGTGTGCAAGTGTGCACATGCACGGGTAAGTTGTGGCTTGTTTTGAAGGCTATGTAACCTATGGTGACCTATGGTTCACATGTATTAGTCAGGCTGTTCTCATGCACTATTCATATGTATATCTTAGAAAAGTAATGCACCACAATTTGTATTCAACCCACGCAATCAGGAGCCAGAAATTTGTGCAATCATGCAAGACTGCATGACTGCAATCATGTGACCAATCTACGAACAGAGTGAGAAAGTAGAATAATGACCAAAAGTCCACATAAGAAGACACGTTTGGCAAGTGGATGGGTCAAAAGGCACAGGACTATGACCCAGGAGATTGGTGTTAAGAAGTGTGTGAAAGTGAATTTTGAGTTATTTTAAGGTACATCATCATCATGTTTCTTTTCTTAACCTAACCTATGTAACACATGCCTAAACCTAATCTACATAACTATACTTGCCTAAACCTCATCTATTTAACTTTACTTGCCTAGACTAACCTATGTCACTTTACTTGGCTAAACCAAACCTACATAACTTAACTTGCCTTACTTTACTTAGATGGGCTTTATGAATAGTTGAGAATGTTACGCAGTAGCATGATACCATGGATGTAGCGAGTTTTAATAAGCATGGCATTAAGCAATGATAGTTGTTTGTTTTGGATGATTTCATTTAACTACTTGTGCCAAGCAACTGAAACAATATTTCAAACATCCATTCTGAGGAAAAGTTGCAATGCAAGGTCAAGCTCATCTAATAGGCTAGACTCTGAAAACACAGCTAAGCAAACCCCAATTTCCTGCAGGCATTGTGAACCTAGCACAAGTTTAACAGGCTGGCCTTGTAATTTCTCTGTTGCACCTGCATCACAAATAAAGAAACCTTCAGACTGCATATTTCATATAGAGTGAGCTAGCTATTGACTGAGAAAAAAATAATTTAATTCACTGTCCATTTGTTTTTATTAGCTCCTTTGCATGACACTTTAATGATGATTGGATCTTCAAGTGAAGTAGGCCTAAATAAATTTCAACTGAATTAAATGAAATTCTTTAAATATTCTAATTCCTCACTAACAAAACCACCAGACACTGACTCTGCTAAAGCCGACACAGTGACTTTCATAATTACAGATAGGAAGCGGAAAAATATACCTTCAGTCCAGTCAAAACACGGTCGAGTTGATCTACAGTGTTGTGGCCTTGTTGTGCTCCAAGCCAAACTCAATCGATCCCAGCTCTGCTATTTATATAGACTTAGATTTTATGTGACCTCTCAGTGTTCTGTCGATAGCTGGGAAATAACAGAACCAATTTCTGTTAGAGCTCTGTTACTCCACAATGCACTTGGAAAGCACCACTTAATGCTTCAACTGATGTTTAGCAGCTGTGTGTGTATTTGTGTGCAACTCTATATGCATGTGTGTGTATGTGCGTTCAAGACCAGTGCAATACTAGACTATAAATACCTGAAATGTCACCAGGTGTCAGACCAATCAAACAATACAACAAAAACGTATTTCATTAATGTGTACTTGACATACCGTACTGTTTTATATACTGTACAGTCGACTTGGAGTGACTGTGCTGAAGCTATGTCATAATATCTTAGCATTCAGAAACAAATGTTTTATTCAGCACTTCACTTGCATTGAAAGAAAGTAAAGGCAAATATTCAGTAATGTTAATTTCACGCATGTGTGACCATGTCCTTTAAGAGTGACCACACTGTGTGAAATAATTTGGCTTGCACTGCCACCTATTGATGATTCCATGCTTCTCCACACCCAGTGCAACAGTGGGTGTTGTCACCTGATCACACCTAGCTGTGATCATGTGTGTGATCACAGGCATGACAAACATACACCTTTTAACCTTCAAAAGTCAGTGCTGATATGGTTTTCCTGCATTCAAGATTTTGTATGGTCTAAACCAAGTGTCAGCCTCCACGACACTGGGTGCCAAAGTGCCAAAAACTGCAGTTCCTCTAATGGCCACTTGAGGCTGGCTCTGGAAGCCAGTCAATCCCCATAGACCCCCATGTTAAAATGCCCAACTTTACAGCAGAAAGAAACATGTTTACAGCCTCATACAAAAACCATTTTTGGTCTCTATAGTTTATATCAGCATTCATGACAACTGTATGAGGGTACATTTTTATATAACCTTTATATTACTTACATTTTGATAAGACGTAAAGTTACGCATAATTAAGAGCGTACCACTTTTAGTGACAGGCTGTCTGTCAATAGTGTCCTCAGGCTCTCAGTCACCCCTCTACAGTGCCAGCCTTGTGCCCAAGTATGGTTACTTTTGGCTCCGAAAAAACCCAAAATGACGACAGCTGAAATGCAGAACTCAAGGCTTCAATATGGGAGTCCACAAACCAATGGGTGACATCATAGTAGCTACATCCATTATTTTTACAGTCTGTGGTTTAAAGCACTGTGTTTGCAAGCTTTCTTAAATTTCTTCTTCTCAAGTAACTGACAAATTGTATTTTTCTGTTCTGTTGTCCATTTGTAATTTCAAATAGGCATGTAGACATTTTTAGAAGGCCCTTGGTTTATGTATGTTTAAACGGAGAAATCTTCAGAAATACGTAAAAACATGAAGGTATAAGTCGAGTCTGACCAATACATCAGCCATGTTGATTAAAGCTATTTAAAGATATATTGGTAATAGATACACTATTACCAATATATCTGTGGGCTAATAAGCATAAAGAAGATGCAGGGCACACATGCCAAAATTAGCTTGAACTCATTCAGAAACGGCATCAACACTACATAACTTGTCCACCAGAGAGCACTGCAAAATGTCCCCATCGTCAGAGGGGTCCTTAACAAAACTGTTTTTTTTTTGTTTTGTTTTGTTTTTATCTTTATGCATTTATGTAAAAAAAAAAAAGAGAAAGAAAAACACAGACATGCTTTTATTTTCCAAAATGTAAAATATTGGCATTTGTACTTGCCTCAAAGAAGGTTGTTTGTCTAATATTTTTTTAATGTGAATGCTGCAGTGGGGGATTGCATGCAAGAATGAGTGCGTCAGCAAACTGTCTCCCTTTTCCAAAGTGTAATGTGTTTTATTCACTCAGTTTGATGAACAAAGATTTGACTCCAGATGGCTGAGATAATTTACATCTATCTCTGTCCCCCTCTCTGTCCCCAGGTAGCATTGTGTATCTGGGGATGATGTTTGGAGCCTTCTTTTGGGGCGGTCTCTCAGACAAGGTGGGCCGTAGGCAGTGTTTGCTGATATCCATGTCCGTCAATGGCTTCTTCGCCTTCCTGTCCTCCTTTGTACAAGGCTACAGTATGTTCCTCTTCTGCCGCATGGTGTCTGGCTTCGGGTGAGTTCACTCTTCCCTTCTCTTGAATATTATTCAACTTTACACCCCGTCCTCCTCAATGAGTTTGAGAGACTGAAGCCCCTTTGAGGGCTTCTCCCTCTCCAGCTTGATCTGATCTGTCCTCCCACCAATCCTCTGCTGTCTCCCTCCCTCCAAAGTCAAAGCACATGACAAGAGGTTATTCCAGCAGCCTGGCACCGGCCCATCTACATCCCCTGAGTGGGGTGGGGGGAGACGGAACAAAGCAAAACAAAAACGTTTGCAGAAATGAGTGGAGCGCTGTAAAGGAACATTTGTGTGTTGTAGCATTGGTGTGGTCTGCTTGACTGCCCACAGCCTTGATAAATGACAAGCCCTCCCATCTCAGTGATCTGACTGGTCTTATATGACATATTAAGGTCACCTCCATATCAAATGTCAAGCCACTCAACAAGTCAATGTATAGTGGAAAGAAAAACATATATATGTGACCCAGTTTGTGCAATTACATTTTAATGGGACTAATGACCACGTGTATTTCATGTGTATTTCATGTGTGTTTCATGTTCCATGTTTCATGTTTGGATCTATGTGAACTTTGAGTCATTTTAAGGTATGTTTTCATTACGTTTTGTTTCCTAAACCTAACCACTGTAACTTTTATTGCCTTAACCTAACCTCTGTAACTAACTGTACATAGAGGACGTAACGTCATTCATGGGGTGCAAATTTGAAGAATATCATACAAACTGTTGTTCATACATTTTTGGTAGGATATCATGCAAACTGTTCTGTGAGAACACATTGGTTGAACTCATGGAGAAAACTTTAATTTTCTCATAGGCCTCAACAGAAAACAAAGAATCCAAAAACTGGAGAAAATTCTTGATGAAAAGAAGTCACAGGGGTACACATTTTCAAAACACCTATATAAAACTATATCAAAACATCCATTTACAAACTCGCTCACAACTCATGTAGTATTCAAGTCATTATCCAAGTCTTATCCAAGTCTCATACATCCAATCTTATGCTCAGTATTTTCCAAACAGACAGCCCTTTCCGATGGAAAACTGGAACTTATGCTCTCTTCAAAGCCAGGCCCTGTTGAAAAAAACAGTAATTTTACCTTGCTGAACACAGGAGTTGCTTGTCTACCACTGCCTCAATCATTAGTTTGTTTATTTATTATTCATTTAATTTTGGCAAATCTGAACTTTAAAACACCAAAGTCACACAGTAATACAAACTTACTAACTGAGGCAGCAGTAGACCAGCAGCTCCTGGGTTCAAGGGGGGTAAAATTGCCATTTTTGTCATTGGTGTCTATCTTTGAAGTGAGCATAGATATGTTTCACTTTCTGTTCAGCTGTCTGTTGGAAAGAGCTGTCTGTTTGGTAGGTACTGTAAATGAATGTTTTGATATAGTTTTGCTGTTGTCAAACTTGGACCCCTAAGACTTTAATTCATCAAGAAATTTTTACATTTTTTGATTCTTTGTTTACCATGGACGCATGCAAGACAAAGTATTCTTCATAAATTCAGTGTTACTTGGGGTGAGTAATTGATATACAAATGGCCATTTGGGGTTGAAGTATTCCTTAAATTCAGATTATATTTATGAAACTAAAATATAGAGAGAAGTCAGACAAGGCTGTTGTTGGCCTGAGGGCTTACATGTGATTGGTTAAAAAAATATTGCCTCTATTTTAGGGAGCTGTCAAAACCAAGACAAATAGTAAGAAAACATTATTTTCAGGCTGCTGTACCAGAGAATCCTAAGATTCATTTGAGTGTGTTGTGTGCACACATCTCCATCTCATCCATTAAACCCACAGGTCCAGCCTGTTGCCAGCACACCCAGTTTAATCGTCCTGTTCTGGCAGCAGAGTTACCTGATTTGCACTCATCTCACTTGTGTTTATTTACCAGTAAGCCTGTCATTCTATCCGTGTCCAAAAAAACAGCTTCTGTCTTAATGGCTTGGCGTTAAATTTTTAATTAGTGGCTTTAGCTTTTATTTCATCACTTAATTCTCAATCTGTACTCAGGCACGTATTCATGATGGGGGTAAAAGAGATTTATGACTGTACAATTACTTTTAGGAATACGTAACATTTTGGTGGAAATCTGCCTGAACAGATTTCTAAGGAAACGCTGGCTTTTCCATCTTATTTACAACCTCAGTGTGAGAGAAATACGATCTGGCATTGAACGTTGTTGCAAGTTTTACCGGATTCTACTGGTTTCGTTAAGATTTTCCTTACCTCATTAACTTTCCAACCACCATGCAGTTCATGCAGTTCCTTTGTGGCCACATCCATATTTGAAACATTGTCTACTGTACTGTCAACAGACATGGCTGTAAACTGTAACTTCAAATTGACTGGTTGGTGGAGACATGCAAGCGCAAGGTAGTAATTCAAGCTCTTTCATAAAGTCAAACAAGTCTGAAATACAGTGGAATAAAAAAGCAGTTTAGTCACACAAACTTAAAACTGCATTGAATTGTATGTAATACTAGATGGTCTCCAGAGCCCTGTTAATAGAAACAAATGTGCAACAACAATGAAACACAGATAGAGTATGACAGAGTCTGCATCACACTTGCAACATCCTCTTTAATTTACCACTTTACCGTGGTCCAGGTGGAAATGATCTCTTTTTGTCTATTTCACTCGCTTGTCAAATGGTTTGCCATTTTGTTTTCCTCTTCTAATTTATCTTGGAAACTGTGGCGCTGTGAAACAAACCAGTGAGAGAGTCACTGCAGACACAGATGGGCTCCTGCTGACTCTGCTTGACACCTCACTGATGCTCCACTTCAGCTGCATTAACACAATGACATGACATTATGCAATCGTATTAATATGGTTCGAATGACATTGTCACTGTGATAATTTATTCAAACTCATCTGATTCTGTGCAATAATGTAACAGGGAAGTTTGGGGAAAAGCAAAAGTAAAGATGTAATGACACTCTTGTAATATCCTGTGTGCTACAGTGCGATGCTTTTTCATTTTCTTTGGCCAGTAGAGGAAAACAATATTTTTATCCAAACAGATGTAAAGCTGAAGTAGGCAGTGTCACTGTCTACTGACGGTATGAGTTTGAAAACACTGTGTTTCATTTAGGAATCTTTCTTGTGACATGATTTAATTTCTTCTGTTCATAAGTTTACACATGGTCACCTGCTGCTTTGAGCCGAGCTCATTTTTAAAGTTATGAGAAAATGAACATAAGGTTAGAAGCAACAAGACACACTAAGCATGTTTCTCCTTGATGATCAGAATGAGGTCCAAATCTAACAAGCTGAAGGGCTGATTGCATAATCACAAGTTGCCTTCAAACTCCTTTACTTTTCTCCCAATGATTTTCTGTCACCATATACCTGTTTTGTATGTTCATAAAGTTTGTCATCACACACATTAATATAACTACAATCAGAGTTGATGCCTGAAGCACACATAGCTAATTACAGCAAACTATATTTGCAGGATTGGTGGAGCAGTACCAATCGTATTCTCGTACTTTGCGGAGGTGTTGGCTCGAGAGAAGAGAGGAGAGCATCTGAGCTGGCTCTGCATGTTCTGGATGATCGGAGGAATTTACGCCTCAGCCATGGCCTGGGCCATCATCCCACACTACGGTGAGTGACAACATTGACCTAATGTACCATTCATAATAACACTGACTGACTGATGTGAGTGCCAGGCAGCATTTCTGAGTCATTAGTGGCATTTTCCTCATCTCTACAGTAATATTCTCCTCAACTCATCAAATGCTCTTAAAGTTGGAGACTGGATCAAAGAATTATTTTAATAATAATAACTTTATTTATGTAGCACTACCCAAAAGAAACTGCTTTACTGTAACACTAGGATCATAAAACGAACAGATGGATAAAATAAAATATTTTAAAAAGTAAATAAAATAAAATTTGTGCCAGCTAAAAGTAGACAATAAAAACAAATCACAGTTGGTTGAAGAAAACTATTCGATAAAAAATACTTCTCAGTTTATATTTAAAAGAGGGTACCGCGGTACTGATATTCAGACCAGACCTTTACAACAGGGAGCTGCACTGGAGTGTGTTGTTTCAGGTAGCGGTGAGACATGAAATCTGCTCCACGATGTCCTATTGGAGAAAAGATTAATGCGCTCAAAGCCCCAATTTTGGCATGTATTTTGGCATTTTTATGATATTTCATATTTTTCAGAGTCAAATGCCAAATATATTTTCTGACAAATAATTTAATGTTGTGCTCTAAGTTTAAAAAATAAGGTTGTTGCTAAAACTGGTTAGGTCATACGTCATACGTTGCACAGCTGCAATGTCATCCCACTTCGCAACTGAGCGGCAAAACCAATGAACATCATTGTGAGCTAGCCAGTCAACTTTTCTTGTATTTTGGCTACATTTAAGAATTAACGGATGTGAACCGTTCACAGAGCCTATGTGCAGCAGAATGTATCTTTTTAAGGGCCACACCTGCAGTACACATATATCTTAAGGTTGTGATTCACAGGCAAAAAGACAGTGAGCTTTTGTTTTGGGATTGTGTGGGATTGTTTCCTCAGTTTTTGCACCCAGCACAGCGATGTGAAACCCCAACTTTTTTTACAAAGATTGTGTAATATGGGTAACCATAGACTACAGTGTGGCTAACTTACCTGTCTGATACACAGTAGCCGATATGCAGTGTGGCTTACTTACCCGTTTGATAAGTAGCCGATGTACAATGTGGCTACATTACCTGTTTAATACAGAATAGCCAATACACAGTAGCTGATATCCAGTATGGCTACTTAACTTGCCAAAGGTAATCATACATTTACAGGAAATATTGTTTTAAAATTGGGATACTTCTTGTTATTGTTGTATAACTTGTTGTTGCCGTTCTAGTAACTAGAATACAAAGTCGTTGCACATAATAACTGTTAGTTAGATAGTTAAGTTAAGCAGCCATCGTTCAGAGGCAACTGAAGTCCAGCAAACATCCATTAATTTTTCCTCCAGGTAAAGGAAGTAGAGGAAAATCCTGCACCTTGTAACTTATGTTAGGGTATTGCTAGTCGTGCTAATATCCACACTGTCACTATCCCGGCTAATGATGTTAACTGTGACATGTACGATTTATGACAATCTGGTTGCCACGGTAATTGATTCTGTCTGACTATTAACTTCCCCCACATCATCTGTGTGAGAAGGAATGTTAAATGAAAAACAGGAAGTAACACTGGGGCTTTAAATATTTAACAGACAGCAAAACACTGCACAATGATTTGTTATGTAAACAATCAATATTCTGCGTTATTGTTACAGGGTAACCTTCCAGGAACGTGCTCTTATTTGTTTGGTTGGCCACGGCAGCACCTCGCTGGATGACACAGCATTATGCTGCAGAAGAGGTTGAGACTGTAGAACACGGCCTTAGTAAAAAGGCAAAATGACTCAATGTACATGTACTGTCAGCTCCAGCGACCCAGATTCCAAACTGGAGAAGTGTCCCACTGTCAGGAATCACTTGCATCACTAGTTTAAACATTACTGCAAATAGAAATGGTAATAAAGTTGGACTCCGCGGTATGTTTCCTCTGTTGATGACGCTCCCCGCTGTTAGCAATGCATATACATCGTACCACGATAGATAACATGCAGGTTGCATTGCAAATACTTCCTGAATCCTGGGGCTTTATTTAGAAAAGGCCTCCAGGGTGTACACAAACACAAAGCAGGTGGCAGTGTAGGTGGAGGCTCTGACAACAGCAGCAGCGGAAAAAGCAACAAAGCATATGTCAGCCTAAACAGTAAATATGCGCATGAAGGCCTTTTAAGTTCGCCGCAATATCAGTGTACTAAGAAATGCAGGGGTGTGGCAGGCAAGCTGTCAGCTGACAGAACTTTGTCATTTTTAATTTTCATCACAGGACCGAACTGTAATATTTACATGACTGAGGTCCACGATGTAAAATCTGCACAGTCAGTATTTGTGTTCATTTCATGCAGCTTTATGTGACGCCATTGGAGGTAAGACTAAATATATGAGGAGGAAAAAATAAAGGGTTTGCTGATATGACAAATCTCATAAAATATAGTGAGGGAGAGCTGGAGGGTAACAGAGAGGAGAGGAGGTGTGTGTCAGAGGACAAGAACAAAATGAGCAAAATGAAATCAATCTGGTGTGGAGGGGCGTGGACGAGGAAAGAGGAGCAGAGAAAGAGATTAGAGGGAGAGGTGGAGAGCGCTTGATTTATGTGGCCTGTGTCAGGGATAATCGAAAGGTGAAGGGATACAGCAGAGGGCTAAAGGGAGGCGGCGGGAGAAAACAAAGAGGAAGGGACAGAGTGAAGGAGTATTAAAGGAAAGGATGAATGAGGAGGAAGGGTTTCTTTGTTTGCCATTTTCAGAGCCGTGTTGATCAGATATAATGAAGTTTGCTCTTGGACCTTGGCCATCAGGACACTGTCTCTGCTGAGGATAGCCAAATGTGGGACTCTGTAATGCCTGGCCCCCAGGTTGATTAAGTACCTCCACCAAGTGGTGTTCTTATCTAGAATAGAGTCACTAGACCAATACAAACTTCAGGACAACATGTAAAGAAAAGTAGTTGGTGAAGTGCACACTTCCTCAGTCTGGCCATGAGTCAGGACCCCCAGAATAGGAGAACATCACATCCTGTACTGTTCAGGAAATAACAACGGGTCAAAGGCAGAATCTGTCGCCATGGCTTCCCCTGAGAGTATTTGCAGATATCAAAACAAAAAAAAAAAAGGTTTGATTATCTTGGTAAAATTCAAGTCCATCATTTTATAGTTATAAGGCATACTTAACTAACTTCTTTATTAAAACTCTTCGAGTTTGGCTGTATTGTTTGCTTTGTTCCTCTGATGTATTTCTGACAAAGTAGCTTGTTCAACAAGTGTTTGCTGCCCCCAGAACTTTGGGACACGTAGCATTAAGTAGTTTTTGTTACTACTAGTAGCCACGAGTGTTAGAGAGTGGATACCCGACCCAAGCCCGACGGGACCTGTCGGAAACCTCATGGGTCAAGTCGGGTTCGGATAATACATTTTGCTTGGGTTTGGATTGGATTTGGCCCACTTGACATGCTGCTGTGTTGTGCTATGGCCTATTCAAGTGCTGGAATTTGTTATTCATGTGACAACACCTGAACACAACACAGGCCAATAGTTACATTTCAAGCAAGAGGCGGTAAATATTCATACTATGTCAGGTAACAAACTGAGTCGGGCTTGGGTCGGGTTCGGACTTAAAAATCAGAAAGTCAGTCGGGGTCGGGCCGGGCTCGGTTATAACTGTCTCGGACTCAGGTTGGATTCGGTCAGGAAAATGTGGCCCGGGCCGCCAACTCAATGTCAACTCAAGCAGGACAGAAATCTTAAACAAATACTTCTCCCATCCAGTACAATTTGCATATCAATTACTCACCCCTTGCTTTTCTCGCATGCCTCCTCCGTGAACAAAGAATCCAAAAACAGAATATTCTTCATGAATTGAAGTAAAAGGGGTCCACATTAAACAACAGCAAAAGTCTATCAAAACATTCATCAGTGCTATATAGTAGGCAACTGGACTTGCTTGCGTTTCTTGAAGACGTTTCGCCTCTCATCCAAGAAGCTTCTTCAGTTCTAACCGACTGGTAAGGAGTTGCAGGCTTTAAGCTCTGTGTGGGTGAGAACCCTGGCAGAGTCGTTAGGGTCACATGTGAGTCGTTGATCCACCTGACCATCGTGTGTCGTTAGGGTCAGGTGGGACCAGGTGTGAATGGGTGCGAAGTCGTCTAGGGAGGGATCCCAGGACTGCATTGTAGGTGAGTGATAAATAGTGTCGGAGTCCACCTCCTCTGTTTAACGATGGTTGTTCCAGTTTGACATAGATGGCTTCTTTTACACCACTTTCAAACCATTTTTTTTCTTCCCTGGCCAAAGAAAAAAAAAGAGGTGTAAAGATTCACACCTGGTCCCACCTGACCCTAACGACACACATGATGGTCTGGTGGGTTAATGACTCACATTGTGACCCCAGCGACTCTGAAACTAAGAGCTCACATGTGACCCTAACTGTGCCAGGGTTCCCACCCACACAGAGCTTAAAGCTTGAAATTCTGTATCAGTCAGGTAGAACTGAAGAAGCTTCTTGGATGAGAGGCGAAACGTCTCCAAGAAACGAAAGCAAGTCCAATTGCCTACGATCTAGCACTTATGATTACCATGACCTGGATGGCTGAGAACCTTCACCGATATATCAAAACATACATTTCCAAACTCTCACACAACTCATGCAGTATAATCTAAGTCAAATTTATCCAATCGAATGCTCAGTACTTTCCAAACAGAATATACAGACATAAACAATAATTTCACCTCACTGAACACGAGAGGTCTCAAATGGTAGATTGTTTGTGTTATTGGTGACTGCTGAATCATGACTAATCCTTTAAAACACCAAAGTCTCATAATAACACAAACTAACTAGTAGCAGACCAACAGCTCCTGTATTAGGCAAGGTGAAATGACTGTTTTTGTCAACGGAGTGTGGCTTTGAAGAGCACATAGATAAGTCTCACTTTCCATTCAGTATCCCGTCAGAGAGAGCTGTCTGTTTGGAATGTACTGAGCATATGACTGGATAAATGAGACTGGGATTGAACTGCACGAGTTGTGTGAGAGTTTGGAAACGCGTGTTTTGATATAGTTTTGGTGTTGTTTAACGTGGAACCCTATGACTACAATTCATCAAGAATTTTCTCCATTTTAGAGTCTTTGTTTACTGTGAAGGCATACTAGGAACACAAAATCTTCTTCACAAATTCAATGTAATACGGGTTGAGTAATTGATATAAAAATGGTCATTTGGGGGCTTAAGTATGTCTTTAAGATTTCTGTCCTGCTTGAGTAGCTGTGTTAATGTAGTTTAATACTATACGTCCTAAAATTCTGGGGGCAGTAAACAGTTGCTGAGCATCTTATTTGTCAGAAGTACAACAGAGGAGCAACTGCTGTGTCTGTGTCTATCTCTCTCTGTGCAGCCAAACATTGTTTTTATAAATAAGTCAGTCAGTAAATGGCCCTTTTCCATCAAGCCACAAGTAACTGATCTGACTTCATGCTGGGCACTGCATAGCACAGGACTCAGTAAAGCTGGTTAGATTGTTGTAGAGTTGGGGGTGTGCAGCCCATGGCCTGCAGCGCCAACAGCTCAGTGTGCACCTTCTTATTTTGTTGCTCCCTTCAATATTGAAATCTGGTCCCTGTCAAAATTGTCTTCTTTTATTAAGCCATCAATGTCAGTGCCATGACTGCCCCCTAAATGCTGATAAATAAGTAAATGTCAACAAGCCCCCAGATTGACTCACGTTTTATCAGTCAAATAATTTGACTTTTTTTTTTTAGCTGCGTCTTTGTATATAGAGAAATGCAGAGTAAGAGCATGGCAAGTTGTAAACTTTTACAATCAAGTGTTGCCTCAGAATGACCTGAAAAAGAGGGCAGTGCAATGCAGAAGAGTGTGATTTGTTTCTGTTCGTTGCTCCGATGCTCTCATCTGCGGTGCTGAATGTTAGCAAAGTCAGCTAAAGTCATTTTGAAGCAGACACTGGTACAACCTACTGCTGTCCAGTGTGAGTGACTGTTCGGCTGACAGCACTGTCAGCAACCCAGCAGGAGAGACATCTGTGGTACTTGAGGATTTTATAACTGAACACTGGACTCTTTTGATTTTTTTTTTGACCATGTTAGAATAAGATGTTTTCACATTACAGATGATGACCAAAGATATTAAAACGTAAGACACATGTAGGCTGTTATAGGTTAACAAACATTGATTTTATTGTTTTGTTTTGTGTTTTTTTGACGACTTTACAATAAAAGCCACCCAATGTTTCACCGGTTGAACGCTTCCATTACGAAACAGCAACAGTAAGAAAGGGTTTGTATCAGCAATACCTTAGTCATTCAGGACAGTGAACAGTGAGGCTGAAATTAATGATATAGAATTACAAACAATAACACAGATCATATGCTGCATCATTTCATGTGAAGGTAATGTGAATTCAGCACAGAAATGGTGGACTCCGCCATGAAATTGCTCTAATATAAACTGGTATTGGTAGTTTGATCACTTTTTCTGGTCTCATTGACCCCATTGTTGTTAATTACTTCCTGTTATCTTTCAATCACTGCAACAACACAAGATGCTCAAAGGGTTAGTTTTCAAAACTTACAAAAAATACATTATTTCACTTACCTCTTGTGATATCTAGTCAGACAGATTTGTTTTAATTTGTTTGAGTTATACAATACCCATATCCAAAAATCCATCCCCATAATTTCAGTGAAAGGTCTCCCCCTACCCTTTACATTAACTGTGACACCTAAGGGTTTTTAAATGCGTCTGCACCGACAATAGCCGTGGCCGTAGACATTATGTTTTGGGGTTTTCCATATGTCTTGCCGTCCGTCCTATTCTTGTGAACGGGATATCTCAAGAACACCAAATTTGGCACAAATGTCAACTTGGTCTTATATGAATGGATTAGGTCAAAGTCAAGGTCACTGTGACCTTGTCTGTGTCATTCTTGTAAAGACAATATCTCATGGATGCCTTGATTGAATTTTTTAAAAATTTGGCACAAAAGTCCACTTATACTCAAGAATGAACTGATTAAAATTTGGTGGTCAGAGGTCAGTGTGACCTTGCATCTGTCTTTTTCTCGTGAACATGATATCTCATGAAGATCTTGACGGAATTTACTCAAATTTGGCACAAACGTACACTTGTATTCCAGAATGACTGATTAGAATTTAGTGGTTGAAGGTCAAAGATCACTGCAACCTCACAAAACATGTTTTTGAACATATCTCAGGCAGTCATACGCAAAGTATGACAAAATTTTCCACAAATATCTAATAGGATATAATAATAAAGGGATTACATTTTATATCCAAAAGGTCAAAGGTCAGCTTCACTGTGACATCATAATGTTCTGTATAAAACACTCTTCTGGCCATTAATCAACATCATATCTCAGGAACAGAAGGGGAAACATTTGCTCAGGTACTGTTCACTAATCTTGGGTGTCTGCCTTGAAAGTGTGCTGATTGTGTAGATTTTCTGTGCTGCTGTTGGGGGTTGGGGTTGCTTTCAACAGTTGTAAGATAAACACAAAATAAGTAGTTATTGTTTGATGACTAAAAAGAATGTGTTTGGCACAGGCTCACAAGCACATTGAGACAAGTATTTGTGTCTCATTTGTAGTTTCTATTGAAAGGCACTCTATATGTTGTCACAAACTCCATTCATGTGAGTGAGTGTGAGAGGGCCAGCTGAGGCTCATAATTGAGGCCAATTGATTAGACGCCAGTGTTTTAACAAATTTTTTTCTCCAAGACGCAGCGGCGTGTGGGTAATAGGTTCCGCCGCAGTGCTCTTTGCATTGATTGGTGGACAAAGGCCAGATAACTCTGTGTGTGTGTGTGTGTGTGTGTGTGCGTGCGTGCGTGCGTGCGTGCGTGCGTGCGTGCGTGCGTGCGTGCGTGCGTGTGTGATTTTGTCTTTGATGTAACAATGTGACACAGTAAAAGAATTGGTAAATTCCAAGAAAAAAAATCATGCAGCAACCTATGTTTTTATGTGTGTGTGTGTGTGTGTGTGAGGGTGTGTGTGTGTGTGTGTGTGTGTGTGTGTGTGTGTGTGTGTGTGTGTGTCGCAGTATGCAATGTAAGACGGCTTTGTCCGTATGTCTTTCTGTGTGTTCATTAACACACCTATACTTAAAAATTTGTGTCACAGCATCGAACGCTACCCAAGGACAGTGTGTGTGTGTGTGTGTGTGTGTGTGTGTGTGTGTGTGTGTGTGTGTGCGTGTGTGTGTGTGTCTTAGCCGTGCTCACTTACTGTAGAATAGGAACATAAATCTTGCTGAGTATCTGAATCAGTCAGCCATCCCCTCCAGTCCATTAAAGCTATAATCCCCCTAATGAGGTTTGTACTAGTACAGGCTGGAGCAGCACCACAGGCCACACACACACACACACACACACACACACACACACACACACATTGTTCTGCAACCACGCTAACATTCTTTTGTCGTGAAATTCAGAATGGGTGGCCTAAAATGCTCCGTCACATGTTGTTACCCCTGACATGTTGTGATCGATGCGTTATGATTTTTGCCAGTAATGTAATATATAGCGTTCATAGACTTTATGATGAAGCAATTGTGTGTAAAGGCTTGGGAATAATGCTCCAACAAGCAAGCTCAATCCAATTCAAAAGGGTCTTTGGTAGGGGTAAAATATCATTACAGCTTAGTATCACGATATTTTTGTGTGGCAGTATTGTATTGATTCACAAGTATCTGCCAAGTGTTGATTTGTTTGTTAAATGAATTACTAATATTGCAAATACAAACAAAACTTTTGGAAGACTGAAATTAGTTGTTTTGTTTTAGTCAAATCATGGAAGTGAGATAAACAGACTAAAAACTTAAACCTTTCAGAAAAGTTTTCCTTTCGGGACAGAATTCACAGTTGAAAAAATCGTGAGGTGATTCCCACCTGTTATCTTTGGATGTAAATTGTTTGAATCTGCTTTTTAAAATTTCATAGATTTTTATATACTTTTCTATGCTGAAGCCACAATTAAAGTATTTATGTGTTTTTTATCACCCTGGAAGAAACGTAATGTTGAAAATGGCCTGTAATTGCCAAAGTACTGCTAGTGCTATGGACACAATTTTTTTTAAATTTCATTAAGGCAAATACGTTCAACTTTCAGACACAGTTTCAATCTCCCATACCTAAAATCCTTCACAGGATGCATTTTAAATTAAAGTAATGATTATAATTTGAAAATAGTGAGCACATTTATATTAACATATCTATTCCTGTCTCCTGCATTTTGCAGTGTTAAAGTTGAGGTATGATTGTTTGGAGCTAAAACAGTTTAAATGCTTCACAAGTCACTAGTTCACTCAGCACTTTTCTATAGTCTCTCACACACATAGCTCTCTGCCCCTCCCTGTAGCAGTATGTACAGCCACTGCAACAAATACTAATGAGTGATTCTTGCATTATTTTTGCACTATACTATATGCGTCATCTTTTATTTATTTATTATTTTATTTTTTCCAATTCCATGAAAAACCAAATGTAGGTCAGGTCCTTAGGAAGATCTGCAGGCTCCTTTTCAATGAAACAAATCAGTCTCAAAAGAACTAAGATAACAAGTCATTCAGATGCTGCTTACAAATTTCTAAAGTAAAGAAAAGCTTCCATTCAGCAGAGGACTGCCTTTAAATTGCCAACAATGTACAAATACCAGTGATTAGATGGAATTAGTTTCATGATACTGAGTTCATAATACAAGCTCTTGTGATTAACCAATACAATTCTATTTATTTGTAGTGATTAAAAATAAACCAGGGTACAAAAAAATAACAGACAATGCAGTTTAGTTTTTAGTCTATTTAAAGTGAAATTTATTGGTAACTGATGACCACATACACCACCGCATAAAAACCTGGTCAACAAGGTCAAATGTTTTTTTTCTTACCCTTTCGGTGTGCAAAACATGTACAAATCTTTCCAACACTGTTGTCATGATTTTTTTGCTCCCAAGGGCTCACAATGGTGGAGAATATTCTCTTTTAAGATATTTAATGTAGCTTATTCACTTAAAATTTCCAATACTATACTATACTCTCCGATACTTGTTGAGCTGTGTACATGATCCCAAAGGTTTCTAACAATATTAGAATGCCACAGAAGGGCAATGTCACCATTGTGGCATCATAGCCCCTTAACACATGCGTCAGAGTCAGAAGCTGTCACAAATAACTTTTTATCCAGTTTCAAGTCACATTTTTATGATACACTTTTTAGATCTTGGTCATTTTTCATAATATGTTTTAACCTAATGTTGGATTTTAGTCATTGGAAATCAGGATCTTAAGTTTTTAGAGAAACAAGCTGAGCAAAGCATCAACTCACCTCGAGGCCCTGCTGTGCTAAACAGCAGTGGAGAAACACTGATTTTTAACGTAGAGCTGCCTTATTCAGTGTCTTTACTGGTGTAAATCTCAGGGTCTGTTTGTTCTGGAGAGGAGGAGACCTCTGCAGATAATATAGCTCCCAGTAAAAACCTTCTAAATGTCTGGATTTTATGTTATCAGATAGAAAATATGGTCATGTAGCAGCTTGGCTAGCATCCCCTCCGCGACTAGGCAAACAGCGTTGGAGAAACACTGATTTTTAACATGAGGTTACTTTTTTCAGGGTTTTGAGTGGTTTAAATCGTGTGGTCCGTTTGTTTTGGAGAGGAAGAGGCCTTTGCAGATAACTCAGCTCCCAGTTAAAACCTCCTTAACATCTGGATCTTGAGTTATCAGAGAGAAAGGGCAGGCACTAGGAGCTGGGCTAGCATCCCATGTGCATTCCAGGTATTTAGCAGATTTAATTACCTGGTTTGTTTTGGAGAGGAGGAGACCTCTGAGGATAATTCAGCTCTCAGTAAAGACCCTCTGAAAACTGAAGGAATTCTAACTGGGAGAAACTGATTGGAATGACAGCATTGCTCTGTCTTTTGTTATCCTGATTGAGACTCCTAGCAGCAGAACATTATTATGAAAATTAAAATTCTGTAACATTAGTGACTTTGTACATTTTGTATGGCTGATCGATCAGGATCTAAACCCTGAATGCAGCACTTGGCTCTCTGTGTCTCTCTCCATGGTGCTGAAAGATTAAAACCCAAGATCTTTTACATTTAAACTCAGGCTCAAGCCACTGCACCATACAACAACTCCTCAGTACACCCTAGCAACAACTTAGAGACGCCCTAACAATTACACTGATCCCCTTGGGTCCATCTCAAACACTTTTGTGCACAGAGCAACCACCTAGCAGCAACCTGGTGACACCCAGCACAACTATCTGCATACAAAGAAAGCCTCTACCAACAAACAAGGAGCCATGTAGTGTCCTGTCTACTGTAGCAACACCTTAGCAACTCAAGCCTTTTTTTCCTTGCTTAAGGAAATGTGGTATATTCTATCTTCTATTTTCTGTTGCAAGAAATGAAAATATTCAGGCAAAATAAGGACAGGTTGGATTTGGGAGAGACAATAGAAGAGAGAGAGACTAAGGACTATGTATCCACAGATGCCACAGAGTGCGCAGTGACACTGGGGAAGTAGTTGACCTGCAGGTTAATTAATTTCATTAGCTTGTGGCAGAGAAACATCATGTATGTTTGTCCAGGTCTGAACAGCTAGAGCTCCTCCAACCTTGAGGGAAAGAAAAAGCTATAAATGTGTTTTTGTGTGTTTGCTTTTTTCAAATTCTATCTTCTTTAATGTTATTAGAAATTAATTATATTTGTGTCTCTCTGTGCGACTGCTTTTTTGTGCAGGCTGGAGTTTCAGCATGGGTTCGGCCTACCAGTTCCACAGCTGGAGAGTGTTTGTGGTGGTGTGTGCGCTGCCGTGTGTCTCTGCAGTGGTGGCTCTCACTTTTATGCCTGAGAGCCCCCGCTTTTTCCTGGAGGTAAGAGAGAGACGCAGTGTATCGTGATGCTGGCAGCATCATTCTATCATTACTCTTAATGATGATGATAATTTTTCTTATGAATATCTGAGAAATCAAAACACTCTGATACATTTTTTTACTGCTTTATATAAGAAAATAAATGCAGCAGTTTTTAGACCATGAATTGCATCTTTGCACTGATGCAGAGGTTTCCAAACTGTGAGGCGTGTCTCCGTAGGGGGGGTAGGGTGAAGTTGAAGGGGAAATGTAAAAGGGAGGAACACGAGACAAAAATACTGTATGAGGTCAAAGGGACAGATGCATGCCGGCATTGTAAAAACAAGGGGAAGTTAGTCATTGTAGTCTGGCTGTTGATTAGATCCACTCACTCACACAGTCAGCAGTTGGAGCTACATTACTAGCTTGGACACACAGCTCATAGAGACAATTAAAGGGACAGTTCACCCCAAGATAAAAAATACATATTTCCTCTTACCTGTAGTAACATATAGCTGTTACTCAAGATAATCCACAGACCTTGTGGTGAGTAGTTTCATGTAGGAACTATTTTCTGTCTACTGAGCTGCATCCACCGACTGTATCACTGTGCAGAAGGAAGCATGTATCTACTGCCAGCTCACTTACCACCAGTGAGCTAACTTATGTTACAGCATGCCTCCTTCTGCGCTGTGATATGGTTGGCGGGTGTTGTTCAGTAGAAAGAAAATAGTTCCTACATGAAACTGCACACAACAAGGTCTGTGGATTATCTTGACTAACCAGGTCACGATTTCTGGAAGGAGACATTGCTGTTGAATTTTTTGGCACTTTGAGCACCACAATCTGAGTGCCATCTAGTTCCATTATATTGGAGAGAAGGCAGACATCTCCACGGCCGATATCTCCAAACTTGGCAACTCAAACCAAAACAATCTAGATTAATAAATAGCACTACAGGTAACAGGGAAAAATATATATTTTTGATTTTGGGATGAACTGTCCCTTTAAGGTAATAACACAGTCAAATCTGATCACACAGACACGATACAAATAATCTAGATTCAGTGTCCCCAACATATCATTATGTCTGATGTCCTCTAAATAAATGCAGATAAATCTGCTCAGCCATCACTGGGAAAAACACTTTAACTCTAACACTTTTTTCACCGTAACTGCAGAACCTGCTTAAAAATCATCACATTTTTAAGTTTTCCTCAGTGTCAAAGTAATCCAGTGAAAATCATTACAAACAGGAACTGCTAATAGCTAATTTGGTATACTTTTAATGGTGCCAATTTGCCAGTGGTTCCCAACTGGTCCAACCACAGGGTCCAGATCTCTCATTAGTCATTACTTCAAGGTCCACACAGTTTAATACATTCAGCATCACACTTGCATTTGGCCATGTCGTATGTGTATGATGTCGCTAATTTGCTGTCTCTGTCATGTAGTTGTCCATTAGTCATTCACTCTACAGCAGGGAAAGGCACTTCAAAATAGAGGCTCTGTGCAGGAAATTCACTGTACTTAAAAAAAAGTGTGTTTGTTAACAAACTTGACATGTTTGCGAGTCACTTGTGGTCCATTCAGATTGGATCCGTGACCCACATTTGAACCACAACCCACCAGCTGAGAACCACTGGTTTAAAACGTAGCCCAGAACCTACTAACTGACGCCATGCAAGAACTGTAGTTGAAGGTGGAGGGTGTGCAGATAGTGTGGTTATGAGGAGCCCACAGTGTCAGACTTTGAAAACCCCTGCATAATGTAATTTGCAACTTATGAGCACATGACTAGTGCAGTTACTACAGATATGTGTTTGTCAAATTTGCTCAGATATGTACACTCTAAGACAGTGGTTCCCAACTGGTGGGTCCCGGTCTAAAATTGGGTTGCAGGTCCATTCTGACTGGATGCAAGTGACTCGCAAATGTGATGAGATTGTAAAAAAAACACACTTTAATTTTAAGTACAGTGAATTTCCGGAACAGAGCATTGATGTTGAAGTGACATTTGCTGTGCTGTAGAGTGAGTGAATAACTGACAGCCTAACAGATAAAGTAAAGTAGCTTCCCGACATGGGCAAACACAAATATGACGCTGAATATACTGTGTGGACCTTGAACTTACGACTAAGGGGAAATCTGGACCCTGTGACTGGACCAGTTGGGAACCACTGCTCTAAGAATTCATTTGGTCTTGTCAGGTTTACATTTTTAAATTATATGTACAGTTTCCATCCAGTTGAGTCAAGTAATATTACCATAAAACATAAAAGTACCATTTATGGAATTAACTGAAATAAAACTGAAATTAATAGACTGCAAGAATTTATGTAACTTAAGCTCATAAAATTTACTTAGTTTACTTCAATAAAGTTTCTGTACTTACTGTTATTAAATTTGGTATATTTCAGATATGATGAATTTACTTTAAAAATGCATATGAGTTTATGAGTACACTGATGAGCATTTGAATTACATAGAATTTATTACAGTAATTACATAAAATGTATTAAAGTGAATTAGATCAATTTTATGAGCTACACTTACATAAATTCTCAGTCTATTCTAGTTTTTTTGGCGTAATTACATAAGTGGTACTTTTTGGATTATTTTCAGATTACCTGACACAGTTGGATGAAAATTTTGTATGCAATTGAAATATGTAAACCTGAAAAATGGATCAAATCATTTGTATAAGTTTAGAAGCAAACCTAAGTAACAATATAACGAGAGTATAAATTGAAGGGACTGTAAAGGAAAGAGCCAATTCAATTGACTAGCACCAGCAATGGGAGGATGAACGGGGAGAGCCTGATATGTGCATACATGTAACATCACAAAACTGTCCCCTAGATGGGTAAACACGACGAGGCCTGGATGGTGCTCAAACACATCCACGACACCAACATGCGTGCCCGCGGAGAGCCCGAGAGAGTCTTCACTGTGAGTACACAGCGGCCCTGCAACACTTGCATCCTTCTTCCTGCTGCTGCAGTGCCATCAGCAGGTGACAGATCAGTGTCTCCCCCTGCAGGTGAACAGGATAAAAATCCCCAAACAGCTGGACGAGCTGGTGGAGATGCAGAATGAGTCAGCCAACCCTGCACTCAAGGTCCTCTTCAAGATCAAGGCTGAGCTCAGAGGAGTATGATTCAGTTTATTTGTCCTAATTTGTTTTATACTGATTTATTTTCTGGTTGTTAAGATTTGAATTAAATAAAAATCTCCTCCCTTTTATTACAGATCTGGTTGACTTTTATGAGATGCTTCAACTACCCAGTGAGAGACAACACTATAAAACTGGCTGCAGTCTGGTTTACTCTGTCTTTTGGGTAAGAGATTTTCTGCACAGCACTACTTCCTCCACACTCCTCCATGATATGATTGTATGCTTCCATCATGTTAAATGATGCTACATATTGCCCTCAGTGATACTTAGCTGAGTCACCATTACTTTCCAGCTAAATAACAGTTTCGGTGAGGTACTTAGCACTGAGGCAGATGCTCTCTCACTTACAGCCTCTTGATGAATGTTGACAGGTTAGATTAGAAAGAGAGAACCTATTTGAGAGAAGGTGCCATTTGGCTTTTTTCTGCTGACTGCTGTAATGAATTGCAGTACGTACATGTCAGAAAGTTTTAGCCTTCAGGACAGTCTTTTAAAATTCAAAAGAGCAAAAAGTGGCTCTGTTATACTACAAGAAAAGAAATGTATTATGTTGTTGGTTTAGTTTTATCTCAACTTGTGTTTTTCATATGTTTTTTTTGTATCTCAGTTTGTCTTTTATTGTCTTAATTTTTTGGATCCTCTTATTGTCTTTGTCTTGTCTGTCGTGTTTGAACTCTGTCAGGTCTCTTTTTGTCCTGTCTTGTGTATTGGCCATTTTCACTGCTTCTTGTTCCAACACAAACACAGATCCAAGATTCTTTGTTTATTAATTTGACTTCCCAGCTCAATAAACTCAATATCAATAAACCAGCTGCACCTCTGACACCACCTTGCCCTTTACTCCTCTGGAGACGTACACCACAGCCAATTACACCACGACTCTGACCCATGTAAACCTTTGCTTATATGTGGACATACAAACACGTACTGACCTTTACACACACAGACTAACACACACACACACACACACACACACACACACACACTTAGCTGCATTGTCACCAGAGTAAATTAAGATGATGCAAAACGCAGTCACAAAATCATTAGTTGGATGTGCTGCAATAGAGTTAGTCCTCCAATCCTTCAAGGAATGGTCAAAGGACAGAAGGTGTCATATGCTGTACAGACTGTAAAGCTCCTTGAGGCAAAGATATGATTTGCAAAAGTCACACCATTTTTCGCTCTCTCGCCAACAACAGTTGAGCAAGCTTAGAACCTGGCAGAACCTCAGTCAGCTTCCTGTTACACTCAGATATGCTATATGCTAGGCTTCTCCATGTACCTCTGCATCGAATCAGCACTGTACCTACATCTGCGTTGATGCAGAGCCAATGCCGTAACCTAAAGCTTTACCCTGACGTGCACCTCCCCAGAAATGTAACTACACGCCACAGCAACGCAGACCTCATGTCTACTTTGTAAGCTGAAAACTATTTCCCTCGGTGAAAACATACCTTTTATTTACTTTTATTTCACAGATAAGAAACAATATAATGTGAAGATAATAAAGCCCCCACAGGATTGCATTTAAGCCTTGTGTGTGATTTATCCTGGCTTCATATAGAAGCTCAGCTAGCCACCAGGCTAATGTATACAAAGCAAAATGCCATACGCTTGTGCTAGTAACATTAGCATGTTGTATTTGTGGGAAAAATGTGTCCAGCAAAAGACAAGTGCTTTGTCTGTGAATCCTGCAAGATACAATGAAGTTATAATGAAGCCAGCTTTTGTACTGGTGTTTGAAATTGTTGCTATTAAGCCATGTTTAATGGGGTTTTTTTTGGGTGTGTTTTTAATCAGCTAAACTTGACAGCACTTCACAGAAACCCCACCGCTGACTAGTGTGTTGGAGGTGTTACTGCAGAGTGACAGAGACACACCACCGCACAAGTATAAATGCTCACAATGGCGTAGACCAAGTGCGAAGGCTACAGCATAAGCTTTGCATAAGCTCTGCATTTAGTGGTGGTTGTGATGCTCAAAAAAAATGCATCCATTATTTTACAGACATCTCTTTCACCATGTAAGTCAAAGGGAAAGAGTCTATTTGGGCCACATGGCATCAAGTGGCAGCGGTAATTACACTGTTTGGCCACTACAAACATTGGCTACAAAGCCTGACACACTTCCTTGGGCCTGGCCGCCCGAAGTTACTGCAGTTAAGTGAAACAAGGTTGGATTTTTAAGCTATATTTGCCTGATGGCCAGAAACTAGCTAATAAACACAGCAGCATCTGGCTAAATGAAACTGGCACAGCAATGTTTATTTTTGGCAAGTTTGCCTGAAATAGCACTAAGTTCAAGAGGACAAAGGAAGGGCCGATTGACTTAACTTGACTTTTCAAATTCATAAATCACAACTTATGCACGGGAAGTGGCGTACGCCTCTTTCTGGCCTTGTTTTGTGATACGCAAAGGTTATTAATGAAACCCCTGGTCACACCAGAATGTGGCACAACGAAATTAATGTGCATGTCTTTGTTAAATATTTGGTTTTAAAACTGAAACATTTTGTCATCAATTTAACGAAGAGCAAATAATATAACAATGAGCTTAACACTCACAGAAGGATTCAAAGTGAATTGAGAGAGAGCAGTACAACAATCAGCTGTGCCAGAGTGGCCACACTTTATTACAGAGGCTGTTGTTGTGTCCAGGTACTATGGGCTGTCGGTCTGGTTCCCCGATGTCATCAAACACCTTCAGGCCGATGAGTATGCCTCTAGAGTGAAGATCCACAACAACGAACGCATTGAAGACTTCACCTTTAACTTCACCCTGGAGAACCAGATCCACAGAAACGGAGTCTTTCTAAATGACAGGTAAATGAAAAAGACAAAGGCGTTAATAACTAAGAAATGATTAAAACCAGCTACAATGTAACAAATTGTGATCCAAACCCGTGAGCCTCCCTTGGCGCAGTGTTGTGGTGAAAAGCATCTCATCCCGTTGTGGGATAGCAGTGCTATTCATCATTCCCACAAACAACACACCTCTGTCGGTAATATTAATCCTGCCTCCTTTATCTCCCCCACCACCAGGAAATTAAAAGCTTTATCTCTCTTTCCTTTTTCCTCTCTCTCTCACACTCACACTCACATCTTTTCCTGCTCCTCCTGGTTATGATTCTCGCTTACACAAAGACCAGAGAGAGGACGTAACAATACGCTGTTCTTTTCCATCCTCACTGGAGAACATTTATTAAGAGATTAAATCAAGACCAATACCATGATACTGTGAAGCCTACAGCAGCATGCTACAGATCCCATAGATCAGTTACAGAATGGTACGATTCATATTACTGTAGATATACTGATGGATTGACATCTTTAGCATGTCTACTTCATTAAGTAGAGGTGGAGGAAGTACTCATATTTTTCACTAGGGTAAAAGTAGTAATATCAATAAATGAGCATGTAAAGTTTTCAACAAATCCTCCAATCCAGACAATCACATACATGTAGGTTGTTCTCAGTGGCATAATGTAATTAAACTTTGTTATAGAAAATAAGTATTTTTTGGGGAGTATTTTACCTGAGTTTATATACTTATGTCAAGTTTCACTTTTAATCCACTACATTTCTATGTATTGGAATAAAGTATTTCACTCAGTTTTACTCCTGTATTTATGTATATCTGTGTCATAAGCATTACTTTGTTACCACAAAATAAAATCAGAAGTTTTGGTGAATCAGTGGTCCAAGCTTGCAAGTTAGATCACGGGTTAATTACATAAGAGCAAGTGCAAACAAGTGCTTTTATAGTCGCAGTTAAGTTTTGATTTCCAGTCAAGCCCAGGCTGCATGTCAGATTAGATGCTACATGCTAGCAACCGTATTGCACTCTGCAATGAGACCAACTTCATGATGGAAGCAAAAAATGGCGTCACACAGCAGAGATGGCCAGTAATGATTAGGGGTGGGAATTGCCAGAGGACCCGTGATAGTATGCTGTATCGATTTTTCCCCCTACCCTAGTAATGATTCAAGGAGATAAAGATTTGTATCAGGTAACTGTGCGGTGACTTCTCCACTGCAGGGTGTGGCCCTGGAGGTCAAAGGTTTTTCTTAAAATCCTTTAAGTTGTGAAGAAGACCTTGTTTTTCTTCAAGTATAATGCACACGCAACTTTTAAGGTGGTGTTCATGTTAAGAAGACATAAACTTCACAATCCTCAGAATTCTGACCACTTGCTTTTTTAATTACCAGCATTTATTCGCGCTTTTACCTACAATATTACATCTAATAGCATAAAATTACTTTTTAAAATTTAGTACAGTAAATATCAGATACTTTAAGACTTTTATCTGAGTAATATTCTAATAGGTGACTTTAACTTCTAGCATTTTCTGGTAAGATATCTATAACTTTTTAGAACTTTTACTCAGTGCACAGTATTCAGAGAGGATCCTCTCAGATTGTCATACCACTATATTTTTATTGCAGATGTATTAACATGTAAGAAACATTTTAAAGTCACAGCTGGTCAAGATGGAACTATTCACTTTACTTGCTAACTGCTTTATATACTGTTGGATAACTAAAGCTATAACAATATATCATATTTTGTTACAGTATATATGTGAGATATTTATCTTTAAAGAAAGTACAGCTGTCAGATAATTTTAGAGGAGTGAAACATGCAATATTTTCCTCTACAATGTAGTCAAGTACAAATATAAAATATAGCAATTTCCATACAATGGAAATACTCAAGTAATGTACAAGTATTTAAGTACAGTCCCCCCATAAAGGGGATCTCTGCAGATTTTTTACATTAATGCCAAAACACATCAAGCAGTGGCAAAGTAATAATAGTTCAGTCAGGACCAATTTAGTCAAAGAAAATGCTATTTCCATCTGCAGTATTATATTTGGCAGTATGGCTGCTAAATATAATACTGGCCTAGGCCTATGCCTATGCGCCTACGTGGAAAGCCTTAAGCATGACTGAGCACACCTCTCTGCCCTTCCACATGTATACAAGGAATGCCTAAGGCAGGGAGAGCAGCAGCAAAGACCCCTGGGGAACACAACAGAGCAGCATCAATGACAAACAGAAATGACACTGATAAGTCAGACACAGCATGATATGGAGGAGCTGGGGTGAAAGCGAGTTGCAAAGCGGCTTGCAGAGGAAGCAGCAACAGTTTTGTCAACAGATTTGCCAATTGATTGCATAGAAAGGTGATGTGATCTATCAGCTGACTCCCTTCCATTAATTAGCTGATCCATCAGTTGATTGGGCTGCTTGTGATCAGCTGATGTAGCTGGGATGTTAGCTGATCATGTCTCTTCTTCTCCTCCTCCCAGGTTCATCAATATGAAGTTTAAGGCAGTCACATTCATCGACTCATCTTTCCTCAACTGCTATTTTGAAGATGTCTCCTCCCTAGCATCCTACTTCAAAAACTGTACCTTCGTAGATTCCTTCTTTTACAACACGGGTGAGTCTCCACCTGCAGAACTCACTCACATTCACAGCATTCCGCTCCAGCAAACAGTATTTCCTTCCACCCCTGAAAATCCTATTATACTGTAGGTGGCTCACACATAAGTCTCACTCAGTCTCTCTGTCTCTGTCTGACAGTTCATTTTGGGTCTAACGTCCAAGCTTCTGGGGAAGAAAGAAAGGTTTTGAGCATTTATGGCTTTTGCTTTATGCCACTAAATTACTGCTTAACCTCTGTGGCCCTGCACAGATTGCCTCTCTGAACTCAGTCGACTGTAGTTAACAAAGAAACTGAGCCGGGCGGGCTGCAGAGCACTGAAAATGGCAATTTCTAACCATACAACCACTCCTTGAGTGATGGTGTTTATTGCATCTGATGTTTTAGATGCTCAAACAGTAAGGTACATAAACATGATTCTCTGAGCAGCTGAATTTTTCTTTCAAATGTGAGCTTTTTCTACTGTTTTGATCCACAGGAACCATCTGCGGAAGCATACAAAACATCAAAATGTACCTTTAATATATCCAGGCTATGTTACAGAAATGCAAACCAATCATTTTGGAGCTGACAAAAACACAAGCAGGAAGAAAAGCAAAGGCACGGCAGACATTTCAAATGTTCTAAGAGGAAGCAGAGCTGAATCAGACCTTGTGGGAGCGCAGGGTGGAAAAATAGTTCCCTCCAGCACTCAGGAAAAGCGCTGAACATGGAAACAGTAAGGGCACGTCGGGTTGCTGGTAATGCCCCATGGGAAATGAAGTCTCTTTGCCCCCAGCAATGTGTCTCTGGAGAGCAGAGGATAAAGAGAAACGAGGAGAGACAGAATGAGAGAGGGAGGGAGGAGTGCGTCATGAGAGCAGAGGTGAGAGCAGGGAATGTTTTCTCTTTGCTGCAGCTGCTGAAGATTATTAATAAACCTTTTCTGTTCAGGAAGAGAGCCCACAGACATTTACACTAAACAGAGTTGAAAAGGGTAATTCTTATGAATCAAATTTTAAAAATGCAAATATGCTAGTGCAAGGTTTTATTTAAGCAGTTATTAACCATTAAGCCTCACAGAGATTAAAGAAACAGTTTGACATTTTTCAGAAATATACTTATATGCTTTCTAACAGAGTAAGATGGGACAATAGACACCTAGACGATGGTATTTCTGAAAAGGAATAACTAGGCTGCAGGTTTTCTGTGTGTCAGTTAGTTTGTGTTGATTTTATTAACACTAAGGCAGGCAAAAATCAGGAAAAATGCAAAGAAAAAACCATCAGAATTTGAAAATACACCCCCCTGCCTCAGCTCAGAGACGAGACATAGCTAGCTAACCATCCCATGCACCCTCCATCTTGCTCACCGCCACTGCAGACTGCTTCCCCAGGAGGAGAGTGGGCAGCAGCAGGGAAGACGGACCTTTGGTTGGTGACTGAAACAGCTCAAATCAGTCCCCCAGCACCAGATGTCACAGCAAGCTGGTGGCCAATGCCTGGTCTCAGCTGTGTAACAGCAGCAACAGAATGTTTGCTGATCCAGCAGGAAGTAGGGGCCATTTGGTCCCCTGGAGCTGGACATTACGCTGGCTGGATTCAGATTGCTGCAACTGCTGGCTGGGGGTCAGTGTCTGAAGCTGTTGTCCATTTTCCGTCTAGCAAGGTGGTCTGTAGCGGCAGAGGATACAATTTGATCTTAGGCTCTAGCTAATGTTAGCTACATTAACTTGAACTTGAAGCCTGCAGCTATGAACCTTTGGCTCTGGTTAGCAGAGAGCTAAACTATTAGAATTAGCAAAATTTTCTCTCCATCTCTTAAACGCTTTGCAGATATTGACATGTGTTTGTTTTGTTTTTTTTATTTATTGTCAGACTCTCTTTCAGGCTGCCATTTAATCTTCCATTTTTGGGTTGCTTCACAGTGTAGGCAGCTGCCAGTGCTGGAATAGCAACTTTCTCTGCAGGATTCTCCACCATTGAATCAGGCTTTCACTGGAAGGACATGCATATGCAGTTGTAGAACAGCCAGTAGGAGCGCCCTCTATCTGAAATGACGCGTGATTGATCAAAGTCTCTTGCCATGGGCCAGATTTTCTCAAGCCTGAAAACAAAGCCCAGAGATGCTAAAATGAAACTGCCAAGCCCAACTTTACATATGACTTTACTAAGGAATATGTATTAAGTGAGACCAATGCAAACTAAAATAATAGAGGCAGAGCAGGAGCAACCTTAGGTTATGTTGTGGTTCAGAGATAAGTAAATCAAAGTGATCAAATCCTCATGACATCAAGTGAATCCAGGACTTTTATGTCCCCTTTCCCAAAGGCCCCAGGGCAATTGCCAGCTTTGTCTGACTGGTTATCCAGCATTGCATGTCAAAGACAACCTGAAAGTAGTCTAAAACCATCTGTAGGAATTAAAACAACTAAACTCAGCATCACCAGAAAACAGATTTAGATAAACACATGTAGATTTTGATATATCCCCTCAACAGCCAGAGCTTTTAGTTTCTGCAGCAATTCAAACTCAGAGAAAGAGGCCAGTTTTTGCTGTTTGATATCTAACTGTGGAAGGCAGACAAAAGCAGATAAGAGCATACCCTAATAAATTATTTAAACACAGTGTGAAAATTTGAACACTTGCCTCTCACACTTACAGATATCGACGACACCAAACTAACAAATTCCAGAGTGATCAACAGTTCCTTCCACCACAATAAGACAGGCTGTCAGATGACGTACGACGACGACTACAGTGCCTACTGGGTCTATTTTGTCAACTTCCTGGGAACACTGGCTGTGCTGCCTGGAAACATTGTCTCCGCCCTCCTCATGGACAAAATAGGACGCCTCAGCATGTTAGGTGTGATATCACATTCTCTACAAATAACAACCATTTCTCTTGCTGAATGTCTCCTGATGTTGGTCTATGTGTGTGCAGAGAGCTGCAGTGAGGTAAACGAGACTGTTCTGTGTGTGAGATGTAAAAGATGTGTGGTGTTGTGTCCCGCAGGAGGCTCCATGGTGCTGTCAGGCATCAGCTGCTTCTTCCTTTGGTTTGGCACCAGCGAGTCGATGATGATCTTCATGCTCTGTCTCTACAACGGCCTCAGTATCTCCGCCTGGAACTCCCTGGATGTGGTCACCACTGAGCTGTACCCAACAGACAGGAGGTGGGGGCTGCACTCACTGCATACACAGTGTGTATATGTAGCAAAATTACTCTTCCCCCTTATCAGTAATAGCTATATATAGGTGATAACAAGAATGCATTGATTTTTTTTGGCATGTCATTTTAGTTCAATATCCTAAATCTTGTTAAAACATATAACCTCAGGTCATTCACATCCATCATATGACCTGCTGACACACTGATTTTACATTGTGACAATGTAGTATTATTAATTTTTGTACGAGTATTAAAATCCCAAAATATTATCAATGTATTTGTGAAATAATTTGGACTTCTTTCTCAAAGTCTCTAATCTTTGTTATCTGATGTAATCCTGAAAAAAAAACATCCAGTCAAATCCAATCCACTGGATCCACTGAACATATTGTATCAGCAAATAGAGACCTGGCCCCAAGCTTCAAAGACATAGGGAGCAGAATTTCACCGGTCTACTACTGGAACAATACAATCTGGATTCACAGTCATTACTTACTAAAAAATGAAGCCAACTACTAACTAACAGCAAGGCAAAAGTTCACAAAATTCCACCAAACCACTGAAACTCTGAGAGCAACCTGAAATAACACTGCAATCTTAAAATCTTCAAGTGTGGCGTCTGTCTCAGGGCTCAGTATTAAGGCTTGTCCAGGGCAAGTAAACTCTGTGTTCAGGCATATAGAATGCCTCATGCAGTTATCAGGAAAGTGAAACAAAAGTGATCAGATAATATAATGTTATCTGAAAATAAGCACACTGGATCGCTGAAGTGGAGCTTTTCCAGCTGAGCTGCGTGTGCCAGTCTCTTTTTACCGCCAAGTGTTGGACATTACTGATGATGGTACCCCAGGAGCTTACCTGGTAAAATGCATATTAAGAATGGGTAATATGGCCCTAAAATAATATTACAATATTTCAGGGTGTTTTTGCTATAATGATATTCTTGACGTTATAACAAATTAGTAAAAAAATATTTTATTATTAATTTGAGAACATAGAATCGCAACAATATAGTTTTACAGTTTGCCCTCAAATACACAGTAAAAATGTATATATACTTAAATAAAAAATTAGAATGAGATTCAGATTATGTTTACAATATTAATAGTTCAACAAAATAAAAACTACCACAAATTACACATTTAAACAGCTCCCAAATACAAAAAATGTACCCTGGGATCTATATATATATAAATCAACAGGTGATTTCCTTCTCTTTTAGCAAAATCCTAAATGACTGAGGTTTTGTTTGTTTTTTTTTTTGTTTGTTTTTTTCGACCTGGACCTTTGTGCTCTGCCATTCCTCCTCTAATCTGTAACCTGTGACAGGCTGTTTATGCTATCATAACTATTGCACATTCACATACTGTATATGTAGTTTTTTGTCGAGCTGCAAGCATCAAGGAGGTTTAAATTACCAAAGGTTTATGACAAAGTCACTTGACGACACTGACTCCTGTGTGCGCACAGCAAGAGAGGAGAGGGAGAGATGCTGTGCTGCCACCAGAGGAGCTTCTGACTGAGTTCCCTCTGAGCAGTAAGACTAAAAGAGTCTGAAAAGTCTGGGGCTGTTCATAAACCATCCAGGATACCACAGTTTTATTTCACGCTAGCTAAGCTGCTCCTCTTTTTGGAGCCACCGTGGAGTCAGTAGTAATTTTGCTTTCAGCTTGTTGTTTCTGTGGTTAACAGTTTTTTTCCTATCTTTCTACAGCTTTCACTTTTAAATAAAGGCAAAATTCCTAAAAAAAATATCTTAAAAAAGGGAATTATGAGAAAAAAACATGACATAATGGAAACTATAGAAGAGGGGTATTCAGTTAAAATTCAAAGAGGTCCAGTTACTAAAATTTCCCCCCAGCAAAGTCTGAACCCCATAATGTCTAAATCAATCTTAAAAGTAGTATACTTTTAACATGGAAAACAAATAGTTGCCTGTACCATAAATAAAAAGAGTCCTATAGCTAGCACAATGAACTTAAGGCCCACATATGCAGGTGGTTATTTGAGTGACACTATGATTATGGTAAATGATTGGCGTATTACCTTGACTAGCTGCGCCTGCAGTCTGACCGTCAGGAGAAAAAACACAGTGCTCTGTAAAAATTATTACATTTTGGTGGTCAAAGGTCAAGGTCACTGTGACCTCAGAAAACATGTTTTTGGCCATGACTCCATTGGTCAATTGGTCAATTGGTCTGATATTGAATTGATGACTGTAATCTTGGGTGTCCACCTTGAAACTGTGTGATTGTAAAGATCTTCTGTGCTACCGGGTTTAAGATGTGTGTGAAGCATCCATGTTTTGACAAACATAGATTTAAACTGCAGCTTGACTGGTTTGCAGAGGGATACAACCACAAGGTGGATATTCTAGGTCAGTTATAGAAAGTGGTTAAATTCAGGAAATGTAATTGTATTAGTCATTAAATACATATATCTATATATGACACACACTCTTAATAAAAATAAAGAATATATACTTCCATGAGCAATTTGCCTTTTCCAGAAACAAGTACTTCAGTATATTTACTCCAACAGGTTCTTACTCTTGTCTTTTTTTTTTTTCTTGTCTCTTTTGTTTTCAGGGGCACAGGCTTTGGCTTCTGTAATGCCATGTGTAAGCTGGCAGCAGTGCTGGGCAACCTGATCTTTGGCTCGCTGGTTGGCATCACCAAGGCTATCCCCATCCTGATGGCATCGTCTGTGCTGGTTGGCGGCGGCCTGGTGGGGCTCCGACTGCCAGACACACGCGCCAATGTCCTCATGTAAACCCCAACACAGAACAGCGTGTTGTTTACCAGGTGTTTACTCACTTCACTGAATAACCATTCACTTATGGACTATTATTTATTAGGATATCACTGAAACTAGCATTGCTTTCATCCCACTTGTATTTATTGTTTGATTAATAATTTTGATTATGTACTTAAGTTATTGTTATTCTGTTATGTCTGAGTAAAATACCTGGTAAATAACAAAGGATAATGAAATGCAGTTTAATTTAACAATGAGCTGTAGATATAAAGACTTAAAAGGGTATTTTTCAACCGGGACCCTATTTTCTATGTTTCTGTGTCAAAGTGACTAATGGGAAAAACAATGATTGATTTGGTCCTGTATTGAGAGAGACCGCTGCAGCTGGCAGTGGCAAAACAGGCTGTGTAACAAGTGTAACCACTTGGGTCATGTTTACACTGTCAATTTACTTCCACTGAAAGTGTTTTTTTTGCCACTGACGGGCTCAGATTATTATTGTAAGTGTCTGACAACCTTATGGTAAAGACAGAGTAAGAAAGTAAGATTCTTAAATAAAATCAGTCCTGAAATCACTATCCCCAAAACCCATCAGACTCCATTTAAATAAACAGTAAAAACATACTTTGTTCAAAATCGACTGAAACAAAATGAAACTCACAAAAACCTTCTTGTTTCGTCCCTCCACTGTCAATCACCAATTCTGCTTTGGTTGAAGTAAACCCTTAATTTAGCCAACTGGATGTGAAAATATTCTGGCTCTATATGTGCTAAAATCAGTCTGGTGGGATTGGTGATGGCGACTTCTAGGCTGTTTCTAGTTAAACAAAAAAGATCTTACTCTTCAACAAGAAGGTCGATGATCCTTTCCATAATGTTGTCAGACACTTAGAATAACAATCTGAGCCTGTCAGTGGTAAAAACGTTACTTTTAGTGGACGTAAATTAATGATGCACAAATACCCTGAGTGAGCATCGCAGCCTATTTTGCCACTGCTGGCTGCAGCACTCTTGCTCAACACTAGAACAATTTAAAAAACCTAATATTCCCATTAGTCATTTTGACACAGTAACATTTGAAAATAGGGTCCAGGTTGAAAAATACTGACTTAACCTTTAAGACTACAATCTAAGGTTAGGAATTTACCAAGAGTTGGTGGCTGGTTGCCAAAGCCCTGGGCATTCCTGCAGGAATTTGGAGGCTACTGTTTAGAAACAAGTATGAATTATCCGTGATAATAAAACTCTGTATATCAGCAGCTCATTAGCTGTTTCACACATGCAACCCACACATGCATGTGTCAAAGCTGCAAAAGGCTTGGACCTCCCTCAACCTTCCACTTCCAAATCCTGCCCAGTCACACTCAGATTAAAGGGATAGTGTGATGTTTTTTGGAAATACACTAATTCAGAGCAAAAGAGCTAAAACTAGCAGCTGCTTAGCTTAGCTTATCTTTAAGACTAGAAGCAGGGGGAAAGAGCCCTGTTCTGTCAACTGGTACAGTAGCAAAGTCTGCCCACCAGCACCTCTAAAACTCACTAATTAAAGTGTTGTATCCTGAAATAAAAAGCTGTGGTTTTAAAGGGGGTTGTGAGCCACACTCTTTTTTGGTCAGGTGCAGAACCAGGCTAGCTGTTTTGCTCTGCTTCCAGTTTTTATGCTAAGCTAAATTAAGTGGCTGCTAGCAGTAGCGTTACCGTACAGATATGGGAGCGGTATCAATGTTTCTTAAGGAAGTGTGTATAGTTCAAAAAAATGTCAATTATTCCTTAAGTACAAATTATTTATGTATTTAGTACATGTTTATTTAGATACACAAGTTCATGTTTGAAGGCCAAATATCAAAGGTGCTTTTGACTTCTGTTACCTGTGATCAGTATTCCAATAATGGTTGACGACGTTCAAGCCTTTTGCCACAATTTGCAAGAATGACAAGGCCATAAGAAAAAAATAAATAAACAAAAAATCAATAAAGTAGTTTAGTCAATACCTTCAACTTCAGCAGCTACATTTCTAAAGTGAAAAGAAGTTTACATTTTCTGCTTTTTACAGTAAGAGACTTTTGAGATTGGAAACCTTTTGTCTGAATGCTTTCTCTCTGCCTCTCTCGTGTCTGTGTTGTGTTCGTCTCGTTGCGCCGAGCTCGCCACGAAGGGTTCCGCTCTCTGTTTGCAGTCCGACCTTGTCAAGAAGAATTTATACTCTGCTGTTATTATCTGCTCTTCTCCTTGTTTTTTTCCCTCTCTATCTGTCTCACCGTCTTTCCTCGTAGTGTCTCTCATCCAGTCTTGTCCTCTTGCTCTGTTTATCTCCTCCTGCCTTGCTGCTGCTCCCTCCAAAAACTCAAAGGCCTTTCTCAAATGTCGTGCCTCTCTCTCCATTGAGCCCGTTTCTCCTTCCAAACCTTTGCTGGAAGCTTTGCTGCTCTTTTCTGCTTTTTTTGTTTCTCATCTCTACTGCAGTGTGTGTGTGTGTGTGTGTGTGTGTGTGCTTGTGTGCGTGTGTTGAGACAAACCCTAATAAGTTCTTGTGACCATCATATGTAGAAAGCCACGTCATTTTGTTTTGTTTTCTATACCAGGGAACTGGGTGTTTTGGGAGGATTTGAACCACATGATTAAGTGAAATTAAAAGCCATGCTTAAAGGATCAGTTCACTCAAATTCCAAAAAAAACATACTTAATAGCTATACAGATAATAAATGTGGACCTTATGAGAACACCAAAGTCATTAGAATTCATTGTCTGGGAACCATGACTGTTTTACAAAAATTCATGGCAATCCATTCAAGAGTTATTGAGATATTTCAGTCTTAACTGAGACATAATGTTTTCTCCTATGAACTCCAGACATTGTCCAGAGTTTCCATTTCACACATGTAACACACAACAAGAGACTGTCTGTGTCATAAGTGTTCTCACCTACTGGAAATATGTCAGTATGGTTTAGGCGTAGGGATGGCGCCTCGGTAGAGTATGCAAAAGGAAGGGCATGACGCAGATTACACCTCCAGCATGTAGCTGGTTCGTCAGAAACATCATCAACACCCCTACTCACTCACTGGGAATTCTCCGGACAATGTCCTGCTTTATTCACACACAGCATATGACAGGGTAAGTCCGTTAAATGTGTGATTCAACTAATTCAGACATTTGCAGTCTTACAGCTCCTCTGGGTAATGTCTAGATAATTTTAGATTTGCAGTGCGTGTGTGAAAGGAGCTAATCTAGTAATCTAGTATCCTGGTTACTCTGGGTAATCCAAAGAGCACTGATGTTGTTTTTGACACAAAGTCTTAACACTGCATTACAGGGTGATGGGCACGAAATGTGTTAAAATTCCATGTTGGCAACACGGAAACAATGCCAATACAAAGTCAATGAGAATCTTTTGTCATACTGGACATACGAGATAAATATAAAGTGCGCAAAAGTCCATGAAGGGTGAGTGGGAGTGGTGAATGGGTTAAACAAGTTTTAACCAGGACACTGCTGTTCATGTCTTTTGTGAAACTTAAAGTCAATATAGTTATGTGACTTTACATAACTATGCAAAGTACTTTATGGAGCTACTTCACGAAACTATGTAAAGTACGTAGTTTATGTGACTTAGGTCCCATACCTAGTTATTTTAACCCAAACTTTGATCTTTTCCTAAACTTAAAGATGCAAGATTGTCAGTTACTGTTTGTAAACACATTCGCCAGCAAAAGTGAAAGTAAAAGCCAACCAGAGTCACTCTCGTTTGGCGTTTTGGTACTGATGTTATGGTCTGGCACCTAATCTGACCGAGCCTCAAGCTCACCTGAGTACTGTGGGGGTACACATCCATATACATCCCGAACACAGAAAATAAGAGGAAAATAATAAGATCCATGTAGAAGGCAGAGTCCCTGCAGAAAAATACACCACTGAGAGGAAGGGTCATAAGTTATGATAAAGATGGATTACTTTTTAGGAAAATCCTGCATCCTGTTAACCAAGTATTTTTTTGTTCTCTTAACTGCAGCTGTTTCACACCATCATCTCTTTCTAATAGCCAATTCAGTTTGCCCCCTGTCCGTCTAGCCACACATATCTGCTATTTGCACTGAATTTTATTCACTGTAAAGTTGTTTTGCTGATTATTTATTCATTGTTATGGTACTATTATTCTTAGCATTTATTTTAATGTTACTTTTTTCCTTATCTCGTTGACTTTATAAATCTGTTGTTATTTTCTCTATCTTTGCCCATGAGGTGAACTTGAGTGTCTTGAAAGTTGCCCATAAATGAAATGTATTATTATTATTATTCATTGGCATTTACCAGTGTTAACAACATGTTTAAAACTGTGACCATTCGTAGCAGACTTTGTATTGACATTGTTTTCATGTAGCCAGCATGTAATTTTAACACATTTAATTACATTTAACACAAGTAATGCATTGTTAGAGGTTGTGACCATTTCACAAATCTCTGTGAGACTGTGTTGACTAACCAGTAAAGAGAATATGAAACTCAATATCTTATATGAATATAAGATAATATATAAATAATAAATCAAGACAACACTAGGTTATCAGTCAGATAGGCCTGTGTGCACAGCGGCAACATGGGAAGATCGGTCTCCTGCAAACAACCCATCTACTACCTGTGCTTCAGATAGGCGGCACCTCTCCCTCTCTTTCCTCTACCTCAGCACACAGTCCTCCATCCTCCTCTACAGCAGCAGAGGGCTCTCTTACCAGCTCGTGGTCTCCTCCAGCTGCCTGTTCATCCCTCTTCATCAGCTCATAGCCAAGATCACAATGCTATGGCTAATCAAATGTTGATTTTTGGCATTAAAAAAGCGCAATATGATTTGTCACACTACAGTATGCCGATCATCATAGCCATGCACAGGAAACCCCTGTAATTTCCCTGGCTCATGTCTTTTGAGGCCCTGGGACTTAAGCCCCAGTATGTCCGTACATTAAGGCACCCTTCTCCATTGTAATGAGGTGGAGGCGGAAAACTTAGAGACGTCTAACTGGGCAGGTAAATTAATAATAGATAGATACCACTTGAAATAAATAAGAAAATATGTAATTTTGTGATTTGGGTGAACAGACCCTTTAAAACCTCTACTGAATGGAACTCTTGCTGCTACAATGTTAAAATGCATTAGGTAATTTGTAAAATAAAAAACATGTTCAGAGTTTGTTTAATCACACAAAAAAGTAAGTGAAAAGTACAGTACTGTTACATTCAGTTATGTTGGAGTCAGTTATATGATGATGATATTTAGTGTCAACATGCAGTATGTGACGTTATGTTGCCATACTTCTTATTCTAAAAAGCAAATTTGTGACCTAAGACATGCAGCTATTTCCTTGTATTTTTGGACTGAAATGCAACTGTTTCAAGATCTGGTCTCCTGATGTTTGATGCTTTATCTGCGTCCGTCTGCTCGTCCACATCATCACCTCCACCTGTGCTGAACAAAGTCACTGTTTCCAAAAAGAAATCCTGCATGTTTGTTACTGAAGTGCTTCTGTTGTGTGTGCTTTTTCCATTTTGGTGTCTTCGCTGTTCCTCCGCGGGGTAGGGGAACAGACATGTGATTCCTGGGTCAAAGGTGAATGTATCATTCTCGTGCGTCGTCATGTTCGTTGTGGACAGGTGTTCATTATCAGTTGACTTCTGGGTCATTGTGAAAGGGCATGCTAGTGGTGAGATGACTGTATGTACTACAAAGTGTTATTCAGCAGGGGCGGTCAAATCTGCTCTCTGGTAAGGTTTCCAGTGAGATTCATTATCATCACAAAGTCACTGAAGTGGGAATGAAGTCGAGTTGTGACTTTCAGATTTGAAAACCTCTGTTGACAAACATAATGTGGAGGTGTGTGTAAAAACTGTTACCTGTCCTTGATATGATTTATTTTGATAAGAAAAGGATCAAGTGAATGCAGTGTAAAGGTGGATTCCTCTGGTGTCTACATATTGAATAAAGAATTTCATTTGAACAGCTGCCGGGCTTTTTTCATTCAGTTACGTGTTCAAATATGGCTGCATCCACTCACACCAGCAGATGGCACCATTTGTATAAAATTAACCAAGATGGGCTATATGTCTGTCAAGTTCTTATTATTTATTTTAACCACACATGGCAGACTGGAGCTGACTGTTCTTTTCATTTAAATTTAGGTGAGATCATGTAACCTTTACTGAGCTGTGGCTACAAGAGGAAAGTTACTGGATAATGATGGCATTGCATAGCATATTTTTACCACTATAAGCAACAGGTCATACATAGCAACAAAATCCCAGAGTGTATTAAACTGAGCACAAGTGCATTTTATTGCTTAGGAATTAAACTTTTAATTTGTTAGAAGCAGATTGTGTTATTTCTTAAAAATAAAAGACAGGGTTTGAATCTTTGAGGGTTTTTTTTTACAAAGAAACCCAAAACCCTCTTACATACACCATTTCATTCACAACATCAAATTTGCATCTTAATTGAAAAATGCAGCTCCTTTAAGGTACAAATTAGGTGTAAATACCTGTAAATACTATGTTGTACATTGTAAGGGGTTTTACATTTAAAAAAATTAGTTTAGGTCAAATTTATTTAAAAAAAAAAAAAAAATTAAAAGATTGTTAACCATAAAAAAGTACCCATCTTAACTGGTAGCATGCAGAATAAGGTAGGTTTACTGTATGATAAGCAGGTCTGGTACACAGTGTACAAGCTAATCAAATGAACTGGACTTTGGGGCCAAGTATACTCTGATTTGGGCCCCAGTCCCTAATGTGAAAGCCCCCTGATTTAGGTTAAGATCACATGATCAGCTCCAGCTGCTGTCCACTGGACAGCTTGCAGACTAAGAGACCACATAAATGTTGCGTTTTTGTGTGTCCGAGGTTGCTAAGCAACTTCAACAAGCACCATATCGTAGCCTATTTACCTGAAATCCTGAGTGCAGAGCTTATTTTGTTGCAGGTGCTGTTTGTGTGTAGGCTCATTGTCTGAGGGACAGATGTAAAGCTCTGGCAGCTCTACACTAAAACCACAGACTTCTCCATATTTATAATGTCTGTCAGCTGTGATTGGTTGGTTCTTGTCACATGACATGTGGTGCATGCTACTGCATTCTAAAAGTTTAACTCTGATTATCTCAGGGCACAGCTGTTGCAACCTAAAAAATAGGGACTTGGAAACATGTGAGCTGCGACAGCATTGTTTTGGCATTTCAGCTCACCTGCCGTGGGTCTACATTAAAAACAATGAATTTGGGGTGCAAAAAATGCGGCATGTGTACAACACATACATTTAAAGTCATAACAAAAGCATACAAAAGTTATTTTAAAAAATGCCGGCTATGTGTTCACAATAACAGTCCCATTAAGCTGTCCCTTAAACTCTCAGAAAGTCATTATACCTCTTCCTAACATACAAAGAGTATAGTTAGAGCAACATTCAGGGAGCCTGTCAAGCCTTGAATGAGCCTCAGGCCTGCTGTTGCTCTGAAAAAAAATGCAATTTGTGTATAACCCATGTAATCTGGAAGGCTGTGATTAAGTTCCCAATGTGCTGATGGGAGTTAATAAGGAAGTAGTTTAAAGATTGAACGTCCACCTAAACCCTAAGAATACATGTTGGGTAGATGGGTCAGACAGCACAGAGCTTTACCTCAGGACTTTCTGGAGGTCGATGTTTGGGACCATGTCAAATCAAGTGAACTTTTAGTTGTTTTAAGGTACGTTGTCACCATTTTTCTTTTCCTAAACCTAACCTACATAACTTTTCGTTAAGTACGTAACTTAAGTTCTATACATAACAGTCTTGGGGCGCTAATTTATATATCTTACAAACCATTGTATGAGGAACTGCAACATCCCTGGTTCAGCCCCAGTTTTAGACCTGTGCTGCATGGCCTTTTTTTTTTTTCTTTACAAAGGAAAAGTAAAAGTCTTTTTAAAAATGTGTTACCCCTTAAAAACCCTTAAACCATGCAGATAATTCATTTGCAACCCTTAAGGAAAGAAATGCTCAAATCAAAAACCAGAAAACACTTATGTCCTTGGGGTTTTAAAAAAGAATTATATATTAATTACACAATATTATTTTACAATTTAAGAAGTTTTTACCTCTTAAAAATGGAAGCAAGTGTTCCCAAAACATCAGTGTGACCTCCATCAGCACCTGCTGGCAGGTTCAAACTCCTCTGAAGCTCTGATACATCTCAGCTGAGATATGAATCACTTCACTTGTTGGGACAGTTGATAAAATACTTTTACTCTTAGTCCTAAAAGAAGAATGAAACAAATCACTCTGACAGATTTTGATTTTGATTTTGTACAACTGATTTCCTTCTCTGAGATGTTTTGATGAATTCAGGCTCTAATCAGCTGAATGTCTTTATGAAACTGACTGATTCGTTAGGCGTGTTCAAGACAGGATGTTTTCAATATGAGACACCTTTATGAAACAGCCCTCCTAGGACTGACAGGAAGAAAACACCAACAGCACAAGAGAGGTTTGAACCGACAAATTTTGTGTGGAACATCTGTTGAATAATTTCTCTACCTTGGAAAGTCAGTGGTTTTGTGACTCATATCTGCCTCCTGACAAGACCGGACTACTTCCTTCTTTACTCCCATCAGTGAATTGGTCACGTGATCGCAGCCTTCCAAAATATGTGGGTTATGCACAAAATACTGACTTATGATTACATGGGATATGTAGGAATTTGGATGCATTACTTTATTGGAAAATGTACAGACAATTTATGAGAACAGCCTTGTATGCATATAACAAGCAGAAACTGCACATTTCCTGTTAAAATGGACATGTATTTTGAAAAGACACAATGCATGTAACAAACATCAATTAAGATGACATGCACGTGCAAGTCTACAGACGAATCAGCGGTATTTGACAAGTTGCAATAAGAATGGGTCAAGATATATCGATTTTAACTTCTGAATTTCGACTGAGGTGGAAACCGGAAACACATTAGACCAGGTGAGCCCAAGTGGGTAAGCTAGCTAGTTTAGCAATCCAGCTGGCTTGATGGGCTTTTTTTTTTAGGCAGTGTTGGAGCAGAGCCGTAGAATAGAATAGAGTCGCGACAAGGGAAGTCCAAAATGCTTGTGTGTCACGTGACTCTTGTAGACCTCGGATAGTTCCGGGAAGTTACTGGCAGGCCGTTTAAATACATAATACTGAGAGACAGAACTACAATTTTGGTAAGTAGCTGTCAATACCTGCATTGATTTACAATATATGTGTAGCACGCCATAAACAGTTACATCTTTATGTTGTTTTTTAAAACAAAATTTGCTAATATTTGAGGATTAGTGTTAACAGCTAGGATTAGATAAGACTTTATTAATCCCATACCTGGGAAATTCACCAGTCACAGCAGCTCAGAGCTCAGAGCAGAGTCAGAGGCAAAAAAAAATACAAATTAGATGTAATTTAAGGTGTTGTGTTTGTTCCCCAATTTAAGGAACTTCATTAGTTGTGAATGTTTAACAAAGTATGACAATCGGCATCAGTTTGAATTCATTTGTTTGAAGTTGTCTCATGTATTTGGTTATCTTTTTGATATGTAATGAGTGTATACATGTCCAGTAAGTGTTAAGTATAAAGTGTTCCCAAATATTTGTACAGTAGGTTACAAATAAACAAGATTACATACCTAATACTGTTAAAGAATATATGTTTAGCATGATCATTTGTATAATACAGTAATATAGAGCATTTGGTATTTAGTATAATTCCCTATTTAGCCTGGTATGTTTCATTTATCAGAATTACTAAGTTTGTTTTTTAAATCTCAGTCAGGTCCTCCCTCTCCCTTCATTATCAATGCAAAATCAGCTGAGTAGTAACACATTATAGACAGGTATAGTCAACAGAATCACAAAGCCTAAAAAACACACACCCATAAGTTATGTTTTTGTGTCATTTCAACTCCTCCACTCAACAATCAGGCAGCAATGTTATATTTAACTGAGCTAATATCTAACTCATACCGGCTCACAAAAAATCAGGACTGGAAGCACTTTTTCTACCTAATTCCCAATGTTAGATAAAATGGTTTAGAAGAAGACAATTTAAAACTAATAGGCTGGTCATGGTTAGCATTACATCTATGGTATGTACAGTATGTACAGTGTCTTAGCCTAACATGTTATCTTATCTTTTAACATTCCATTAATATACTAATTTAGTGGGGGATAATCCACTAACATGCTTTAATGCACATGTTAATTTAGTTAAAGGATAAGTCCAGTATTTTGCACTTTGAGCCCCATTCCTGGGTTGTTTATGATGAAATAGAGTGGTTAAGATCAAAATCTTGACGATTGCTCCTTCTCTGACAATTTGAGAGAATTTGGCTTTCCCCTGCCTGGCTTAACAAGGCTGTCTATGGCCACGTGTAAATCTGTCCTAAAACCACCTTAAACGTTCGTTTTCAAAGCCATGAAACTCACCGAGTGGTCAGTGGTGTTCGTTGATGTTCTGACATAAAAATCGTAGCAAACTGTGGTTTCCGTGATGATTTATTTGACAGTTTGTCCATGCATTGATTTTCTATAGGAAGCCTCATTGTCCGTTGGTAGTAATCCACCACCGGAAACGGAAAGGAGGTTGTTTATGACAAGGTTATCGTCATTGTAGTCTTTTAGCTCAGCGAAAGTGCCGGCCCGACAGCGCTGTGCACGCTCCTCCTCTTCGGAGGAATTCTCCTGCTGTCGCTGACCACACAAAACTTGCCCATTATTACTCGCTTGTAAACAACCTTCGCAGTACGATGCCTTTGAACGCAACGCCAGCCTTCTTCTTCTGCTTCTGTCTGTGTCCCATTACATTGCAATGGTTTCCTGCCGGTTGGCGACACCCACGTAAAGGAGCATTATCGCCATCAAGTGGGCTGGAGTGTATAACGAATGATGGTCAAACGAACAATCAAGCGGAAGTTTACATACGCGTGTGAGGCAGCTGAAAAAATAGTTCCACAATCAAGATGAATAGCGAAAACACGGATGGAAACCACAGTTTGCTATGATTTTTATGCAACATCAACGAACACCACTGACCGCTCGGTGAGTTTCATGGCTTTGAAAACAAACGTTTAAGGTGGTTTTAGGACAGATTTACACATGGCCATAGGCAGCATTGTTAAGCCAGGCAGGGGAAAGCCAAATTCTCTCAAATTGTCAGAGAAGGAGCAATCGTCAAGATTTTGGTCTTAACCACTCTATTTCATCATAAACAACCCAAGAATGGGGCTCAAAGTGCAAAATACCAGACTTCTTTAAGATGTGCGAATAATGTAAAATTTGAGTCATTAGACGTCTTCCCATTAAAAGTTGTTGGAGAAGCCACTTTAAAGGGGTAGCTTTACAAGCTACAACAAAGCTACCATGGTTTAATAATTTGGTTTACTAAAGCTAATTAAAAAAAATTAGAACTAGGGCTGTCAGAATAACGCATTCATTTTGATTAATTAATCATAGAAAAAATAATGCCTTAAAAAATTAACACTGATTAATCACATTCCTTGGTGCCCTTTGACCCGGTGCGACATTGAAGGCCACAGCGGCTTTGTCACATGATGGAGGCAGTTGAGATGACGCTGCTTGGCCCCGTGAATGAAACATTTACATTTAAAAAATGCCCAGATGAAAATGCTGATAGGAGCACCGTTCTCAGTAATTTCTGCAGTGAGGAATTTTTGCACCACCAGAGTACTTCAAGCCTGAAGTATGACCTCAACGCAAATCATCTAGCAGCAAACCCAGAGGTCCAAAGTAAGCACAGCCTCTGATGCTAACGCTAGCAGCTAGCCTCATCAAGCCATACTTGACCAGGTGTTCAGACACACACTGAATAAGTCTACCTGTGACTGACTTACTAACTCCTTTTTAAGGATTGAATACAATGGACTGCAGACCAGTTTTGATGGTAGAGGACAGGGGGACAATTGTGTTGAAAATCCAGCGGCTTTACAACACATCTGCCCAAATTAATTTTAATTGAAATTTTTAAATACTTTCACAGCAATAATTGATGTATGAAATTAATCTAGATTAATTAATCATGGAGCATGTTATTATTTAGATTATGTTTTAAATAACACATTTTTTATTAAAATTACTTAATAAAAATGATCAAATTGACTGTGATAAGAAATTGTAACAAAATATAACAAATAAAAATGTCACATGCCAGAAAAAGTGCTACTCAGCTGGTTTTATTGCAAAAAGTACACATTGATTCACAGGTCATACAAAAAACAAAAAAATATCTTTGCATGTTAAAGTGCAGTAATGACAGTTTTGGTTTGGTACACAGTGTCCATCAGTTAGACACCTGCCTTCAGACACTAGAGTCAAGGTGGAGGGATTGCACCAAACAGGTTTAATAAGCAAGCCAGATAACTTCTAAAAATAGCATGCAACAACTTCTCTGAACATTTGTTAGTAATAGTAGCAGTAATCAATAGTTTTGACTAGTTGTGATCAAAGGGGGTTTAATTACAGTAGAGAAGCAATGGTAAAATAAAAAAGTATTCCTTTCCCTCGTGATCCAAAATAGTTTGTAGGCACAATAGGCACAAAAAATGTAATTAATGTAATGTAATGTAATGTAATAAAAAAAAAGTAATTTAACTACTTTAACCACTTAGCAAATATGAATGTAGCTGAACTGCTGGCAATCTACGGCAAATGTAGATGAACTAGTTTAATCACATGTAGTTTAATACTTCCTCACACTGTCTGCAGATAATAGCAAAGCTGATGATGTGACCTGCATTACATATTATACTGTAAACCTGCTGTATTGGGACTTTTGAGGGATCCACTGCATGCTTAAGAAGGGGTACATTCTACTAGTTTATAACCACTTAAAATGTAGGCTAAAATTTATATCCTTTACTTTAATTAAAGAATTATTTGAAACATTTTAAGTCTAAAACCCTTTAAAATGAACTAAATAGCATTTCAGGTAACTACAAGTTCATTTGTACCCTAAAGGAGCTGAATTTTATAATTTAGATGCACATTTTTTGGTGAATTAATAGGTGATGGTGCATGCACCACTGCATGTGGTTTTTTCTGCCCCTCAGACAGCCTGAATCAGACACTCTATTTTTAGATCTTAGCCACAGACTTGGTAATTGTTTCCAGACAGATAATGTCACATACAAATTATTTCAGGAACCGGGGCGGGGGGATGAGTTCCTCTTGATAGTCCTTTTGATGGCTAAGTTATCTAAATGTAGATAACTGTATCTAAAGTGTTCTATACAGTGAGCCTGCAAAATATCCAAGTAACACCAAATGGCCAAAATAGCTAAGACAAAGTTTCATTTTAATCATCATAGCTCTATATGTGATGACAGGAATACAAAAAAGCTGGGGGACTTCATTTCAAAAAGTCAGTTTATATATAGTTTATACACACACACACACACATATATATATGTGTGTGTGTGTGTGTGTGTGTGTGTGTGTGTGTGTGTGTGTATACATACACGACTATATAACTATAGTTAGTTATATATATATAGTTGTTATAGTTTATGTAATTTTATACGAGTTCAACTCAAATATTTTATATGATATTCAAAGATTATATGTATATATATATCTCATTCTCTCTTTGCAGCCTTGTTTATAGCAGGTATTAACATGTGTCCTGAATGATCCAATCAGTGGACAGCACTAAATAAAAGTGTAAATGACCACCAAGATGCACTGTGATTCAATCACTTGCCAAGGTGGTCTGGGACACATTTGACCACATATCCACTGATGGATTACTAAACGGGCCTAATAGGCACAACTACGGCCAGGGGCCCAAAGTGTCAGGGCCCTCTTGGCCTTCATCTGCAAATTGTCACTCAAATTACCACGTACCAACCAGGAGAACACTCAAAGACAGAAAAGGTGATGTAAAGGAACTGTAAAGAGACACAAAAAAACAACAAAAATGGGCAAAATTACTTCAAAAAGACACAAAACAACCAGAGAGACACACACAACAACCAAAATCAATTACAAAGACACACAAAACAAACACAAAGAGACAAAACGACTGCAAAGAGACACAAAAAAACACAAAGAAATAAAAAAACATCTACAAAGAGACAAAAAAATACTTCAAAGAGAGACAAAACAACTACAAAGAGACACAAATGTGACAGAAAGAGGTACAAAACAACCACAAGGGAAAACAATACAACCACAGGGAGACACAAAATGACTATAAAGAGGCATAAATGACCAAAAAATATACAAAATTACCTTAAAGAGACACAAAGTTACCTTAATAAGACATAAAATTACCTCAGAAAGACTTCAAAGAGACATAAAATAATCTCAAGGAGACACAAAACCACATAAAGATATGTTGTGACTACAAAAAGATGCAAAGCAACCACAAAGTCGTTGTGTCTTGTACCTATATGTAGGAGAGTCGGTGGGGCCTTTTGCATGTTTTTGCCCAAGGACCTACTGTCTTATGATCCGCCCATGCTTATATCTTTTGTAGTTTAAACGCTAATGCGTCCTGATGCATGCCCGCCAAGGACTATGTCATCAATGCAGAATGTGGTGGTTGTTTTGGTGATGGCGCACTAGCACTCTATAACTTGTCCATTTTACATGAAGTAGGATGAAGTTTTGTATGACCAGCCCTCATTTTGCCTTTTGGAAGGAAACTTGTTGATATCTCCAGCTGTACCAACCCAACTGCTAACATGAGCATGCTAGTGAGCAGCTAGTGAGGGTGTGGACGTAATAATTGTGCACGTTGTCTTTTGACCATCTAGCATATGTAGCATAGGCAGTGATGAAATCTGAGCACAAGAGGTCAGCAGGAGACGTTCAGGAGACACGGGTGTGAACAGCAATGTGTCAACCTGTGTTCAGATCTCAGTAACCCATGTTATTACCAATGTATAAACAGGCTCGCTTCCGAGACTCACACTCATGAAAACTGTGTTGCTGTACCAAAATATTTAATCTCCTTGCAGAGAACATATTTAATGCAACAGGAAGTCTGTCCATTGCTTTTTTTATCACAAATACAGTCGAGGTCCTTTTGCTTTCTCTATGGATTCCAGCCACAGAGAAAATGTCTGCTCAATCAGTTTTTTGTAACATATAAGTCTCTGTTAGATGGATAGGCTCAGAGTCTTTCCTTTAAAGGCCATGAAGTATAGCCTGGAGCCTGCAGACTTGGACATGAGGACAAAGAGGAAGGGGTCTAGACAGGCATGGAGGCAACACAAACACACCGCCACTTTAAAGTGGACATACAAACTCTCAGTTCCATCTGCAAACAGTTGCACATAATGGACGAAATGCAGGACTCCAGCGGGAGTGAAACACACCATGAAGATGACAAACACCAGTGAGCTGGCCTTGATGTACATCGCCCAGTCGTGGTGCGATCGGTTGAGCTCACACACGATGCGGGCGTAGCACACCATCGTGATGACCAGCGGCAACAGTAGGCCAAAGATGGTTAGAAACAGGTTATAGTAGACCAGGAAGAGATGGGAGTCATAGTACAGGGGCAAGACATCATGGCAGGTGATGCGCTCCACCTCTGGGATCCAATAGCTCTGCTGGACAACGAGCTCGGGTACTACAGCAGCACCAAACACCCCCCACACGGCCACACTGACCCAGCTAGTGAACGTCCTCTTGGGGAGACTTTTGTACATGAATGGGTGCACCACAGCCAGGTAACGCTTGATGCTGATGCACGCCAGCGTCTGGGCTGAGCAGTAGAGGTTGCCATAGAAACAGGCCGTGACCACTCGACACGCAGCCTCCCCGAGCACCCAGTGGTTTCCATGGAAATGGTAGTGAGCTTTGAAGAAGAGGGAGAAGAGGAGGAGGAGGTCGGAGACGGTCAGGCTGCAGTACAGAATGGCAGAGGACACCTTTCTAATTTTAGTGGCCAGAGTGAACAAGATGGCGATATTGGCTGGGATCCCGACAGCGACCGCCAACATATAAATAATTGGGATGACCCGTGTGCTCAGAGGGCCACGGAGGTAGCCGGCTGTGTTGTTGCTTAGAGACTGCAGTGCTGGAGGGGAGTGAGATGAAAGGGGAGCTTGTGTCCCATTTAGGACAGAAAACAAGTTGATCTGAATGACTGGGTCTCCGAAAAAAGTTCTGGGCACAGCAACCGAAGGCTCAGAGTTGTTTCTCTTCACTCTGTTCCTTTTTCCTGCGGTAAAAACAGGAACATACAAAAGTTAGTGATCACTTTTTTCACAACATTCATCATACTAATTATTTTTATCAAAATATATTTCAAGTGAAAGCCTATAGGGTTATTTCATTAGTGATTAATATGATGATTATTTTTTAAATAATAACTTTGTATTTAAAATGTCTGAAAACAGTTTTCTAAAACCCAAAGTGACGCCTTCATTTATGTCCGACCAACAGTCAACCACCCAAAGGTGTTCAGTCACCAGTTGTTTCAAATATATTGAAATTGTATGTTTTCTGCAAACCACGCATATGTTACATTTGCACATTATTATGTAGTAGATACACTGAAACATTATATTTTAACAACACTGTGGGTAACATGTCAGTAGCCTAGGTTTTGGCACAAAAAGCACCTAGTAATTGTAAGGAAAAGATTATGTTTTGTCTTAGAATACCCATTTTTGGGTAAAAAAAAAAAAAAAAGAGGCGAACGGGTCACTAATTCAGGTAAAGCTTGACTGGAGATTATTCAAAAGATGTGGCAAATCAGCTCTGACTGACCATGTCAGAAAACAGATCAACACAGCATGAGAGTCCTGCGATATGAAGTCTGGGCTATTCACAAGTATTTTATTTGTTCTAGATCTTCACAACTATTCACTGAAAGAACAAAGCAGGCGTACCTTATTGCATGATCCAAATCTTTGTCAAGACTTGCCATTTTCAGTGTGTAAGCTGTTAGCTCGGAGGTTGTTGTTGTTGTTGTTATCCGTAACAAAGGGGATTTTGAAAACAGTATCATGCGTAAAGCAGAAGGGATGGAGAATGCTGGCCTAAATAGTCAATGGCAGACTTAAAGCCACAGTCTACATCCTGTGAGCCTGACTATCTCATATGCTACATCAATTTAGAAACATTGGTACCCAGCCAACATTTGTATGTGGGGCCCATGTGGCTATAAATGAGCTGAAAAATGGGCCCTATAGGAGACTGTTCAGGGGTTCCATATTGGCTCCATGCCATTTTCCCAGGTGGGCCCCACCTGAGTACCAAGTGAGTATAGGCCCAAAGTGGACATCTTTTCTGGAGCCCACGTTGATAAACCCACCCATGTGGACACCAATATGGAACCAATAGATAATCCCATTTAGGGGCCATTTTAGGCCCAATTACTATACACATGGGCCCCACATACAAATACAGGCTGGGTATGACACATGGGGAACTTGCAAATGTAGCATATTTGTGGTTTACAGAAATGTACAAGGCTAACATTTTCCTCTGGTGACTGGGCTGCATCCTGGTAATGAGCCATCAGATGTTGTAATAACTGTAATAAAATGTGTTAGTGAAACTGTGACAGTCACCACTGTACAGGTTGCAGCTTGCAGTTTTTGATTCATTTGATTCCTAATGGTGAAATAATTTTTCAGACTTAAGTATGTGTCAGCAAAGTGTACTTAAAAGTATTGAAAGTAAAATAATTAATTGTGCAGTAAAATGGTCCCTGTCAGTGTTTCCTATTCTATCTGATGTTTTTGGATTTCTATTACAGCTGCATTTTTTACTGCTGTAGATGTTTAAGGTTGAGCTCCTTTTAACTCCATATATACTGTTGGGTAGTTTAACAGCAATGCATCATATTCTATAAGACCATCATGTTAGTAGTGTGGCTGTCCTGTGAGTATCTCTAAAAGGTCAACTTGTCATGGTGTCAGAAAAACAGCCCTGTTTTTCCAGTTTGTGGCATTTTTTTTCCCCAGCTGATACAAGAGAATTCTTAAAGAGCTTATTAAGCTTAAGATGGAGGACAATTTTCTCAACACATAAAGGAACACTTCATCCATTAGTTTATCACAAACATTCAACATCAGAATCACAAAATGTGTTTTCATTGGACAGGAAGTAACTTGTGACAAAAGCTGACAAGACAAATATAGTGGAGTAAATAGTACAATTCTTGTCTCTGAGATGTAGGGAAGTAGGTGAAGTCGAAGTATTACGTTGTATAAAATGGAAATACTTATAATACGTATAATAAATAAAAGTACAAGAAGGCCTACTTCAAGTCTGAACTTATTGCGATACTTGAGAAAATGTACTTAGTTACATTCTACCACCGCTGAAATTACACTAACTTGACAAATCAACTCAACCAGAAATCACATATTTACTTTACTGGGAGCTATCAGCAAATAAATAATATAATTATATATTTAACAAAACAGTTGATGTCATTACTGCAAATATTCAATATAGGTGAATGTTTCACAATAAGCTCATTTTAAAGCAAAATATTATAAAATAAATCTTTACACAAATGGTTCATTGTTAAATTAAAGTTCCATCAACATGTCTTACCTTTCTTTTGAAGAGTTCCACTCACACAAAGCAGAAGAACGAGGGAAAACAAAAGAAGTTTCCCCATTGTTTTCTTACTGTTGAACAGCAACACAAATGCCACAGAAAAACCGTTCGTCTCTCTGGTGCTATATGCTAAGTTCCATGTGTCACCTCCGTCTGCTGCTGCTGCTCTGTGGCTTCACTGATGTCATAAACACCTCCCCAAACTTACCAAGTGAAAAGAAAAAAAGAAAAAAAAATCCACTTGACATCTTTTGCGCTTCAGCAGGAATGTGGGTTGTCTTTGGTTTCTGTTTTAACATGCACGGGGTGAACTTCTGATGTAACACCCCCACACATGTTCTTCGTCACTGTTGCACTGCTCATTGCTTTGTGGAGGCAAAAGTGACAGTAACGAAACAACACCTTATAATATCTGTGTATCTTTGCCACATCCTATGGGCTGTATTCTTGTAGTGTCCAAGTAAAAAAAATGTATAATAAAGTATATTTAATTTAAGTATACTTAGTATACTTCCTTGGGCACCACAAGAATACAGCTAATAGGATGTGGCAAACATACATAGGAATTATCAGGAATCATCTTAGCAGTGTCTAAAATTGTACAGTCAAGTACAATTAATTGTATTTTAGTTAGCACTACGACATATCATTAGTGTCCTAAATAGCACACTTTGAATACATTAATCGTGTGGTCATGTAAGTATAGTAAGTATGGTTTAATCTGCTCTGTATGTATCATTTAGACACTTCAACTATTCTCATATTCAACTATATATGTTGCTTGACTGAAATGTTAAGTGTACCAATCTACATGTCTTCATTTTTTTACATTTCTGCCGGACGTATGTTCAGTGATGCCACTTTCTACCCCACTATTCCAGGGGGAAATATTGTAATTTTTACCTCACTAAATTTATCCAAACGCTTTAGTTAATTTTCAAATTAGGATTTTTGCATAAACACATAAGAAAAGTCAGAGTTCCCACATATTTTCATGGACGAACTTTTAATACTTTCTCATGAGTTTTCAAGGACCCATAATGACAATAAAATTTTCTTGCCCCACTTGTACAGTATTTTTCAAACATATCACACATCGACCCATATCAGAGCTATGGAATGTTGATAGCTTTAGAAAATAAATATGCTGATAAAAATAAATTTCTGTTACAATACATGGAAGAATATCCATGGAAGATTATTCTAACAACTGTACTACACACAACAGAAAATACACACGTTCAATGATTTTTACTAATTCTGTGACTTTTCCAGGCCTGGAAAATGTGATTGTGAAATTCCATGACTTTTCCAGGTTTTCCATGACCGTGGGAATACCTAAAACTTACATAAAATATAATGTGTTGTTATAACTTAAACTACCCAACAAATAATATAAGCACAGCTGAAACTATTCGTCTACGGATACTCAACATTTTGGCCACTTTTACAAAATGACAGGAGGCCAGGAGCACATCGCAGCAGCCAAGCACATGTATGCAGCGTTGTCTCTAGTATTTGTGAACATTAGAGGCTTTAGCTTGGACCTCTGTCTGGGGGTCCCGAGGGGCCTTACCTGGCACTTTAAAAAAAAAACAAGCTCTATTTTGATGTTTTTTTATGCACTATGGCATCTTATATATATTACAAGTACAAAAACAATTTCCTGTGTAAATCAGTTCTTTTTTTTTTTTACTGTGAATTAGAAAATGGTTTGGGGACACCCGGCACTCTGTCAAGGGCCAGATTTGGCCCACGGGCCTTAAGTTGAGTATCACTGAATTAGTTAATTAATCAGTTATCAGACTGACAGGACATTAATTGCCAACTATTTTGCTTTCTATTTACTTTGAATAATTTTAGGTTTTGGGGTGTGTTTTTTTATTATTATTATTTATTATTTTATATATTATTTATCTATTTATTTAGATTTTTCCTGCTTTGGTACTTTTACTACTTTAAATACATGTTCCTGATTATTCTTATTTTTACTTAAGTAACACTTTCAGTGCAGGACTTTTACTTGTAACAGAGTATTTTTAGAGTGTGGTATTAGTACTTTTGCTCAAGAAAAAGATCTGAATACTTAACCACTTCATATCTGGCACATCAGGAAACTATAGAACCTTTCTGCCGGATGCCTGGAGGGATGTGGAGTGAGGTCATAAGCAGAAAGAAGCAAGGAAATGGCTGTCTGCAGATGATAAGCTTGCTTGAACATGAGCAGTTATGTTTAGCCTTCACTTCCCCTCTTTTTTGTGTTTCATTTTAGCATGATGAAATGACATAGTTTGGTTCATAAACCCTTTAGAAAGTTGTATGCTTATGCTTCCCTTGTCAAAAACATCACATATTCACACACTAGCAGCACTCACATCTCTACATTTAGCTGCAGATGTCTTCTATGATAAAATCACTTCAGGTTTTCTACATTTCTTAATCTTGCATTTAGGCTTCCAGGAAACTTTATTTACTTGTATCATGTTCAAATCTCACAGTGTGAAAGTTTTTAAAGTATTTTTATTTGCACATTTTCACAAACACCCAGCTGATCACAGATGTGACCTTTATCCTGCTTCGTTCTGATCTGTTTATCGTCTTTGGGAAGAGATGTTGTCAGTACCAGCATCTGTTCGACCCCAGAGTCACCACAGACGCAGACAGATCTGTGATATCCGCCTCCCGCCTGTGACATCACTGCTAGCATGGAACTGAGAACATCACAGATGACTCAAACTGAAAGCAAATAAATGCAGCTGAGTTTACGTTCGCCACAAACACAAAATAAACATGTTTACTGAGTTATAGTCAGAGAGGTTCTGTTTACTGTAAGATACAAAAATAGTCAAAGAGTCATCTGTTTTCTTCACAAGTAACTTTCCTCCAACTCCAAACAGTATATTTGCGAATAAATAGATCAGAGTTTTAAAGTTTTTAATGGACCATTGCTGTATGAACATGTACATGAATGAAAGCAATATGAATTAACTGTGAAATAACCAAGACCATCAAAACCTTACTTAAGTAAAAATACACATTATTAGTTTTATGTCCTACTGCTCAGAAAAACACAAAGTCATTGAAAATGTTAAATGAATGGTTATTTTGCATGTGGTACATCTTTAATTTAAAAATCCATCATCAGAATTTTTACATAATTCTTTTTGTTTTGTATATTTAGTATTGAAGTTCTTCATATTGTAAACTATTTCAGTGTGTGTTCTTCATGTGCTCATGTATTTTTCTAGGCTGCAGTATTATTGGAGCGGTTGATGTCAATGTTGCGATTTCTAATATTGATTTTTTAAATTGTAAATTGTCAATCATTTTGTAATTACTTTTACCTTCTATATCTATTTTTTCTTTACCCTTTTATTGTAAATCTGTATCCTTTATTATGTTTTATATTTCATTGCTCTGTAAAGCACTTTGAATGTCCCTGGTGTATGAAATGTGCTATACAAATAAAGCTGCCTTGCTTTAATCCTACAGTTTATCAGAAACATTTAATTCTAAAATCTGGAGATACATGGTTTTCACTGGACAGGAAGGGGATTAAAAAAAACTGTCATCTGAAAATTTGAACTAAAATCTGAGATGTAGTGGAGTAAAAATAAAGTTGTATTAAATGGAAATTCCCAAGTAAAGCACAAATGCCATGTACTGGGGTAAATGTCTATTTTAGGCATTTTTAGATCAGAGACATGATGTATCTCCTCTTGGGTCTTTCCCACACATACCTGGGCAGACTGCTTGGGTGTAGTAACAGCACTACAGTGTATATGGCAACCCATTGAGGAAAAAAAAATGCTTCTCTTTATCAGTTCCAAAGAATGAGGCCATCCACGATTGTCTCCCCTTGCCTTATCTCCTCCTACCTGTTCAGTCTGCTACTGCGCTTGCTGAGGCAGAAGTGCCCTGAAGCAAATTTGCATTTCAGAGGAGAGCAAAGGCATTGACCTGCCCTCAAGCGTCTATCTTCCTATTGGTGCCATAAGCTCCTTTTACACTTTCGCAAATTTTAAGCATCCCTCGGCTTGACTTGCAAAATACACTATATGTGGCCCACCACACAGTATTGGTTATTTGATCAGACTTACTTTGCATTTGTCCTTCTCCTCACAATGGTTGGACTATACAGTTTGTAGACATGCATCAAGTAGGAACTATGCAGGAGCAGTGGAAAGATGACTACATTTTCACTGAAAGATGAAACAGTTGTGTTTGTCCAACTTGATGTTTAAGGCAGCTGGGCCCCAGGTATTTTTTACATGATCTAATCTGGCCCCATTCAAAAAAGTTTGGACACCCCTAATGTAGGCTAATGTCATGCAGGTAATGTCGGCCCTTTCTGGCAACTACCCACCACAAGTATATTTACGACCTGTGGGAAACACTGCTTTCTGTTGAACATCTGTTTCTGGTAAAGTATTTGTCATATACCACAATATGTTTCTGTTTCTCTCCATGGAAGCAATAAATCAAGTTTATTTTCTTAAAAAAAAAAAAAAGGAACTGTTAAGACAAAGAACTTTATTTTCTAAGGAAACAAACCTGTAATCAAGCATGTTTAGAAGAAGTACAAACGCAGAGATCACGTATGCCATCTAGTACATGTCCTGGCTGCCTGATTTACACTTTCCCCCAAAGCACACACGCAGACTGTGGGGCTGTGACCCATTGGAGGTGACTCTTTCATGCTATTTTAAACATGCTTGTCACCGCTCTTATCTGTATTAGAAATGTTACAAAAACTTTGTTTTCCCCACAAGAGGGTAGCATTTCCCTCCATTATAGTGTAGCATATCTTAAGGCCTAAAAAAACAAAATGTATCATTGCAATTATTAATTGGGATCAATTAAACTAGTTGAGTGCCAGACAAGCAATTAAGCTTACCAGTAAAGGTTCAGGGGAGCAGCCCAGGCCTTACCTGCCCCACACTACAAAATACCAAATAATCAGGTCGAATAGCAGTTATTAGTTATTATTTCATACTTTCTTTTCGTTAAGGTCAGAACACCAGAAACCCATTAAACACAACATTTTAAACAGAAACCCTATATTGAAACAAAAAAGACAATGTCCCAAAAAGTCCCAACACGGGTCCTTTTATTCCATGTTTTCATGCTGTCTGCTACAATAAGACTGTTTAATTCCATTGCTTCTTGTATAATTCCTGACTGGTAATGTTGTAATCATTTTTCCACTTACAGCTCTAGAGAAGTTGCCACAGTATTCAGAGTGCCACATGAAAGGAATTACTCAAGTCCCTGAAGATCCATAGTGAAATTACTAAGAGTCACTGATGGCACAGATGAGTGGACCATTTGGATGGTTTCCGGTATTGGTCTCTCATGCTTCCTGCAGTACTTACATAAACACCAATAAACCACATATAACTGTGAAACCTTCCTGCTTCTTTTCTGATGTCAGAATAAATTAAAAAGAACTCTGACTTATGTTTCACACACTTCTTTGAAGGATTTATTGACCGAAGTAAGTCCGACTCCACTGCCATGGGTGGTGAAAAGTTCCCTTTGAGCTTGTTGGTATTGGACCTTTTTCCTGTTGACCTATTACGTCACAGACCAAACAATCAACAAACAAGCTGGCTACGGTTGGCTAGCGTCCTTTTAAATCCAGTGTCATCCAGCTGGTCTGCCACTTTTTTGAACAGGTCACCATTTCAAGTTTTCCTCTCATCCATGTATTTTGAAATATTTAACTCTTTCAGCTGACACAGCATGACCTGTGGCTCCTCGTCCTTTTGAAAATGCATGGCTCTGGATGCAGAATTTGGCCAGGTTGTTACTGGCTTCTTCTTCTGTTCCGCATTAATGCTATTCAGCCTCCAGGTCAAAGCTCGGAACAGAAACCATGAAGCATGAGCAGAGTTTGGCTCCGATTGACATGCAGTAGTAATTCGACTCCCAGTCGCATTATCTGGGTGTGTTAGTCCTACTTTGAGAAATTCGATTTGGTACAATTTCAGTGGGACTAACATATTTACATGGTGGCGGGAGTGTAATGTGTGTAAGTGTAATGCCCACCTCCTGGCCGCTGCCAGGTCACATCAGTGACTGGCAGCTGACTCCCAGCTAACACTGTTGCTGCCATTGTTAGCACTGCTCTGCTAGCCACCACCATTTTAGCTCAGCCTCCTGCATGTTTGCTTGTGCCGTCCAAGGTGAGAGTGATGTGCAATCCCGGTCCAGACTATGGGTGTCGTGTATTTTAAAGTGTAAAATAATTTGCACATCTGCTCCGTAATTCAGTTTTGCTTCAAAATTTACTTGGTTCTTCATTGGCTTATGCTTCACTCTTTCACCAAGTTTAAAATAGAAAAGATAAAGTTAATTGTCTGTCCAAACAGTGACAGAAATTCTCCTTTGTACATAATACACATAATTTACATCCAAAACACATTTGAAACAAATATGAAAAAAGGCCTGTTTAAACAGCAACTGGTAAAAAGCAGGTTTAAGTTTCATGGAAATCAGGTCAGTATTTTTTCTGTTATTCTGCTGACAAACAAACACAAAAACTGAGCCAAACACATGACCTCCTCAGCAGAAACAATTATCATCCAACCGTGTACTTTTGTGTAGCAACTGTTTGCTGTCAAACTTGCCATATTAAAAGCTGATGATTTATTGTGTTCACAACTATTTTCATTGCCCCCAAGTGGCCAAAAAATCTGTTATTGCAGGTTGTACTAACAATCACTGCCTGCAGAGCATAGACATCATTTTAAGTGTTATTAGCATGTGGTCTCTAGCTTGACTTGTCTCTAGCCATACCATACACTGTATATAAAGATAGACAACAAGTCCCTTCTCACCACCACTGTACAACACTGAAGCCAAAATATGCTGAATATTGCTGCTGCCATCCTGGTGACGTCAGCTGTAGGCAGTAGAGATCTCCGCAGTATCGAGTTCCTGCCCAAACACCAATTACGAGCAGCCCCATTGATTGCGAGCGTACTTTGATCATTTAGTTTGGCCCATGTCCTGTCTGCAAACATTGGGGGTTGGGGTTTTATGACTTGTACTGCTGCCAGCCACCAGGGGGTGATGGAAATTTGTAAGCCTCACTTTTTGGGAGCTGTTATGTCATCCATCTTTTCATACACTCTATGATCCATCCCCACTAACAGTAGTATTTACTGAGTGCGCAGCTTTCTCACTGCTCTTTCACTCCACTAAATCTTTCTGTATGACAGTATCTGGATAAGTGTGGCTAACACTTTACCTCATGCCATTCCACCATAGAAGCTGGACTCATTGTGTACGTGTCAGGTCACTGTTGTGAGAGGGATTGTGAAAGAGGAAGGAAAAGTGGTCAAGGTTGCAAAGCACTTTGTAATAACCAAGTTGTGTCACTGTGGCTTTGTGACTCAACTTCCATGTCGCCCTTATGCGACATGGAAGTTGTGTGTTGTGTGATGAGTGGAAGTACAAGAAATGAAGTGAGCCGATTATTCAAGATAAAAAAATCAAAAATGTCTTTGCTCTCCTGGAAAAGTTTCCATTAAAGTCAGCACTCTCGCCAGGCTGTTGGTGCCTTCAGGAGATTGCTCTTTTGTCTCTGTTCTTTTCTCCTGTCTGTGTGAATGCTTGAGCCTCATCTCTGATGAGTTTGTGTGGTCTGTCCTCTTTCCAGGTGGAGAGGAGGTCGTGTGGCTCAGGTCTGTTTGGCAACACCTGAAGTTGCTTGACATCCTACTGGATCCATTCTTCTGAAATGTCGATAATCTTTATATAATGTAGCCATCCTAACTGTCCATACTGTAATTTTACCATGTTGGTCCATTCTGGACACACAGCATCTTATGCAGGGGTTAACAATAATAATGATAAAGCATTTTATTTATAGGCGCCTTCTACAGAGCTCAAGGACACTTTACAAGACACAGTTGTTAAAAAACAAGCAGCAATGTATCCATAGATCATAAAGTCAAACGATTCAGTAATATACAATAATAATTAACAAAATAACTGGTCAAAAACCAGAATTATAAAAATTAGGTATAAAATCGTCATCATAAAGTCATGATTAGTGCAAGTCTCAATGTGTGTGTCACCATCAATCAAGCCGAATATGCCAGCTTGAAAAGGTGTGTTTTCAGACAGGATTTGAAAGTGGAAAGGGAGTCAATATTGGGAATGTCATGGAGCAGAGTGTTTCAAAGGCAGGGGGCAGAATGGCTGACAGCTCTAGAGTCAAGTAGGCAGATGGCGATGTGAGTTGGATCCCAGAAGAGGATCTAAGAGTATGAGAGGGTGTGTAGATATAAAGGAGTTCAGACAGGTAGGAAGATGCTTGATTATGAAGAGCCTTAAAGGTGAGAGGCAGGGGCCCATCGAACAAAGCACTTTAAATTTGCTTCTAAAGTATGACACATGGGCTTACATGAGATACCTCGTCAGTAACTGACAGGAAAGATCCAATTGCATAAAACTCCAGAGCTGTAAAGGGGCTGGAAGAGCACAGCTTTAGAAAGCTGAGTGATTCATTCCCAGACAGTCACAATCATAAATGGATTTCTGATAAAATGTAAAGTGTAAAATCAGTTGCTTTACATTATGCATGTCCTTCAGGTTCACCCGGTCATGAAACACTTTTCTCCGGACACCTTAATTTTCCTCATTTATCGCCATAAACTCAACCATGTTAGGGTTAAGACAGAGTCAGAGGTACTTTGTTTTGTTCTTACTTTGATTTTGAAGCAATTCCTTAAGTATAAGACCAAGATAAGGAGAAAAACTTCAATCCTCAAGTGAACATTTTAGGGAAAACCTTAATGCAGACTTTAAGGAAATTTTTAACATAAGGTGCTTTGTGCAAACGGCCCCAGAGTTGGAGAACAGGAACGGGAATGGGGGGGGGGGGGGGGGGGGCTGCATTCTGGACCAATTGGAGTTCAGGAAGACTCTTGAGAGGGAGACCAAGTAGAGGTCCCTGGTGGGTCAGCGAGTGGATGTTAAACAACCAGAAGGTGAGATTGCTAATGTTGACGTTGTTGCTAGCTAACCAAACAAGGTTAGCTAGCACACTGTGGTCAACTGTCCGCCCGGACTTTCTTGAGGAATGAAGAGCTGAAGCTCAGTCGGGATCCACAGTGAATGTATTTCCAACAAAAATGACAAGCAATTTCCAGGTGAAGCTGTGACTCTCGTGGTGGCTCGGAAACATAGCTGGAAAAGTTCTGCTGCTGTATATTGAAGTGTTGGTGTTACTGGATGGAATATATAAAACAGGTTAATCCAGTTTAACACAATCCATACAGGCAGCTTGTGATTCCACATTGTTGCCAAAGGTGTGTCGAACGCAGTCCCAGGAGTGGAACAATGGAAGCTGGGGCAGGCAGGTGGTCCAAATCGTTGAGTTGTCCAAAACACATAGGACTATCAAATCATTTAACTAAAAGGGCAGGAGAGCCAGCTGCAGTGCGCCAAATCAATATAAGATCTTGAGAGTAGTGGCAGCTAGACGCACTAGCGTTTACTCCAGGAAGTGACTCTCATATAAGTTATCAAAGTTTTGATGACTGAGTGCCAAGTTATGACCAGCATGAGAGCCAGCATATGACTGAGGGCTGCACAGGAAAAATGCCACTGCAAGTTGTAGCTAGAACATAATTCATAGTGGCACACGCAATGCGCCACCAGTTGCCATGGAGCCAGGAGCTGTCTACAAGTCGTCAATCCTAACCTGACAGATGCTTGTCAGGGGGGCACAGTTTGACGCAGTCTCCTAGTGTATTCGATGTAAGATATTGAAAGTGAAAGTACTGTAAAGGACTGCGGATGATTTAAATATAATGCATGCATTTCACAGATGTCGCTGGTGACTGCCCTGGCCTGCAGCCACACTTAGAGCAGCTATGATTTATTGTATGTTTGTCCTTCGTGGAAGGGAGATTCCTCCTCCTTTGCTCTGTTTAGGACTTGAAACTCAAAGTTTTGACATTAGAATGTGACATTATACATCCTGTTTGCATCCCCTAAGGCATCATGACAACTGTAGTTCCAAAACTTAGAGTATGATTATTCTACACAAAGAAGTGAGACATAAAATGACAATAGCAGTGACACAGCCTTTAGTATTTACTTTTTCATGTTGAACTTCAGTACTTTTTTCTGACATCACTAAGACTCAGAATGTCCCATTGACACCATTGTTATATCCCAGGAGCACTGACACTCTCCACTATCCATTCACATGATATGAAAAGTTTTGTCTTTCACCTCTGCTAATAACCTTGTCTCCCCACAATGTTGTTGATCTCACACAGGGATGTACTTCTGTGAAGAGGCACAGAGTGGTTTTCTCATGGATGAAAGGCCTGTGGGTACACAGCTCAAACTGTGTTGTGGCTGCCATATGTGTGTGCCCATGGTTAGTTGGCATGGTATGTGTCAAATAGTGAAAAGACTGACATGCTCCAGCCTCTTTCCTCCACATATGGTGCACATGATTTAGTCTGTCAGCAACACAACCGTGGGAAAACTGTGACACATCCTGCCCCGCTCTTTGAAGCACTGAGAGCATGTTGCTAATAATACTTTCTGTACATTTTGAACACAGGACTTTGGCATGTAATGGAGTATTTTAACACTCTGATATTGCTACTTTTACTTTACTAAAGGATCTGAATACTTCCCTCTTCACTGTATCTAAATAAGTCACTAACTCCAGACTAGACATTGCATATACCTCCACTTAGACTCCTGCAGCACTGCATTAAAGGGGAAACTTTGGTATCTTTGAACCTGGACCCTATTTTTTTTTCCATGTTTTGAGTCTAAGTGACTAATGGACTGAACAATTTTGGAAACTGGTCCAGTACTGAGTGATAGCCCTGTGGCTACAGTGGCGAAAAAGTCACATTGTCCATTTACGTTTACAATAAGTGCTTGTTTTTGCCAATGACAGGCTCAGGTTGTTTAAGTGTCCGACAGGATCCCTACAGAGTAATGAAACATTTGTCCTTACCTTTCGATGGTCTGTTTGTCATTGTTACCAAGTCTCACTCAAGGTAAAGTCTTGTTCTGAAATCATGCAAGAGGTGACTTGTTGCAGGAAAACAACAGTGGAAATGTTAGTGACAGTTGGAGAGACCTATTCTAGAGAAGTTCCATCTCCGGTGCAGCTTGGCGTGGCACAGTGTGTCTACACTGAAAATGTAAATGCAAATCAGTTGGCATACCTAGACTCAGCGTGCCTAAAAGTTACAGTGGAAAAGGCTCATGTGTGACACCAATATTTACTGACAAAGTGACAGTATTTGACGAGTTGGGTTTTTGCCCACTGCCTCTAAAAGTGACGTGCCTGGTGCATATTTTATTGTCGCAAAGGATGCCTCTTTGCGTCAGTGTCTGATGCCAACATTACTGACAAATCTTTAGTATTTGATGAGTTGGGAGTGACAACGGGCTGGAAGATCAGTGAAACGTAAGGAAAAACAAAGTTTTTTGTAGGACCTGTTGTCAGACACTTCTAATAACAATCTGAGCCTGTCAGTAGCAAAAACAAGCACTTTCAGTGGACCTAAATTTACGCTGCACAATTGCCCTTAGAGATTTACATTGCAGCGTGTTTTGCTGCCGTGGCTGTAGAGGTCTCCCTCAATACTGGACTCAAACACTGTTGATCCCATGAATCACTTAGACACAAAACATAGGAAACACAACCTAGGTTGTAAAATTCTGAAGTTTCCCTTTAACCTCTCTAAAGGCACCCTCAATTTAAAACATAGGTTCATCAGTAGTGAATATTTTGCTCATGCATGCTGAATATTGACACACACTTTTGAAGAAGTGATTTAACAACTGTTACTTTTCATTTCAGACTGAAATTCAGACATATAGTTCCTCTTTCAGAAGGGTTTACATACACACATATACACACACTGATGTATCCTATGCCTGACTGCTGGTTTTGGTTCTCACATCTTAAGATGTGACTCTTCTACCAGATGGTAAAATCTGAGATTCTGTGTGTGGAAGGCTACCTCTCTCTCTCTCTCTCTCTCTCTCTCTCTCTCTCTCTCTCTCTCTCTCTCTCTCTGAATCATTACACACAAACAGACCTACCCAAATTCTAAAGAATAAAAGCCAACCAGACATTTGTGGATTTAGGGATTTCTTTGACTGAAAACATAGTAGCCGTTCTTACATCTTACTGTTCACCTCCTTTTTTGTCTTTTCCTTTTCCCAACAGTTTCAACACCCTATTGTTGAACTTACAGCTCATCCTGACTGGATGATGCCCAGAGAACGATAAAATGTGCTAAAGTGGATAGAGAAAAACAACAGGAATTGAAACACTGGCCTGGAACTGTGCCACTGACTTCACTCTGGACCTAATCTCCCACAGTCTGTATCCTGCCTGTTCCCAGGAGAGGGAATGAGCTCTTAGTTTACGCCCAAATTCAGCACACAGCAGGAACTACATAACCTCTGAAGTAGACACCAGTCCAGCTGCACTTTCTCTCATGACAGAATTTCAAGTGCCTATAATTAACATTTTGTATCAGCAATGTATGGCATCAGGAGATAATAATCACCCAGCTCTGCAGCTTACTCAGCTCTATGAAGCTTTATAGCGTCTTTATGCTTTGTTTTAGTTTCATGACCTGCAACTTTCCTGTTTTAGTTCACTTTTACAGCCTTGTTTTCAGCCATATCAGACAGAGAAAAAGCTCTGATAAACCCACTGTACACTTCCTGCCCAGCACCAAACAACAGACAGACACAGTATGAGACCAGCTGGTGAACACAGTGGAGCATGTAGCAGCTAAAGGGACAGATATTTACCTCAGGAGTAGGCGGAGGCCAAAAACAGAGCAAATATAAAGGTCATCAGATGGACACAAGCATGACTTCAAATGAATAATAATGTTGTTCCGTATATGATCAGTGTGCAAATTATAAGCTGTTCAACATATCAACTTTAATGTTCAAGTTCACAGCTTGTTTCTGTTGCCCCGAAGAGCTAAAAAAAAATCAGTGATTGCAGGTTGTCATTGTTAAAATTGTTGGAGGGTTAAGGAATTGCATTATGATATACTTTGGTTTCTTATTTTACAGTTAATAGTACTAATTATCTGATGTGCATAGACTAATACTGGTGCAGTTAACATTTTGAGTCCTACAACATCCTGATTTAATGTGTCATGTATCTGTATATACTTGTGTTAAGCAATTCATTGTTCTTCAAATAGGCTGGCTGACTTTTTCCTAAAAAGACAACAGCCAATGTGAAGGAGTGCATTGATTGTAAGTGGGGATGCACCAATTATGAAATTCTGGGCCAGTACTGATGTTTAAAATAAAATAGCCCACACCACTGCTTTTTAGTTATTGTTTATTTTGTTTTTGTTGTTATTTATTCCCCCTTTTGTGTCAGGGAACATTTAGTCAGGGAACATTTATTAAAACATACTGTTTTAATAAATAGTTATAAAGTAATTCAGTCCTTCATTACACTACCTTTGAATTAGCACAAATTCAAACATACAAATTTATGAAACATCCTTTAAAATAGCCTTTCACATGAAAAATATTGTTTTTAATAACTGCTCCAAAAGCCTTTTTACTATATATAATAAACCATAATTCCCTCTTTAATATCTATTGCTGTGAAAACATCACCAAATGTCTCCTTCAAACAGCTGTATTTAGCCAAGTATCTTGACAAAAACTACATTTTACAAGATTACATTTAGACATATCCTGATGTTTACTTTAGCTTCGCTTAATGCTCATTTTTACTGACTAGACTTCGAATGCATCGAAATGTAACTCAGTGTAATCTTGATCAGCAATTAGTTCTGGTCACAAGCTGCTAACAGCTAACTAGCTCTTCTCCTGCCAATTAACTCTAAATCTATAAGGTGCATCCCCTGATGCGCTGATAGTGAGTTTACTGTGTCCTTTTGTCCCCACGGTGTCCTGGGGAAGAGCTGTCAAACATGTTTTCCTAATGTCCCTGGGACAACAGGACACCGTTAGTCTTTCTTGAGATCTGCTTTTCAGCCTGCAAAACACTGATATGACACAACAGTAAAGCATCAGCCTCTGCCACAGGTGAAAGACATTTTATGTGATGATAGGCTGATGGCAGTCAAAAAGGTAAATATCGGCCAATACCAATGTGTGGCCAATAAAATGGTGCATCACTAGTTGGAAGGAAAAAAAACACACAGGCCTCCAATTACTTTCGCAAGAGGGGGGCAGGGTTTGTATCAGGGTGGCTGTGGCCCCTGCTGGCCCCCTCTTGAATGTGCCACTGCAACAAACAACAGGAAGACAGAACTTAAAGGTAATCTATGCTTGATTGTCAGTTCCTGTTTGTAAACACTCTTTTTTGTAAACACTTGCAAAAGCAAAATTAAAGTCAAAACCAAATTCACTCTTGTTTGTTGTTTCGCATTGTTATATTTGTGTTTTTTCAGCACTATCTCTTGGACGGCTGCTACTTCCAGTCTGGAGGCTGGTTGCTATCTTTTTATAGAGCCCTGACCTCACCTGAGCGCTATGGGGGTACACACCCATAAATGTCCTGATCACAGAGAATAAGAAGAAAATAAAACAATCGAGGCAGAGGGCAGAGTCCCTGCAGACAAATACACCACCACACACTGAGAAGGGGTCAGAGGTGATGACTAAGAGGAATTATTTCTGTATGAGTCAATACAGTGTTCTTTAAAGAAAAGCCTGCATAGTACATCTTTAAGGACCTGTATAAGCATGAAAGGATCTGATAGGTCAAATGAAATTAAGTGTATGCATTGGCATGTTACACAACAGAAGTGTTTCAAAAATTAAAAACAGTAGGTCATTGTGACAAATGTTTTTAAGAGGAAATGGGTTTAGGCTGTCTGTCCGTTAGCTCAGATACTGAGTCCCACTGGGTATGAAGCTCAGGATGAATGAGTCACACGACTCCCACCCTATCCTGCCCCCATCCTGCCCCCATAATGTACCTCTTTCATCTCACACAGAGAAGGACTCAACACATTTCTCTCCCACATCTTTTTTTGTTTTCATGTCTGTCCTCATTTCATTGCTTGATAACCACAGTTGTACACACCATATGTGAAGGTCAGTGCTAACATAACTTGTTTAATCTTGATCTCTACCATAAGCAGTGGAAACCACCTCACCATTTGCAAAATACAAGTAAATAATTATCATGTGATCTCCTGGAAAGACATGAACATGTTTACAGAAACAAGTAAACAAAGACTTTAATAACACTGACAAAAAAGGAGAAAGGCGAGACAGCTGGTGGCTGTCGCATACTGAGAACATCATGACACACTCTCCAGAGAAATGTTTTAATGTAGTTGCAATAAAGAATATGACTCCAAACTCATCACAAATGTTCAAACGAAATGTGTTTTACATCATCCAAAATCATAACCTGTTCTTGTATATGTAATCTAACTGCCTCTCTGTATTCCAGTGTTTATCTGATCTGATATGGCTGCTCCAAACAGAGGAAGCACTAAAACATCACAAGGGATTTACATGTGTTTGTGTACAATTAGTACTCCAATCCTCTGAAAGTGGTGGATGCTTTTATCCCAAAATCTAAAGAAATAATTAGTGACCACAAAACAGTCCAGGTCCCTGGATAAGCACTTTATAGAAGCTCACTGATGTCCATAACTACATGTATTGTCTCACACCTCTGCTGTAATAAATGCAACGAGACAACCAACCTGACGTTTTACCATTGTGTTGATTTGATTTCGGCCCTGTCAGTTCTATTTTGTTGCTTTTGTGTTAAATGTTTTTATTGTGAAGGACTTTGTCACTTTTGTCTTGAAAAATGTGTATGCATCTTTACTTGCGTAATTTTTTGTTCATTATGAAAATGTTCCTGAGACAGCAGAATGGTTAAGTTGTGAGGGACAATAGCTCAGTCCATAGGAGCTTGACTTGGGAACCACAAGGTCGTGGTTCAAGCCCCCATGCAGAACAAGTATGGAATGTGGACTGGTAGCTGGAGAGGTTTCAGCTCACCTCCTGGGCATTGCCAAAGTGCTCCTGAGGAAGGCACTGCACCTCCAACTGCTCATGGCTCCTGTCCAAGGCAGTCCACCCACTGTGACATCTCTCCATTTAAGGCATGGATAGGTCCTGTTTGTGCATGTGTGTATTTCAGGCCTGTGTGTATATGAAAACAGAGTGGAAAAAATTGAATTAATAAACCCATATGTTCTTCTTCCAAGTTGCACGTTCAGCCTAAAATGTTAAACAACTGAATGACTGAGTTAGGCTGACACTGGCAACCCTAGTGTTTCCATGGCAGCCGCATAGCCGCATAGAGTGCTGCAAGGATGCAGGCTGATGCAGGACCTAGCATTGCTTTGGTTACCTTGTCAAAAAGCCAATGGGATTTTGCCATTGGATTCTTGCAGGGAATAAGTTCTGTGGCAAACAAAAGTTTATGATACTTAACGTTTTGTTCAGCAAGATAATCTTTACAATTGAACACATGATTTCTGAAGCCTAAATGCAATCACCATGGGTAAAAAAGCTGATGTTGGGCTGTAAATGAACTACACTACGCTCACATGACTTTACGCTGCCACCGTAATAAGACTGTGAAGCCGTGTTCAGCGTAAAGACTTTCTAGAGTCTCGTTTAGCCACTTGTTAGCAACCGCATCTTTGAAGACACATAAAAAGTGGGGTATTCACTGATGTATCTCATATTGCGGAATGAAACATCGAAGTCTCTTGAGCTTGTGTTCACGTCAGACCTTATTCCAGGTATCTAACCAAAAACCTATTAACTTTGAGCTGAAACTGTGAGTGCTTAAACGTTAACTCATTTCCTGTTTTTAAGACTCCTGTTTTGGATGTAATTTTGAGAACAAGTAATTCCATATTTCTGAGCCCAATTTGCTGTAATTGTAAACACAGTATTTTTCAGTCCAATCCAAGTTTCTTTATATAGCACATTTCAGACCTAAAGGAAATTCAAAGTGCTTTATGTATAATCATACAGGAGAGAGAAAACAGGAAATGAGACAATTCATAACAAGACAAAAAATAATAATAATAATAATAATAATAAAAAAAAAAAATACAAAAAAATAAAATAAAAAAGAAGAGAAAAAGTCATGGAAGAATGACAATGTAACATGTTTAAATAAATTCGGGAATAGCAGTGACAAACAGAATAGTTTTAAATAAAGAGAATAAAAGGTTGCTTTGACGAAGAGCTCAAGTGTTCAGGAAGTTTATTTTAGATATGACAGTCAAACGAGTTCACGATATCATCGCGTTATTTATAGACAATTTGAAAATAATAATAATAGGCTAATAATAATAATGTGTATCATGGCTGGAGTGACCCCATGGCCAGGTGGTCTGTAGTTCACATTAGCTCTCACGATTTCAAAATGATCTATGTTTGTTTTGGTACATTTGGAGCTCTGACATTACTAATGTTTTGACTGAATGTGGCTGCTGCTGTGTGACGGGAAAGGTGACGTCAGACTGCAGGAATGTCTCTGTGAGTGCAGACTGCAGTTGATTAGTGGACGAGGGGCGTTCCGGACCCACCGGACTGTGGGCGGAACCTAAACTCTCTGATCGCTTACATTTCTACTGGACGGTGTTCAGCTGCATTAATAAACCAGAGGAGACACGAGGAACACGGAGAGCATAAACTTGGATTACCGATATTTAATATTCTCTCTCCTAGAGTTATGAGTTCATTTTCCAGCAGCAACATGTTTTCGGTGTGTTTAAAAACTTTGCTGTTGGTTCTGGTGTGCGCGCGCGCCGCCTCAGCTGCACACAAGAACGGTAAGAAGACTTCAATTCTCTTTGTACTGAAGTTAAAACAACAGGACTTGATTTTATTTTGTGTCTTACTACAAGTATGTAACTTTGTACAGTAATATATTATGTTAAAATATGTATGATATGATTTATTGTAGCCTATAAAATGTAATAGTGCTGAAAAGATTAGTAGATTAATTAACCATCAACTAATTTTAATGATAAATAAATGTTTCTGTCATTACTCAAGCAGAACTAGTGAAACAACGTTAAACTGTCTTTGGTTCCAACTTGTCAGATATTAGGATCTGTTGATTTTCTTTGACAGAAATCCAGTAAATTAAAAATGTTTAGGTTTTTTGGACAGTTTTGTCAACAAAAAAAGGCATTTGATGACGTCACTTTAAACTTTGAGAACCAATCCTTAATAAAATTAGAAGGTTTTTTGTTTGTTTGTTTTAATAAAAGCAAATTTTCACACTTAAAAACATGGAACCAGTTTATTATTGGCATTTCTGTAAAAAATAAATAAATTAATTAATTAATTAATTACTTAATAAAAAAATAAATAAAAAAGATGATTAAAACAATTCCTGCTCTTAATCAACCAATCGTTTTAGCTCTATAATATAAATATATATAAACACTACATGAAAAATAAAATACCTCTTTAGTACCCTGAGTGAGCAGTTTTCCTCTCTGACACATTTCTTTCTCTCCTCAGGCAGTGCCATAGGGAGGACCTTTTCCTTCTTTGACCGTTCAGCCACAGCTGAACCAATACCAGACCCTGATAAACCTTACCCAGATACTTATGCAGTCAAAGTGAATGGAAGTGGTCAAGGGCATAATAAAACATCTCTCCACGGGCAGAATATCTCTGAGGAGGCACGGCTGTTTCTGACAGGCCCCGTGTCCACCATCCTCATCCCTTCCTTCTACACGCTGGTCTGTCTCATCAGTGTGCCGATCAACATCTGTGCAGTGTTGGCCTTCGCTCGGAGGATCCGGCCTAAGAAGCCAGCAGCCATCTACATGCTGAACCTGGCCTGTGCCGACCTACTCTTCGCCATGCTGCTCCCTTTCAAGATCTCCTACCACTTTGCCGGCAACAACTGGATATTTGGCCCATTCATGTGCCGTGTGGTCACTGCAGCTTTTTACTGGAACATGTATTGCTCTGTTCTGCTCATAGCTTGCATCAGCGTGGACCGGCTTCTCGCTGTGGTCTATCCCATCGACTCCCTGGCTTGGAGAAGGCCACGAAACACTATCATCGCCTGTGTAGCCATGTGGATAATATCCTTCGCTGGTTCGGTGCCCCTTGTCCTCTCAAACCAGACTGTTCACCTCAGACAGCTGGACATCACCACCTGCCATGATGTCCAGTCCACACATAAGCTAATCACGCACTACAAGATCTACTTCATCACCCTCTGCTGCGCCCTTTTCTTCCTGCCTCTGCTCATCATTGTGGTGTCCTACACTCGGGTCATCTGGACTCTGAGCAAGGTCCCACGTGGGATTCCAGGACGTTCCCGCAGAAGAACCAGAGCAGTGGTGATGGCTCTGACCGTGCTGGTGATGTTTGTGCTCTGTTTCACACCCACTAACTGTCTGCTCCTAGCGCACTACCTGCAGTTCAACAAGGGAGTGGAGGAGAGGCAGGAGGCACCTGATGGCTCCTACGCAGTCTATCTGGTCTTCATGTGTTTGGGAAGTCTCAACTGCGTCCTGGATCCTCTGGTCTACTACTTTGGATCATCCCAATGCCAGAGACAACTGTCCAATGTGCTGAGGTGTCAGAAGATTACAGAGGGCAGCAGCCATTCATCCTCTGACTCATGTCGATCCAGCAGCAGAAAGATCCTGAAATCCAGCCATACAGAAAGTTCCAAAATAAACTCATCAGTCTCCAAAGCGGACTCTTTCCAACCCAGCCTCAACAGCCAGTACAAGAAGCTGCTGGTCTGATAGACTCTTATTGAAAAGACATTAACCAGAGTGACTTAACTGACTCCTACCTGATTTTAAAGCTGTAGAAATATTTTATTATGAAGTCCAAGTAACAGCAAGTAAAGAGCACAAAGATAATCTACAGCGTTTAACCATCTCTATGTATTTTTCTTTCCTGATTAGAAAGTAGGGAGGATAACTGAACCTAAATTGCCAACACAAATACCTAAAAGTCTTGGTTTTATAACAATGTGCAAGGACAGACAGAAATTCCTTTTGACTGATGAATGAAGTAAAAACAGAAGAAAGGAAGGAAGCTAAGATTAGATAAGAATGTGCTTTCTAGAACAATTCTTCTGAACACTTGATACTATGAAATGCTTTATTTTTGCACTGCATATGTGTTAAAGTTTATGAGTTTATAAGCTGCAAGTGAACCTGTGAGTATTACATTTCATGGAAGTAAACTACTTTCTCTTTCGTCTTATTTTTGTATTTTTCTGTATGTAGTTTTGATGAAAAGCTTATTTTCAAGCACTTACGTTTCACATTTGAAAAGCTGTTAATCGTGTCTTACTTTGTACTTAAAATATGTATATATATATATAAACATGCTTACTACTTTTGTTTTTTGGCCACTTTTGTCCTTTAAGTATAATATCCTTGTGATATTGCTTTAAAGATATCCAATGAACAGTAAAGGGTGTAGTTTGTATAATGCTGCCCTCTGCTGGTTGGAAATGTGAAGTGCTTTAAATTTATCATAAAATGCTGTCATCTTACACCATTGTCCAGGTTTTTTTCTCCTCCAGCAGGTAGCGCTACTATACTGTTCAAAAAAGGTAATCTGAAGGATTGAATAAGACCTCAACCACCTCTCTTTCACTGTGTATTAGTGTTGGGATAGTGTTAGGAAACTATGACTAAATAAATACCTTTTGAATCTTTCAGTCCAAGCTGTCACAACTGGTTGTTCTGTTGTTCATTTCTCTGTGTCCTCCGGAGGAGTCTGCGAGTTAATTTCTCGATTAAGTGAATAATTGTTTACAGTGCAAAATATCCAAAAATAGTGAAAGATTGTCCATCACAGTTTTTTGGAAGCCATTTTGGAATGTCTTGTTTTGTCAAACCAGCAGTGCAAAACTTAACCATGTTTGATTAAAGGTACAGTTTGTGTTACTTTAGGGCACTTGTTGGCAGAAATGGTATATAAAATCCCAACTATGTTTTATTAGTGTACAGTATAGTCACCTGAAAATCCAAAACCACATTTGGCTCTTTAGACCCTCTCCAGTTGCTCCCTGTGGCTTTGACAGTAAATTATATGGGAACTAATAATAATATTTTAATTTTCATTTATTGTTGAAGGCCTAAAGTAATTCTTACATTCATCAACTGTAAAAATGCTGATATATATATATGCCGAGTATTACATTTAAAAAAATGCCGATTTCAAAAAATGTTTTAACATTTTGTCAATTAAAATGTGCATTATATGTCTCTAAAAACATCACTAGCGATGACCACAGTAGTCTTCAGTCTTTCTAGCTAGGCTAGCTGTGGATTCCATTTCCAAAAAGGGAGGAGTCCCAGGGGGAAATAGAGAATTTAATAGCGCATGGTCAAATTGATTTGCTTTCAACGACAACACTGCAAAGTTAAAGTACCAAATAATCAAAAATAAGCCATCTGTACTTGTCACCTTCATTAAATGCACGGGTGGATTATTAGACAATAGGCCCCTGGGTACAGATATGCAAAAGGCCCCACCACGTCTACCACACAGGAGAAAGACACTCAGCCTTTGTGGTGGTTTTGCATCTCTTGAGCCTGTTTCCCACCACACATAACCCCGCTAACAGCTGCTAACGTCTGGCTTTTTCATGCAATAAGAAAGGTTTTAATCGACATTCAAACCCAGGTCAAATGACCCTGCAGTAGTGACAGGTATTTATCGGCTCCAGGTCCGATCAGCATTTATGGGAACACAACACCTGCATGAACACACTAATTTTAGCTCCCTAACCGGCAAGATGCAATGATGAGTCACCACAGAATGCCCAGTATGCAAACATTTATCCAAATTAGTCTGCACCGAGTTTGAAAGGGAAACTAAGGAAGTATAAAAAGAAAAAAAAAAGCAACCGGATATTTTTCATCGGTGTCCTCTCTACTGTTTACCTATGCTTAGGCCTATCTGTATCGGCAAAAGTGACACACCGAAAAAAAAAAAAACCCACAGCCACACAGAAAGGCATACTCATCTGCAACAGAGCCAGGTACACAGCTCTGGTCTACTGGCAACAGGAAAGGAGTGTATAGCATTTTTTAGCGGGTTTGTCTGTGTTAAAATAAACCCATGGACACGTGCTAATTTTGGCGGAGAAGGGGTATTTGTAGTCTTGAGTCAACTTTTTGTCTCTTTGAGGTAATTTCTTGAATATTTTGGTTGTTTTGTGTCTCCTTGTAGTTATTGTGTGTCTCTGTAGTTCTTTTGCATCTCATTGTGGTCATTTTGAGTCTCTTCCTGGTCAGATTTATTTGAGAGACATTTTGCAGGCCCTGACACTCTGGGTCCCTGGGCCCATTCAGTAATTCATGATTAAATGTTTAGTTTGAGGCAAAGTGAAGAATTACCACTTTAGAACTTTTATGGCCAGAAGAAAAAAGAGAAAGTAGTTTTTGCTGTTATCATCGTTATTCTTACACATGTGGCAGTGGGGTCTGTGGGACCTCACACAATGAGGAAGTAAAGCCAAAGACAACAAAGCACAAGTAGTTTTTAGGCATTTTAATCCTTTATTATATAGAATATGTTATGAAATGCAACAAAGGACCCTCAGCTGGACTTGAATGAGGGGCCATTGCAAATATAGTTTTTGCAGGTAGACCAGCAAGATCAAGTTTTTAAACCAGCCCACCATAACAAGTAAAGCCTGTATGATCATGATCATGAAAGACTATTTAACATTGCCATCGCCAGCTTAGACAGACAGAAGTAGTAAAGGAAGACTCATCAGTTTCAGCGACCACACAGTAACCAAAGTTAAACATTGCACTTTATAGCCGACCACAGTACACCAGCTGCACACTCACCCATGTGCATATTTTTACATGTACAGGTGTGAAGTAGCCTCTGTTCTGCATTCTTTATTAGGGTAAAACAGAAGAGGCCCCAGTCATGATCTCAAGGAAATATCCCTTTTGTTCCGTTTAATGCTTGTTGTTTAATAAATGAGGCGAACATGTCTTCTACACTCAGTGCTGGAGGATGTATTCAGATCTTTTACTTAAGGAAAGGCAGCAATATTATAGTGTTAAAATACTGTTACATGTAAAAGTCCTGCCTTTAAAATCTTACTTAGGTAAAAGTACAAAGGCATTAGTATCAAAATATATTTAAAATACGGAAAGTTAAAGTTCCCATTATACAGGATGGCCAATTTCAGAATCATTTATATTACTGGATTATTATTGTTGATGGATTCACGTGATCATCACTTAAAATAGTTCCGTGACTTCTTGTATGACTTTCTGAAAACGCCTGAACTTGTCCACTGTCCAGGGGAGGCGCAGTTCACCTTAAACCACATAGAGTGTAGGGCTTTGACCTGTTTCCGCCCGTCCTACAGACACATCCGCTCTGGTTGACACAAAGGAGTTTGTCTTTAAGAAGTATATTCATTTTAATTCCAGCCAAAATTCATTTTTTTCCTAACATTTGCCTATCCCTATCTAACGCAAAGCCCTTCAGGCTCCCAACAGCAGCACAGGTGCCTGTACCGATACGCTAGACGAGCGGTCACGTGACGGAGTCACGATGACATCACGCAGGTGTCTAAACCCTCTGTATGAAGAAGGCATGTCAGTTAAAACATCGACACAGAGGAGCGCAGCCACACCCGCGGACATTACCTCTTTTTTCTCTCTGCAGTCATGACTCTGAGGACGCCATGGGTTCACTTGTTCCTATTTTTGTGTTGCGTTCAGAGCTGCCTGTGTGAACAAGGTAAAGTTTCAGCTGTTTATATTTATATATGTTATTTTTATTGTCTAAACGCTCAGCCCACGCATAACATGGGTTCAAAAAGAGCTTTACTGAAGAACATATGTCGAATGTAGGCCCTGAATGTTTGATGTGTAGGCCCTTATAGAGGGGATTAGTCTGTTAGAAGTAGTTTGATCACACGAAATTCAAGTTATATGTATAGTAGATTGTTGTGATGCAGATGAGTCATGCTCAGAGGCCTAATTGTAAGTAGAGAACAGGTCACACTGCTCCCAACTGATAGTAACTGTTGTAGAAGGTAACCTAACATAGTACATTTACTCAACTATTGTAGACTACTTAAGCACCAAATTGAGGTCTTATTACTTACATTTTATGAACCTTTACACTTATACTTTTAAACATTTAAGAGGGACGTAGTTACTTTTTATTCCTCTACATTTATCTGCAAGCTTTAGTTTATTTTCAGAGTACAGATTACATTTTTCATCACTTCCTGTCCAGTGAAAATCATGTATCTCCAGCTGTGTTGAGTTTTAATATTTGTAATGCACTGAAGGTTGACGTGTTCCTTTATGTGTTCTCTACTGCCTTAAGCTAAATAAACTAAAAGCAGTCAGTAAAATACACACAGGAAACATTTGACTGCACAATGAATACTTTTTCTTTTCATACTTTAAAGGGGAACTTCACCCATTTCAAAAGTCATCCATTTTATTCCCGTGGTCGAAGACGGTCCAAAAATATTAGTAAAAATGATCAGCCCTCTCAAATTAGAGCGCTAAAAGTCAAATTTGTGACGTCATTGGGTATAAAGTCTGGAGCTGCTCCGTAGACAATAAATGATGAAAGATGTTGTTGATGACAACACACTGGTGCAGCCATGTGTCATGTGATGTGCGTCACATGCTGCCATTAGCACACACTGGATGCATCGGGCTGCAGCTCATCAACAGACGACCACGCAAAGTTATTACTACTGTCAGTGAAAGATCTGTACTTTCTCCATCTATGCATTAGCTTAAAATCATGTGTGGAGAGCCCCTAGTTAAAGTAGATTTCTCACCTGAAGAGCCGATCTCCAGAGCTATGACTCGCCAGGCAATATCTCTTTGGTCATTGTCTTTATAATGATGGGATTGGGTCGTTTAGCTCGGGACATTTCTCAACCTCAACAGTAAGTCTCTACTCATCCATTCTTTGTCACAAATGAGAAACTGCAACAGCTACAGAGTTCTCTTTATACATCAATAGTGAGGAGAGGAGTCGAGCTAACATAAGAGCAGAGAAAAAGAGCTGCCACGGGATCTAGTATGTACAAGCAGAGAGCAGGTGAGGGGAAAAAAATGTATTCAATCCCAGGGGCGGCAAGGCTGGAAAGGAGCACATCCAGGAGCGCAAACGTGCGTCTTGCTGCCGCCAGTGCATGGTTGTACATTGAAAACAATAGGGGCAGATTTTTGGATGCACAGAGTTCGCTGCTGGTGTGTTTTGGCCTCGAGAGCACCCAGGGGAATGTTTTGAGTATATGGGTACATTTTCTGTTTCAGAACTAAAAGCACCACAGTAGAAAAAGCTCATTTAGGTATTTAAAAAAAATCATTCTGTGGGTCCACAAAATCAGTCTCCCATTCATTGTCTGTGGAGCAGCTCCAGAATTTATATGCTATGACCTCACAAGTTTAATCAGAAATTAGACTTAACCTAAGACTTAACCTAAGACTTAATCTAAGACTTAATCTAATTAAGACTTAATTAAGACTTAATTCTCTGGTTTCTGGCTTTGACAGAGAGTAGCTCATGTTCACAAACATTGATTAAACTTTTCTGAGCCATGGAAATAATATTTTAAATGATTAATTTAGGTGTTGTACGAAAACCACTTGGTTATAATTTGGAAAAGATCATGTTTTGGCTTAAAATACTCAGTTTTGGGGGCACAGTCCCTGCTGGAAAAACAGCTGTGGGTTACAACAAAATACCTATGTTTGAGCTACTAGAAACACAGCGATGACTCGCACAATCACATTTGGTTTTATTGTTTGATTGTCTTAAACAATGGCAGGCATCTCAGTGACACCCCATTCAGCATCACCAACACCTTCAAAAGACAAAGTCAGCTTATATACTACATAACTTTAGAAACATTGATGTGATACATAGAAATGTACAAATGTAACATGTTTGTGGTTTGCATAAACCTACAATGTCAATGTTTTCTGTTGGTGACTGGGCTGTAAATTTTACATTTTGGTGTTAGTACTTTTACTGAAGGATCTGAATACTTCTTTTGCCACTGATTGAGTCTAAGGCCTTATTAATGCTCAACATTTGACACAGAGATGCAAGGAGCCTTCTGTCTGTACTTTGCATTTATTCCGTTTATTTGTACACGTTTTCTGAAAGCTTACAGATAGAGACGAAACGGAGTAGAACCACTAGAGATTGTGGAGGCAGTGTAGCGTAGTTCAAGTGAGATACAAGCATAGGAAACGACAAACACATTTAAAAAATGGTGAAACAGAACAAATCTGTAATACAGTTAAAACACTTCCCTGTCCCCATGTCGCCATGTGTGTATTGGCTTACAGACCACTGCTGTCTACAAGGCTGCCTACATTAAAAGGCACAATATTATGACCTCCTCCATTGTCACCTTGGCTGTTGTTGTGTGAAACGTTTGACTCCACCCTCTAGTGCCGTATTGGCTGTATCTATGCCATCATAAAGGATGCTTACAGTGACGTTTACAAATATGAAACAGGCATATCTATTTTCATATGTAAGGGAAGTACAAATAAGCCTTAACTGAACTTCACACGTAGGTAAATTTGTAGTATGTCTCTACATGTATTTCAGACCTGTTGTACTTCTGTTTTTCATGTGCTTTTATCTCATGATTTGAAACAGATGGGAGAGGCTTCCCTGCTACAGAGACCAATGATGGGGTGTTGATCGGCTCCCATGCCAAACACTTCCTACGCAGTACCCTTTCAACTGTCTTTCTCCCAATCATCTACATCTTTGTTTTTGTTGTGGCGCTGCCCACCAACGCCATGGCTGTCTGGGTGTTCCTCTTCAGGACCAAGAAGAAGCATCCGTCCTCCATCTACATGGCCAATCTGGCTCTGGCTGACCTGCTGTTTGTCATCTGGATCCCCTTGAAGATAGCGTATCACTTTAATGGCAACAACTGGATCTATGGACCGGGGTTGTGTGAAGTGTTGGTGGCATTTTTCTACGGCAACATGTACTGCTCCATCTCTTTCATCGCCTGTATAAGTGTTCAGCGTTACTGGGCTGTAGTACAGCCGCTGTCCCAGCGGCATAGGAATAACCGCTTGGCTGTCATTGTCTCTATAACAATCTGGGTGGTAGTCTGGCTTCTCACCATCCCTCTCTTCCTGTACGAACAGGAGGTCAAGGTAAGAGAAATCAACATCCTCACCTGCCATGACGTCACCAAGCCCAGTCAGAAGAAAATGGCAGCGGGCTACTTCCTGACGATGGGAATTGTGGGATTTGTTGCTCCCACCATTGTGTGCATCATATCTTATGTCCTCATGCTCAAGGCTCTCAGGAGCAACATGGAGGACCCCACCAATGCCAAGAGGCGACGGAAAGCTGTGGTCTTGATCATCACAGTGCTGGTGATGTTTTTAGTGTGCTTCACCCCCAGTAATATCATGCTGCTGGTGCACTACATCCTCCTTTTGGAGGACGCCACCAACACCCTGTACGGATTCTACATCACCACCCTGTGCTTGGCGAGTCTTAACAGCTGTTTCGACCCTTTCATTTACTACTTCATCTCTGAGGACTTCAGGGATCACGTGAAAAACACTCTACTCTGCAGGAGTGAGCGGACAGTGGAGAGGATGAGGGTCTCCTTCAGTGCTCTCAAGTACTCCAAGAAAAGCAGCGCATATACATCTGATTCAGGGAACACGCGGAGCACTGACTGCTAGTGCTTTGTTAGTTTTTAAGCTAATTTCTCATCATTGAAATCTCAGGCCATAAGATAATTCTTCACAGTGACCTCTTCCATCTCTGTGAGGAAATGTAGACCTTGTAGAAGCTTTAAGCTGTCTAAGTTACTGCTTTTTAAATTTTGTAAATAGATTTTTATTTTTTATATGTTTTGGTAATACAACTGATATTCAATGCACTTTGCTGAATGCAGTCTGCTGCAGTTTTATTTGATTTCCATGAATGATTGAACTTTGGTCTTTTTTTTTTTTTTTTTTACGTGTCTGATCTTTTATTTTATTAAGATTTATCTTTTGTAAGCATATTAACAAACCACAAAGAAGCAAGACCGAGATTTAGCATGTTGTATGATACAAGTTTGAAATCCATGTATATCTTGTGTGTTTTTATAGTAGTCATTTTTACTTGTATGACTACATTTTAACGTTTGCCAATAAAGAAAAGGTACAACTTCTCCCCCGTCAGACTGTCTGCAGGTCTTAAAGTCTCAAAGCATTGAACTCAGTTTTCTTACAAAAAAGTTCTTAGAAGGTATAAAAAAAGTCATGAATTTAATTCATAAAAGTCTGAAATACAACCCTAATTCCAAAAAGTTGGGACACTGTAAAACATAAATAAAAACATATGTAGTCCAAAGAGAAGATATTTAATGTTCAAATTGATTAACTTTATTGGTTTTTGTAAAATATACACTTATTCTGAATGATGCCTGCAACATTTTCCTAAAAAGTTGGTATTAAGGATATTACTACATGGGCTAAGGAACACTTTGAAAAACCACTGTCAGTAAGCACAGTTCATTACTGTATCTACAAATGCAAGCTAAGACTCAACCATGCAAAGTGAAAGCCATATATCCACAACATCCAGAAAAGGCAAAGACTTGTCTGGGCCCAAGCTCATCTGAGATGGACTGGCACAAAGTGGAAAAGTATGCTGTGATCTGACAAGTCAACTTTTCAAATTCTTTTTGGAAATCATGGATGTTGGGTCCATCCAGATTGTTACCAGCTCAAAGTTCAAAGCCAGCATCTGTGATGGTATGAGGGAGTGTTAGTGCTCATGGCATCGTAGTTAACTTCACATCTGTGAAGGCACCAGCAACGCTGAAAGGTATATATCCTTGCTTCTTCCAACAAGACAATGAGACACATTCTGCACATGTTCCAGCAGTGTGGCTTCCTAGGAAAAGAGTGCAAGTACTAGACTGACCTGCCTGCAGTCCAGACCTGTCTCCCATTGAACATGCACATTATGAAGCACAAAAAATGGCCATGGAGACCCCAGACTGTTGAGCAAATCGAATTGTATATCAGGCAAGAATAAGAAAGAATTTCATCTTAAGAACTTCAAAATTGGTGTCCTCAGTTCCCAAACACTTAAAGCACGCTGTTGAAATAAAAGGTGATGTAACGCAGTGGTAAACATGCTCCTGGCTTTTTTGTAATGTGTTGCAGGCATCAAATTCAGAATGAATGTATATTTATAGAAATAATAAAGTTTAGGAGTTTGAACATTGAATACTTAAACTGTATTTATTGAATATAGGTCAAAAAGGATTTAAAAATCATTGAGTTCTGTTTTAATTTACATTTTACACAGTGTCCCAGCTTTTTTGGAACTAAGGTTGTATATCCTCTTGCCTGCTATATGCAGTAATGTTAGTTCTAAGATGTTTTTGTGTGTGATTGCAGGTTGTAAGGACATTTCATACATCTAGAAACCAAAAGTAGATTTGCTTTGATGGTGGATTTTGCTGCAGAAGGCTGTCACTACTGCAACTGCATTGAAGCTCCTCCTCTCATAATGGGCTGGTGTTTGCTTTAGCAAAAACATTTCATTTTTGTTTTTTTGTTTTGTATACTGCAGTGAAGTACTGAAAAGTGTGATGAGAAATAATTGTAAGCAATATTCATATTATATTCTAATAATATTCTACTGAAACAGGTAGTATATTGAGTTTTGTGTGGTATTAAAAAGGTCTTAAATAGTGTTGAACTGAACTTTGTGAACCCTTTAGAAACCTTGTTATTTGGTTACTGGTTATTGTCTCAGCCTTTACTGTCAGGCAGGCAGTCCTAAAGGTCAAACTGCATGTTCCTTATTTTCAAAACAATCCTTACATTTAACCTTTGCTGCAAATTCATCATTCATTGTTTTGGTCTTCCAAAAGTCCTGATGGATTCTATGCCAGAGTATAACACCATCTGATCCCCATAATAGAGATATAGTTAATTATTTGGTCAGTAAATAGCATATCTTATTCTTTGCCAAACAATAGAAAACATCTCCTGAACTGAAGTTGTTGCTTTTGTGAAACAAATTCTATCAAGGTAAAAATCAACTTCTTTTATTGAAATGGTTTTAGAGAACTAAAGGGCAGGGGCAGAGCCACATGCTGTAAATATATGGTGCCAGCCCCAACTTAGGGGGGGTCTGGAACAGTACACCCCCAGGGGAAATTTTTTACCATTTACAGCAGCTATATGCACTGTTTCCAAGCCATTTGAGATGATAGAATGGCCAAAAATGTGTACATTATTTTGGAAAAAATATTTGTCAAGGTAAAAAACAAAACAAAAAACATCCTATAGAACCTACATCATATTTTGAATCTAATCGTCCTCCAACTGTCAGGATGACTTATTTTCACTCCTGGCACCTAAAAATTCAAAAAATTGTCTGATGTTGATATTTTTAAATTATATAGGTACAGCAGGAATTTGGCTTAAACGGGGTGGCAATAGTTCAGTCCATAGAGACTTTGCTTGGGAAGCTGAGGGTCAGTGGCTCAAGGCCCCGCACAGACCAAGCATGAAGTTTGGACCAGTAGCTGGAGAGGTGCCAGTTTGCCTCCATTTAATACATACGTAGATCCTGTTTGTGCGTGTGTATGTGTATTTCAGGCATGTGTGTATATGACAACAGAGTGAAAAACATTGAATTTCCCCTTGTGGATTAATAAAAAATTCCTCTTCATAAACAGCAAACTGCTTCTACAGATGAGATTCAGTTTTTTGGCCCTGTGAAATGGAAAAAAAAAACATTTTATTAGGCCTTTAGGACCGAATAGCAATAACTGTATTGGATGGGATGTAAGTTGTATTTTTAGTGGTTTTTTTTGTTTGTTTTGTTTTTTTACCTTTTAAAGAAAGCAAGAGAAACATTTTTTCAACATATTAAACATACAGTTGGAGTTTGTGCCTCTTTTTTGATTTGTTGTACAAATTGGTTTCCCTCTACATATCTTACAGATGTTTTACTAACCTGAAAAAACTTTCCATACGTAAATATGTTCTTGTTTAGACTCCCATGACTCTTAATGCAGCAATTTCTGAATTACATACTAAATAACAGAACAGAGCAGTTCATATTCTTTCATTCAGTTTCTTACAGATGCAAAAACACTTAGTTACATATTTACACTGGTTACTTGTTAGCTTCAGTGTTGTAGAATTAACAGATCATCCTACGTACCAAGGGCAGTTCTGACACAATGAGGGAGGGAGAAAAAGAACATGATCTTGAAATTACCAATAAGGGTGTGTTTTTTGTCAGGAAAAGTGTATTTAGTCTAATGATATGTATTTGTTGAATCAATTCATAAATCAGTTTGTTTCTTTTCACATCCATCATGCCACACTGTTTGAGTTCTGTCAGGTTTTTTTTTTAAATAAAGCAAAAATAATTCACTGATAAGTCCATCAACTGAGAATGAATCTGCATTGAGCACTGATTAATATGTTTACTCAAAAAATGCCAATAATTTGATGGTTAATATCTTTGGATTGTGGACTTTTGATTGGACGGGCTGCCAGACCATCATAAGGCTGACACATAGAGTGAGAGAACCTAACCTGCATGTCTGGACTGTGGGAGGAAGCCAGAAAACCCAGAGGAAACCCATGCTAACACTTGAGAACATGCAGAGTCCAGACAGAAGGGTCCCAAGACCAGGTTCAAACCTAGAACCCTCTTGCTGTGAGGTGATGGTGCAGTCCACCCCATCACTGTGCTGCTCCTCTCCAATATTTTGTAGTGTTGAAAAAAAAAAAACAGAAAGAAAAACAGTTAGACTTAGCAATATTGTAAAGAACCATCATAATTTAGCAACTGGATTACAGAAAATACAGAACTGCACGTGTCCACACAAAACAAGTACAGAGAAGAAGCAAATGAAAATAGTTTTGAGAAGTCAACAGTGTCATCTGTATTTAACACAAGCACTTCCTCTAATGTAGGGTCACCTCTGGCTGTATTTGTAAGGCAGTCTTTAAATAAAATACACCACAACCTGTCTCAGTTTGTTTTTACCGCATACCACAAGTTTCTAGAGGAACAAAAGAATTCTGTTGCAGGAAATTGTGAAATTGTTCAAAGCAGTCTGTCTGTTGTTGCAAAATGTAACAACAGATTTGTTTTACCTGAAAGGTTAAAAAAAAGAAATTAAAGTCTGTGAGTAGATTTTATCCATTATGGATGTTCTACATGTTTCTGTGGGCTCCACAGAAACTTGTGATAGGAGAACCACCAGAGAGTACACAAAGTAGGCGGGTCACTGATGACGCACACAGTGTACGAACAGGTAGTCTCGGGGTGTGTCCTCTCAGAGTGTAGTTGTGTGAGTTGTCCGAAGTTCAAGGAGTTGTCGGAGGAAGACTGTCAGAGAGGAGTGAAATTGAGAACGTGTGAAGTAGTCAGCCATGGATTTAACTCGATTATTGTCGCTGCTGTTCATTTTCTGCTGCTTATCTGCCACAAATGCCAGAGGTAAGACCGGAAGTCCTTCTGTTTATTGTCCGAGGAGCTCGCGAGCTCACAAAGCCTACATAATGACACACTTGTAGTCTCATCTCGAGAGTATATCAACACGGACCTACTTTATTAATATTTATTTTACTTAGATAATTGTATTAAGCCATTGTCTTAATAATTAGAGAGGATTTTTGACGGAATAGTGTTTTTGACATTGGGTGGTGGTCATCTCTCTATCACTCAGGTGTATCGGGAAATGAGGGCGTAAGAGGATAATTTGTATTAAGAGTAATTGTTAATATTATATATATTTTTTGCAGATATTGTGTATCCAACCTCGTGAGATTTGAAGAAATGTATATCTCACTTCCTCTCAGCTGTAGGGGAGATCGGGCCTGGTTGGCACTTTTCACTCTCTTACATAATTCTCTGGTATTATTTATTTTAAAATATTCTAACCACCAGCACATGAAAGGTGAAGGTCTCAGCTATGAATAAACAAGATTTAATGTTTTGTGATTAAAGTCATATTGTGTGTTTGCCAATCAGCTTCATCATGTAGTTGGTTGGCACAATGTAAAAATACCACAGTTACAAAAAGTGAAGCAACCAATAGAAAGTATGTGAACAATGAATTCAAACAAGATCCAGAAAACTTGAACATACGTCTATTTTTAAAAGCAAACAACATTTACCCAGTTAATCAGTAGTCATATTTAATTACTTTTGCCATGTACCATTCAAAATAATATTGAAAAATAGCTTTTTAATCTTAAAGTTGTAATCTCTCAAAATACAGTTATAGTTACAAGTGTTAATTTTACAACTGGTTGACAGGTGCCAGCCAACCCCAACATTAGCATGCCAACCAACTCTGCTCACCTCTGACCCAGTTTGGTGATGACATTACATTAGCCAGCCACCATCACTCATCACAGACTTTCTAATATTATATCAAAATGCAGCTCATTTCTATTTTTATTAATCATTAGTAACATATTTCTAATATTTCTATCCAACATAATTTTGTAATGTTTAGTCCACAGACCATTTTTCCAAAGTTTTGATACCATAACATTGAAATGAATTGAAATCTTGCCAATCTTGACTTTCAGATGTTTTAACATAGTATATGAGTGCAGGTGAAGGAAGCATTTAGGTTTCAGTGACCATCAAAAGACCAGTAAATAGTTATGTGCCAAACAACCCTGGCTACAATTAATGACATTTTGTCTATGAATGACACTGTCAATAATTAATATTTTATCTTTTAGCCTATCCAGATTTTTTTTTTTTTTTTAATCCAGAGCCTATGGTGACATTCTCAAATAACTTTTGCTCTTCTAAACCCAAACTGAAGCCAGTTCGTAAGATGGTAGATTTTATAATGACAGCTCACAATTCATATTTTTGTCTAATGGAATTATTGATTAGTCAGTGATCTTTTCAGCAATCTTTTCATTTTTGTCATGTTATTTTAGGTAAAGGACGAGGATTTTTCGGTTTGAAGGACCCTAAAAACTCAGATCTAGTAGTTGTGGACCGCACAACATCTGACACGCTGAAGAGTAGTCTCACCACAGTCTTCATCCCTATCGTCTACATCATCGTGTTTGCGGTGGGACTTCCTGCCAACGGCATGGCCATCTGGGTGTTCCTCTTCAGGACCAAGAAGAAGCACCCATCCTCCATCTACATGGCCAACCTGGCTCTGGCTGACCTGCTCTTCGTCATCTGGATCCCCCTAAAGATAGCATACCACTTCAACGGCAACAACTGGATCTACGGAGAGCCGCTGTGCAAAGTCCTTGTGAGCTTCTTTTATGGAAACATGTATTGCTCGGTCCTTTTCATCGCCTGCCTCAGCGTGCAGAGGTACTGGGTGGTGGCTCACCCTCTGTCCCAACAGAGGAAGAACAACAAAGTGGCTATCGGTGTCTGCGTGGCCATCTGGGCTTTCATCTGGCTCACCAGCACACCTCTGTATCTGTATGACCACACCGCTAAACTCAAAGACCCCAACATCACCACCTGCCACGATGTCAATGTCATACAGGACTCCAACAATCCATTTCCTGATGTGCAGCTTCCTTTCTACTACTTTATCTTCATGGGTTTGGTTGTGTTCCTCGTCCCTTGCATAGTGATCATTGTGGCCTACGTCCTGCTGCTCAGGGTTCTGGGGAACGGTGTGGACGACAGCTCAGCAGCAAAGAACCGCCAGAGAGCCGTGGTGCTGATCGTGACCGTCCTGGTGACGTTCCTAGTTTGTTTCATCCCCAGTAACATCATGCTAGTGGTGCACTACTCTCTACTGAAAGATGGAGTGATAAACAATGGTTACGGCTTCTACATCTCTACATTATGCCTGGCCAGCCTCAACAGCTGCCTGGACCCGTTTATCTACTACTTTGTGTCAGAGGACTTCAGGAACCACGTGAAGAACACTCTGCTGTGCAGGAGCAGCCGGACTGTGGAGAGGATGAGGGTTTCTTTCAGCTCCATGAAGTACTCCAGGAAGAGCAAGTCGTATGTGTCGGAGAGTGGGAACACGCAGAGCAGCAGCTGTTAGAGATAAGGTGGATAAAGGCGAGCAAAGACAGACTTTGATGGGATATCATACACTGTGCCCATGCCTAAAAACAGGGCATCACACAGACCCTGTGGCACTGACACACAGTAGATAGGTCTGTAATTATGGACATAAGGCCCATCAGTCATTACCAGGTAACCTCAACAACCCAGCTGCCAGAAAAAAAATGTTGCCATCGTACGTTTCTGCAAACCATGGATAAGTTATATTTGCATATTATCATGTAAGGGATATATTGAAACTTTGAACAACACTGTAGTGAATGTGTGGTTAGGTTTAGGTTTAGACAGCTTGCCAAAAAACAGCCATGTTTGGGGGCTAAAAGGCTGCTGCTGCAAAAAAGCAATGACTCATGTAATCATAACTAATTTTGTTGTTTGTTGGTCTCAAACAGTGGTCTGCAGCTTGGCAGGCGTCTCGCCTTGGTGACACACCATCCACCATTCCCTCCACCTCCCAACGACAAAGTCAGCTCATATTCTACACCCCTTTAGAAACGTTGATGTTATATTTATAAACCATGCAAATGTTACATATATTGTGGTTTGCAGAATGCCAGTATTTTCATGTGCAACTGGGTTGATCAGATAACCAAAGACGAACTGTGAATGTGAAGATGACTGTGCTGGAAGTACATTTTAAGATGTATATGACTTCATAATGAACTGCTGTTTAGTGTGCAAATGTAAAAAATGAATACATATTTAATTTTTTTATATATATAAATGGAAAGAAGGCCTGTTAAAGACTGACATTTGGTTTTCTCGGCTGCACAAAATGTGGATTTTCACAAGATTCTGACTGACCAGTTCACCGCACCGAAGACATTTTAGAGCAGAATTAACCTAATGTGTTCAGAGGAAGAGAACAAGAGAGGATTGGAGTTTTAATCAATTCAACATCAGAAGATAATATTTATTCTTTTTTTTTTTTTATCTTGCCCATTTGGCACATTCCTGCAGCCAACATGTTTCATCCTGTCATTTTAAACCTTGTGTGCTAAACTGTATATTTACTTATGAGAATAAGGAGGAGAAAGGTGGTATTGTTACATAGTTTCTTAAATAAATGATAAAACAACAGGATGCAGTTTCTGTGAAACTCCTTTTAATATTGTGTAACTGATTTGAATGCCTGTGTGGAGTGAGTCACCGGCTGAATTCTTCTCATGCAGCTGAAGCGGGATGTAGACTCATCGTCATCACTCACTCTCTTTGCTTTGTGAAAATGTTAGGAATTCATGGAATGAGTTGTTTTTTTAGTGTCAGAAAGTTTACAACCCATTTTTTTTGTTAAACAAGTATTTAAATGTCTAGTTAGTTATTAATTATACTGACTTCTGAAGGAACAGCCAGAGAAAATAGGGTCAGAGTAGACAGGAATGTGTAGAATGTGTAGGAGCGTGATGAGGCATGTTTTGAGGATGACAAAAACAAGTCGTCCTCCCACCGGTTTCTGTGTCTGTGTCACGTTTTACCTGAAGCACAGAAAGCCACACAGCTTGTTTTCCCATTTTTTTTATTCATCGATACAAACAATGCATTTACTTCTTGATAGTTAATTTTGGTCTCCTTTCTAGCTTGAAGCCCATGCAAAATGTGTTTCAGTCAAACGTTTTATTTTCAGACACACAAAGACAATACACTGTCAACAAAGGGTTATTGTGAACCAGAGTGAATGCTCCAGGTCTTTTATCTCTAGATAAGAAGTATGTGAACCAAGGTGTTTCATGCAATAGCCCCGCCAAAGGATTCCTCCCCCTCCCCCAGGTATACACACAGACTGTGAATGGTGATAGCTTCCTGTTTAATGACTGGTTGGTTGAGGCTGAGCTCGAGGCCGTTTAAGGAGGTAAATGATTGTTGTGTGAGTGTCGTCTTACCCTTTGTCAGCACTCTGAGTGGAATACCTTCTTTTCACATGTTGGGGACAGAGCCACTCCCTGCCTTTGTTATATTTACATAGTTCCACTGTGTGACCAGAGCAAACAGAAATATTTTCTAACCAAAGCACTCTGCGGCTGTATTGGAAATCTGATAATAAAATATCACCAGGAGATGAATTCTGTAGATTTAAAGTAGAGTATAGATAGTCTAAAAACAGCAGAGGGGAAAAAGTTAAGACCCCTTAAATTATTTTCATAAAAGTGAGCGCTGGTTTTGATTCACAAAAGTTGTAAATCATTTGTTGCCTAAGGTTTTGGGTGCATCACGAGTTCTGCAGGGAGTAGCACTTCCTGTTGCAGAGAGCATGACCTTTAATAATTATGTAGGAATAAAAGGCTTAAAGACTTACTCAAGGGTAAATATGTACATGCATTCAAAAATATGTTTTTTAATGTGCAAACATGCTACATTTTCCTCATCATAACAAACTTGGAACCTTCTTGCAGCTCTGCTATGATGGCTATGAGAGACAGCTTTTCTATGGCAAGAATGGAAAGTCTATGAGCTATGACTTATTTACATGCACAGACACATTTACAGTAGCTGCACTCCAAAGAGCTCAATGCAGCACATTGCACCAACATTAGTGTGTGTACACAGGTTTTTTAAACATGGGAAAAACTGCTAAAAATCTACCAGTAGACTCGGTGCAGTAGACAAGTATGCCTTTCTTTTTCTTTCTGCTGTGTTGCTTTTGATGTGACAGAAAGGCCAGAAAACAGGTTAGTAAACAGTAGAAAGCAGCATGGAGGCCAGTGGGGAAAATTGTTAACGGTGGTTACTTCTATGATATGGTATAGTATTTTTAGGTGGCATGTAATTGCATCTCATCAGTAAAGGAGCTAAAATAGGCTTGCTCACCAAGGTGCTGTGTTTCCATCACTGCTGATTGAAACTAGAGCCAATAAATACCCATGACTACTGCAAAGTATCTGACCCAGATGTGAGTGCCAATTTTAACCTTTCCCATTACATAGAACAGCTGTTGGCAGGTCTTTTGTGAAATTTTATGTGCAGTGGTAAAGGGGCTATAGTTTTAGAGCACCACTCTTTTACACTATACAGAAACGTAAGTGTAAAAAGTATGTTGTTGTTTTATGCCACTTTGGGTTTTGTATAAATTAAGCAAATGAGATATAACATGTAAATTAGACAGTTTTTGTTACCTGTGACAGAGCCAGGCTAGCTGTTCCCCTTGTTTCCATTCTTTAAGCTAAGCTAAGCTAACCTGCTGCTGATATATTTTACAGAGATGAAGACATCTTCTCATCAAACTCACAGCAAGAAAGCAAGTGAGACATTTGCCTGTGGATCTATTCCATTAAATGTTGCTTTGAGATCTGGTGATTTTATTGAACTTCAGCTATGTTTTGGAATTTAGAGATATTTTTTCACATGACTGTTATGGTTAAAAAAAAAAAGGGACAAAGTACCAGTGTAGTAACTTCTGCAGTTGCACACACGTATGTGTGTGGTGGTTTATGTTGCATACATTATTTCCATGATGCAACGTGTCCGGTGTGCTTTAAGGTTCTTGTACGTTGCAAGAGTCCTGTCACCACATGACTGACACATGGTAGAATATGAGCAGGAACATTTTTAGATGTTCATAGAAGAATAAGAGTTGGTTAACTTCTGCACAACTTAGTCGTTTTTGTTGACAGTGTGCTGGATGCATAACAAATCACAGTTCAAACCTCACCGCAGTATTAAAGGGTAACTTTGTTTTGTTTTTTTTCAACCTGGTCCATATTTTCCCATGTACTTGTGTCTTAGTGACTAATGGGAACAATTATTTTTGAAACTGGTCCAGTATTGAGTAGGTGTGGTAATCACCAGAGGCCCCACGATACAACATTATCATGATACATAAGTCACGATGCAATATTATTGCAGCTTTAAATGTATTGCAAAATACTAAGTATTGCAGTAAAATATATTGAGATATATTGCGGTTTATTACCTTTTTTCAGTGGCGGGAACAAAATAAAACAAAATAAAAAATAAAACTCACAAAATCCATCTTGGTTCATCTTTTTACTGTTCTAACAATCACCAGCTCTCTTTAGGTTGATACAAACCCTTAATTAACCATTAGATGTAAAAATATACTGGCTCTATAACATGCTGAAATTACTGTTTATTTAAATAGAGTCTGGTGGGTGTGGCATTAGTGATTTTGGGCAGTTTCTGGCTAAGCAAAAAGGATCTTACTGTTTAACAAAAAAGTTTATCTCTGTAGGGATCCCTTCCATAATGTCATCAGACACTTACAATAATAACTGAGCCTGTCAGTGACAAAAAAAAAAAAACTTCTAGTGGATGTACACTGGTGATGCACAATGCCCTGAGTGTTTGCATTGCAGTCTGTGTCACAGCTGCGGGCTGCAGCGCTCTTGCTCAATACTGGACCAGTTTCAACAATTGTTTACTTCATTAGTCAAGTAGACACAAAAACATGGGAAAATAGGGCTAGGTGAAGACTACTGAAGTGACCCTTTAAGAAGTTAGGAGCCAGGAAATAACTGAACTTCCTCTTTTATTTCTCTTAATTTGAGATTTAGAAAGTTGCTAACAATGAGAATGCATGTACATTAGAGACCCATGCTACTACCAAACATGGGCATAACATCTGTTTTTTATTTAGGATTTAAGATCCCAGTCCTAGAATAATTTTAACAAAGATACACAGACACCGACAGACAGACAGGTGTTTCTAAAATAAGCACAGCCTGTTGCAACTGTCAACGTGTGTGTGAAGCACAAACACGCCAAACCAGTTCTGAGTGTCAGTGTTGCCTCCAGGTGAACAGAATGGGTCACAGAGTGGGACTAGATCACCACCGCAGTACTATGATTTGCTGTGTTTCCTATGTGATATCATTAGATATGAGCCTGCATAAAAAAGTGTATATGTCTTGTTCTGCTTTAGATGAGTCCGTCAACATATGTATTGTAGAAGCTGCTTGATATGTGGAGTTTGTTGCCTTGTTGCTCTGATTTGTGTTGAGAGGAAAAGAGACCTCTGCTGGTTTGTTAGTTAAAATGCAAGATATACCATAAAGCACATTTAAGTAAGACACACTTGTCCACTAAAGAAAAGTAGACTGTACTTCATTAGAAATTTATTTGATTATCACATAATTCTGACTGAGAAAAGGCACACAAATTTACATTTTGATTTATTTTGAAATGTGAAATAAATGCAAAAATGTGATGATTCTCACAGTAATCCCTATTGGTTTTACATAGTAACATATTTTCAAAGAATAACACCTGACATAATTTAAATATTTTTATTTTCACTGTCACATCACAAAGGTATTGTCTTTTTTCTGGGGGGGGTTTAATAAGAACCATCCAGTGAAGGCATTTGGTCTCAAAGAGAGGACGGTAGATTAGTATTGCGCCCACGCATCATACTGGGGTGCAGCTAAAAGACTGCTATTCATGCGTGTGAGTGAGAGGGTCAGTGCTGAGGAGGGAGAGAGAAACAATGTACGTGCTAGCGTGTGTGTAATCCCTCCGACAGATCACACCATCTACCATCTGCAAATGCTCAATAAAAGCTCAGAAACGTGTAGAAGCTGACCTGAGAATTCCACAGAGACATTACACCAACACATTAAATGGGAAATCTCCATGAATAAGAGGTAAATGCACAGCAGTACAGGATCATCTATACTATCATTGTACAAACAGACATTAAAGATAGTTCTTCTCAACAACTTACCAGATAGTCAAATGTTAGACTGATAATCAGCTCCTAATATCCATGTTCTGTTAGAGAGCAGACATCAAAATAGGGTGAATCAATATAATAGTATCAAAAGGACAGGAAAGACAGACAGACGGAGGGAAAGAGAGAAACTGGTCTGTAAAAACAAGTGTTGGAGTGAGAGCAGGTACAAAAGAGGCAGTTTGAGTAAGAGAGCGACAGAGTCAATGAGAGATTCATTCCAGCTCTTCAGTCTTTTTTCCCCTGCACCTCGTCTGGCTCTCCCGCAGCAGCGTGGCCCGAGGGAGCTGGCACAGAGTGGGTGCCCCCCAGCCAGTCCCAGTGAGAGAAGAATGGGGCGAAGTTAGTGTTGGGCCGCTGGTGGTGAGTATCATGCTTTGGTGCGCCGCCCCAGAGGCCAAAGGGCACCAGGTTATGCATGGACCACGGGAAGTCGTAGCCACAGTGGTCTTCAGTGGAAGTGTATACGTTGAACACCATGAAGCCCCATGTTGTGAGGCAGTGGCACTGGAGCAGGATGGGGTCTATTGTAGACCAAAATCCTACGCTGAATAACTCCCAGCCGGACAGGTACTGGGTGACAAGGCTGAAAGGCTGGTTGTACTGGTGGTGCACGGCGTGGAACGTGCGGTATAACCACAGTACCCGGTGGTGCAGCAGGTGCCACAGGTAATACTGGAAGTCAAAGACTACCATGCAGCCCAGGATGCCTAGGAAGAAGCTACAGAGTGTGGGTGCCTCGCAGGGCAGCGGGGTGGGTGGCCTCCACAGCCACTGGGCGACTGTAGCCGGAAAGATGTAGAGCAGATGGTTGTAGATGGTGACGCCCAGGGTGGTCCAGATGTTGGGCCAGGTGACGGGTCTGTCAGGATGGAGCCTGTAGCGGTTGATGCAGGGCCAGGTGGGAGCCAGCAGGTCGAGCACGGTGTAAATACCAACCAGGAGGAAGTAGGTGGAGACGGAGAGGATCACAGGGAACAGAGGGCTCCTCAGGAGGTCGTGGTGGTTCTGGTGGAGGTAGTCCCAGACAGGCTGCAGGACCAAGCCCTGGGACTGGACCCCAGTCACGTTGTCCTCATCCGACATCCAGGATAAAGTTCTGAGTAACCTGACTGTGCTCATCACTAACAGTCTTTCTCTTCCAAAAGAAGGCCGATCTGAGGGGATTATTGTTTAACAAGCCTCAGGAGTGGATAAAGAGGGACTTAAATGAACGGAGAGATCCAATCAGCTTCCTCGTATAGGTTAAGCGAACAGCAAATTGTCTGGTGATGCTGTGCCAAATTGGACTGGCGGACTGTCTTAGCCTCTTATGTATGTTCAAGCCCCACCTCCACCCCCCTCCACCCCCCGCTTTTCAAAGGAAGGCGCTCTGTAAAGGCCCTTTTTCATGGGCACAAGGACCGCAGCCAGGACTCAGGAGCGGGGCCACAACAGCTCTCATTTTTGACCCAAATCATGGAGTGAGAGCTTCCGTTTACTTGTGATTTGGACTTTGTCACACAGGACTAGGAGCTGTGTCTCTTAGCCTGTAACATCAATACAATGAAAACATTACTTATACCATATCAAGTCATACTGTACATTCACTGCTGCATGTCAATAATCAGCCTGTTAATAATTCTCTCACTCTCAGATCATCAAACATACACACAAAGAGCACACACACAAATGCATACACACACAATATGAGCCTAAAAGAGTAATTAATCATAGAGAAGCTGTCAAATGAGACATCAATTCAAAAGCACTCTCTTTCAGATGCTGGACTGTAGCTGGCTCGTTGCTCAGTTTGAGTTTGTTGACAGACTAAAAAGATTTCATTGAGGAAAACTGAACCCAAGCAGCGACCGCAGCTCTCGATTCTATGCTGTGACACAATCATTTTGTCATTAATGACAACATGTGCTTCATAGTAAGACATTATATCATTTAACTTCTCATCTATTTTTCTCCAGTTATCAATTATGTTTCATTAGATTCTATCAAATAAAAAGCAGTGTGTTGGCTTTCTACAGAGTGAGAATCTATCACACATGACACTTTGAATAAATACATTTAGCATGACAAGAGACGTGACTCAGTTTAATTATTTGCACATAATACTATATATAGCCCATATCCTGGGTTTTCAACAGGAGGTCCACAACCCCTAGGGGGTCCTCAGAGTAACTGCAGAGAGGCCACCAAATTATTGTTTCATAATTTGAGTTTTAATGTAAGTTTTTTTTTCTTTTTTTCTGAAAATACATATAGCATAGCAAAGATAATTTGCCCCATTCATTAAAAAAACATGAAGTTTACAGTACACAATATTAATGATGGGCAAAGTTTTACCCATGAATCCTTGTGCAGTCATAGGAGCTAGCTGATGCTAAATCACTGTGCAGCACAACTTTATACAATAGATGTAGTAAGGGGGTCCCTGCTCAGACTCTCTTTCAGCTGAGGGGTCTTTGGCATGAAAAATACTGAAGACCCCTGGCTCATGTAACACAAATTTATTACACTGGGAATCAATATCACTTGTGGAATGTAACTAAGCATATTTATTCAAGTACTGCATTTAAGTAAAACTCTGAGGTACAGTAGGCTACTTGTACTTAAAGAGTCAGGGGCCGTACACATGCCGTGTCTTTAACTTCCTGGCAGTGGAGTAAGGAAGTTTCAACAGGCCCTAGTGCATGCTATCGTGCATGTATTGTCTTGGCACTAATACAGACTTGACTTTGGTCAATATCAACATACATATTACCCAGCAATCATCATTGCATGTCTGACAAAAATATCAACGAAAGTAAGAAATTAATAATTTAATTGAATAGTTATTATAATTTATCTATAGATTTTATAGCGTATATAGAAAAATCATATTATTTTGTTTTAGATAGCTACTGACTATTTTAAAAAAAGAAAAAGAAAACTATGATGGAGATGGGGTTGCCTCTTTATGGACATGTATGGCAAATGGCAAATTTGCCATATATGTCAAGTGTGTATTTTTCTAAGTTAAATAATAATAATATTTTTTTATTATTTTATTTTTTTATAATATTTTTTATCTTAATGATGACAGTCTGAGTCACGTGCAAGGGCCCGCTCTCTCTTCAGTCCCCTCCACCCCAGGGGCCCCAGTGCAACCGCACTGCCTGTGCTGTCTATATTTATGCCCCTGCCGCCTGGAAAACAAGAGGTTGGGCACTTGGTACAACTTTTGTGCCTATTCTATACCAATTTTTAAGAGCACGAAGGCAGGCTGCATCTGATGTTGCTAAGAAACCGTAACCAGCAACAAATCATAGCCTACTTACCTGAAATCCTGAGTGCAGAGCTGATGCACAGCTCCCATTTGCTGTTTTGTAAGTGTGTAGGCCTAAAATATCATCTATGACACAGATGTAAAACTCTGGATAGCCCTGCACTATAATAAGCAACTTCTCTATATTTATCACAGACTGAAAAGTTGACCTCACGTTCTGAAATGTAGGTGCTCAGGGACGCATTCACGCCACAATTGTATCACTCTGGTGTACGCCTGCCACGCGTCTACATTGAATACAATGAATTTGAGAGCGCAAAAACGTGGAATGTCTACAGCCCCTTAGTTCGGGATTTTTTAAGTTGGGTCTTATGAGGTACTTATATATATATATATTCAGTGTATTACTTTTAGTAGATGATGGTCGGTGCCCCCAGTTTGGAGTCTGCCACCAGGCAGGAGTCCCACCAGGGAAGCTCAGCATTACATTGCTATGGACAGGGGTTGATATTAAAATGTATTTAAGCCACATTAAAAGAGGCCCACCTAAAAAAAATCAATATCAGTCTAAGTGGATGCTATATTGAGATTTTTTGTAATCGCTTATCTCACCCTCAGACAGCGCTTTTCTTTGACACTACATTTTCTCACAGTAAAACTTCCATATTACTGTGCCTCTGCTGCTGCGCACTGTATTACTCTGCAGCTCAGGTTTTTGGGTCAGAATTTTCCTTTGTGAGGAACGTAAAACAAACTTTACTCTAGTGAATACCAGTATTTCAAATATGGTACGTGCTTGTGTTTCTCCAGTGTGTTGAAACAAAGACGAGCCCCACTCACCACACACATTTCACCGTATTCCGTTAATTGACATTGACCTTCACAGCTGTGTGTTGCACTCAATTTGGACATCAACTCTCTCTGTTATTCCAGCTTAGTTTGCCTCTAAAAACAGCTAACACTAATGTGTTGATAAGGGTTAGGCCTGATAAAATGTAGGGCCAAAGAAAAGGGCTGTTTGACGGTAAGGCAAAACGGTGAAAAAATCCTCAATATAGCGTCCACTAAGACTGGTATTGATTTTTTTAGGTGGGCCTCTTTTAAGGTGGCTAAAATACATTTTAATATCAACCCCATCCACAGCAATGTAATGCGAAGCTTCCCTGGTGGGACTCCTGCCTGGGGGCAGACTCCAAACTGGGAGCACCGAACGTCATCTACTGAAGGTAATACACTGACTATATATATGTAAGTACCTCATATGATCCCTCTTTAAAAATCCTGGACTAACATTATTTAAGATAATCCTCACACCTTTTTGTGGGCAGTTTCATGTAGGAACTATTTTCTCTCTACGAACTACACTCACCAACCGTATCACCACAAAAAGGAAGCATGTATCCCCAGGTAGCTCACCAAGCACCATTGAGTTAGCTAATGTTAAAGCTCAGCTGAAGAGGACACCAATAATGTTTACATTTCTGCACTGTCACGGGCACAAGCCTCTTGTCCATGCTTAGATACATGTCTCATTCCCAGATCTTAACAAATGACCAAAAATCTAACATTTTTTCACTTTCCATGACCATTTATCCTGTTCTGTTAGGGGTCATGTGGGGGCTGGAGCCTATCCCAGCTGACATTGGGCGAGAGGCAGGGTACACCCTGGACAGGTCGCCAGACTATCGCAGACTATGACACATAGAGACACACAACCAATTTAGAGTCATGTCTTTGTCTTTGGACTGTGGGAGGAAGTCAGAGCGCCCGGAGAAAACCCATGCTGACACAGGGAGAACATGCAAACTTTGCACAGAAGGGCTCCCCCACCACGGGCTCGACCACCCCACCCTGGGTTTAAACCAGGAACCCTTTTTGCTGTGAGGCTACAGTGCTAACCACTGCACCACCGTGCTGCAAAAAAAAAAAAAAACAATAACAAAATAAACATATAAGGTATAAGTTCATTCTTGACCTTAGATAAAGAAGTTGAGAACAATATTTAATTGTAATAAATATAATTTTATTGTTACTCAAAATTTTCTGAAGTATATACTGTACATACAGTTTGCTGGAATTGATGTTTGTCATGGAGAGGAACAAACACGTCAGTGCAGACATCAGTGACATTTTATGACTGGAATGTATTCACCAAACAGGATGTGAGAAGTAACTTGGTGTATGCCGTGTGAACAGTGTAGGTGAACAGAAAGTGTTCGCATTAAAACACACATCCTGTCTCTAAAAGGACAGCATGCTCACTGAATAAATTAGAACTCACCATGTGATCAGCACTTTTTCTGATACCACTGATCAGCCAATAGAGGGCAGTAAAAATCAAGTCTTCTTCAAAGACACATTTTAGATGACACTCAGTGACTGAAGAAAAATCCTCATTAGTCAGTTTTACTGCACTGATGTTATTTAGCTGTACAGTTCACTGCCACTACACTGGCAACAATGTGAGCAGCTCATTTATTAAAATATATGAAGAGGATGTCATTCAGAAAGGCCTGTGAGATCCAGAGATTGATGATCCATCAACAGCACGCAGTGAGACTCTTATTACATCGGCCTCAGGCTGAATGTACGGTCAAACCCAGAGGAAAAAATGTGAAAGTCACAGAGGTCAAAATTAACTATTATCCCTCTTTAAATATGCTGATGAAAGACGTACAAATATTCTCTTGGAATGATAGATGACAGATATAAATAACAAGGTGGGGTGTTCTTATATATATAATTATAGATAGATAGATAGATACATACATACATACATACATATGTATGTATACATTTCTTGTTTTCTCTCAAAGAGGTTATTGTGTTTTTCTTAAATGACATATGTTTGTTTATTTGTTGCATCACTGTGAACTGTAATTGAAATGAGCGTGCCCTTATACATATAGAGTATATACTATGTACAGTTAGCAGAGATGGGACCAAGTCATTGTTTTGCAAGTCCCAAATCAAGTTTCAAGTCAAGACCGACAAGTCCCAAGTCCTAGAATTTAAGTTTTGAGTTCCAAACAAGTCATAATGCACTCCATTTTAACAACAGAGTAATAATATATTGAATTTACAAAAATCATGAATACTTTTTAAAATTAGTACTTGTTTGCTTAAATCACTGAACTTACAGGCCCAAATTTGGGACAGGCGTCTATATGGGACAGGCTATTAATTTGTTTCATATAAAACTGTTGCTTAGCCAAGATGGGAGATGCAATGAAGTTGTTTATTTAAACCAGTATTAATATAACTTGTTTGGAAATTAGGCTTGGATTATAAATCAGTTATGAATCATTTATTTGATCTAGCTCTGACAAACAGGGCATCAGACAGAGAGAGGTGCGATGCTCGTTTTACAGCACGTGGCATATCAACACAGCACCACTGTATCCTGATAACACAATTTACAACTTGGATTAATTTTTGATAATAGACACTTTTGAGTCTTTTGATCAGTGGACCCTTACAGATTAATGGAATATAAATAACTTGGTAATCAAGAAATAGGTGCATGTTCTGACTTTATGACAGCTTCAGAGGAAGGAAGTCACCACTTTCTTTTTCATCTCTCTTGTTAACCAGGTTTGTAAATCTGAATGAATTACAGTATTCTGTGGTGCTCATGGTTTCAGTAAAATGAACTGAACATTTGAATTGTGGAGGATCTAACCGAGCCAAGGATGTGCAGCATCTCCTCACTGACAAAAGTTAAACCATTTATATTTGTATGCACAATCTAAGCAGCTGACTAATGTTAGATCGAGTGGAAAGCCAGCAACCTGTTTTATACATCCCAAGAAATTATATAAAAATGAACTGCTTGGCAACCAGACCAGGCATCTAATTGCGACAGGAGTTTATTTGTCAAAATGTGTAGCCACACCAAGCTAGTAAAAGAGACTGGACATTTAATTAGGATTAATTGAAGTTTTACGGTATGTTAATATTACTCTCACAGTTACAGTCCATGTGCAAATTTAAATGGGGGTGTATACCAATTGTTTTCAAGTCGAAAGGCCCAAGTCTGAGTAAAGTCACAAGTCATAGAGTCCAAGCCCAGTTGCAAGTCTTTTTGATTTTGTCAAGTCTAAAGTCAAATTTGTGACTCAAGGCTAACGAGCGTCCAAGTCATGTGACTGGAGTCCACACCTCTGACGTGTAGCCTAGATATGATTTCTCTCATCTATGCGTTCACAGCATATTCATGTGAGTTTATGTCTTAGATTTTATGGATCTAAGTCAGATATTTAGGTATTATGGCCACTGTGTGTTGTTGGAGCTTTTTGTGTTTGTGTTATATGTTAAAAAGCATAATAAAAGTATTGTTAAAAAAAACAGCTATTAGTTTGACGGAGAGGATCTGGCCACTGACTCACTGACTCTTAAGATCAGAAAGCATCGAGCCTTTAGAGAAATAGAGAACGGATGTTGGCACATTGTCAAACAGGATAAGAGGAAGTTGCTTCAGTGCCACAATGATCAGCTGTTTCGGTGAATACGAATGATCAGAGACCATTTTTGGTTGTGTGTTGCCACTTCCCAGACAGGTGTTGGTAAAATAAATGAGAGGTGGAACTCTCCACATCACTAACATGCACCACTCGGTGTCTGAGGAGACGATGACAGGGTGAGAGACTCCTCCATTCACTCCCACAGGAAGGCACACATCCGGTGAGCTCTGCAGCTCCAGCTCCACTGCTTTCTCTAATTCATTGACTGGTTTTAATGTACTTTGTTACTCCATAAAATAAAGACAGAGTAGTACTGCAAAGCAAACAAATCTGGTGGTGATCCAACAGTGACCTCTTGTAGACACATACAGGACAGTTTATGTGTTTGTTAATTTTATTGGATTCACAGTAGGCTCTGTCACCACAGTTTCTCCACACATTTAAAGAATGTCCCACCCAAAAACCATTTATACAATCATGAAAGCAAGCTCCAAATACAAATGAATAATAATCAAAACTAGATAAAACAAAGCAGCAGATCCTAGTAAAAAAACAACTAAATCAATAATAACAACAATGCTAAAACTGAGCTAAAATTTGTTGCTCAGACTCCATTGAGAGAATAAAGACCAGTGAAGCTGTGGAGAAAAAGGTTTGCTTCACACATCTTTATTTAAGAAGGTGACTGAATTTGTCAAATTCATTCACTGAAGTTCAGACAGTGAGAAATCCTCCAGCGGCTATTTACACTGATCCTGACAGGGTGAGAGCTACAGCCATGGTGACGCCTAATGAAAAGCTACACTTTAAAGGGATAGATTGGATTTTTTGATGTGCGGCTGTTTGAGGTACTTATCCACAGTCGGTGTATTAAGCCTCCTACAAACAGTGAGATTTCAGCAATCTTATGAGTTTAGTGCAGCTACACTGCGTGACATGGATTTCATAAGCTTGGGTACGACATCAAGTTTGATGAATGCAGACTGAACAATGACAGCACCTACTGAACCACAGGCTACAACATATGCAATATGCATATGCACTAGCTTCCCATACTGAGTGTGCAAGGATGCTTCACAGGTTATTGCTTCTCCAACTGTGTAGCACAACATGGAGGGTCACATTATTAAATAACCTGAAGTTGGGAACTACATTCTGCATTGTGTCTGTGTGTATTTGCAACTGCTAAGTTGCTCACCTGGCAGCTTGAACTCTATTTCCCTCTACTTCCTTCCCTGCTTTGTCTTTCTTTATGCAATCACGGTAAGAGCTTGTTACAAGCAAGGCTTCTGCTTCCACAATTTCCCTCGCATTTCTTTAAGCGTGTTTTGCCTCCATGGCGAGCTGCTATTTGTCTGTTTGGGTTTATCGCTGATCAATGTGTCATTTCATGCTGCATTTCTATTGGTTGGTTAGTGGATGTAGGTGGTAACAGCCAGCACACAGTGAGATGGTCTGACACTGTCAGAATTTTATCCCAGGCTGTCTTTCATTGCAAGATTGTGACAACGGCCATCCTTGAACCTCTTACTGTGTGATGTAAGACCACCATTTTAGAGCTACGACCAAAGATATCACCAAGTTTCTTTGACATTGGTCGTCTTTCGCCTGGTACAGGACAAAATGGCATAGTGAATACTGGGCTTTACCTACAGTAGAAGGCCGTCGCCACACCATGGATGCCCTGCAACATAATATAGTGCATGGCACAGTTGCCCTTATGCATAGGAATATGAAAGTTCTATGGTCGAGAAAATGTAATGCCAAAGGAAAGAGCTGTCTGATGGCAAGGTAAACCAGCAATGAGTTAAACTGATATTGATTTTTTTAGGTGAGAGTTTTTTAAGTGGCTAAAATATGTTTTGCTAAATACTCCCATCCACAGCGGTTCATTGCCAAGCTTCCACAGTCTTACTGACCTACTCTGATTCTGATAATCAAGGTCTCTTTATTGGCAGAAATTTTCATTCTGGGCTGATACCAGTATGTCATGTTAAAGCCGTTATCTGCTGATACCAATGACATGCCGATATTATTGTGCATCCCTGGTTGTATTAACATACATCTCTATTTTCTCCCCACATGCACATAATCTTATACTTTACACTCAAACTTTTGTACATCCTTTGACCAATATTTTGCACAGCCTACAAAGCTATACAGCTCGTCTACCTTATTGATATATATTTTTACGTATTTCTTATATTTATCAAAAAAAATCCATAAATGTATTTTATAGTATGTCTCTTGACTTTTGCACTGTGTTTATCGTTACATGCCAAAGCAGCTTCCTTGTAGGTGTAAGTCTACTTGGTAATAAAATTAATTCTGTTTCTGATTTTCATAATGAACAGTTAATGAATGACTGAAAAAGCAGTTTAACATAGCTGTAATCATATTCCATGACATATGACTACACACACGGACACGGACAAATCATTTACAGGTGTTTGAAACTGTAAATGTGTTCAAAACTCAAATCAGGACTTGTTGAGCTCAAAAGTTCATTCTTGATTGTGGAATTAGCAGCTTGACAAAAAATGTTTTAAAGGAATGCTGCACCCATATCCGATATGCCAATATATAACAACTTATTTGGCCGATAACTCGTACCGATATTGATATATCCACTTCTTTCCCTACCGAATTTAGTCTCCAAAAATCGGCCAGATATAAAATGCCTCTGGTAAATGAACGTTACTCTGTAGTGCACCGGCTGGAGTGCCTACTGAGAATTCTTTGGCTCTTCAACGTTCTGTTTTGACCTTGCAGCCCCCTAATACTCCCCCTCACCCTTCCCGGCCTCACCACAGACGTCGCTCTCCTATCGCTAGTGTCAGCTTGAGTTGATAGAGCAGAACATATTTTTAAGCGGAATACTGAGGAATACTGGCATCCACTTCCTGAAGCATTCTTGGAAACACCCAGAAAACATCAGTGTCTGAACATTGCGACGGATCTGAAAACTTTTTCTTTCTCATTTGGCTCAGTTACTTTCCATTCCAGGTCAAAACTGATCTCTGCAACAGGCTGCACGGAGAGCACCTAGCACCTAGGGTTGCCATAAATGGGCCTGTCCCAGAGGCATTCAACCACCAGAGGGCTTTTGAAAACGTCCAACTGCCTCTCAGCCTGGGATTTTATTGTCTCATTTTCATGATTTTTGTAAATAAATCCCATGGATTTAATGTTTTTAGGGGTGTCTTATGTGGTTATTTTGGGTCAATGGTGGCTGCCCAAGGGTGGGGTGTAACAATTGTTTTGCAAAATAATAATAATGTGTGAACAGGAAGTCAACAAAAATTAAAAAGAGCATATAACTGGAGCAGACATGGTATCAAGAGAGTTTAGATCAGCTTCAATACAACAACAACCAGACCTTCTTTAGGGTTTCAATCATCTGCATTTATGTTCAGTTGATATATATGTAACAGAAATGGAGATGGAGATGGGGATACAGCCAGAGAAATAGAGTGGTAAAAATAGGCTTTGCTTTGATTGTTTCATCCTGGGTACATTTCTTTCTCTGTGTAATGGCTGCTTGAGGCTGTGTGACATCATGTGTGAACACCACTTAAGGTATGAAAGGAACAGGGACAGGGTCATGTCAGGACTCGTCTACAGGTGCATGTCTACATCCAGTAAAACAGAGCCTCCAGTTAGCCTGGTGCACAGCAGAGGAGAGGATGAAAACCTGAGAGTGCAGAGTCAGTGTGAAACGTCAGCAGGTTTGATCACACGTCAGTGAGACAAAAGTGTCTGCAGTGTCTCACCTGTCTACCTGAGGGGTGTTATCCTAATGTGGTGGCACCTGTTGGCCTCCACCAAGTTTAGAAATGCCTGTTCCTTCTTAGTGGCTACATTTACATGCATGCTAACATTCCACTATTATTCAGAATGTGACAATATTCTGAATTTGGTGCAGGTCATGTAAACAGCACAGTTCATTTGGATATTCTGAGTTAGGCCTTTTTCAGCATTCAGTATTTCCTGATTAAGACATGGAATATGTTGGTATTATTGGGGTTTTAATAGCATTCTTTGGAGTATACACCACATTTGGAATATGTGTCTCAATAGGGTTTTTTACCACAGTTTGCAACACATGGCCTCTTGCTTGTTTACAGTCAGCTCTGTTCATTGTCATGGATCATCATATCCTCATTGAACGGCTTGTATGATATCCTGAAAAATTTCACAGGAATCATTTTGCAGGTTGCAAAACACTTTTCTTATCTATTTATTTATTTATTTTTATTTCACAGTAATTCCTAAAAATGGACAGGCAGATACTTGCTGTAGCTCTGGTTAATGATGAGAGGCTGTCAGCAAATAGTTTGTTAGGCACAGGGAAACAGAGATCTGTACGGGTACATGAGCCCCTAAAAAAGAGGGTGGATCACGGGGAGTACCAACAGTTGGTCCAGGTGCTTCTCCAAATGCTATGCATTTCTGGGCATATTTTAGGATGACTCACAGGCAGTTTGACAACCTGCTGTCTATCGTCGGGCCTAGCTTCAAATTATCTGATTGGACAGGTATGAAAAAGCGAAGATGATGTGGGACGCTCTTCTGCTCTAAGTTGAAGTTTTTTCAACTTGAGGATTTCAGAGCGCCCCGGCAAAAATGGCAGGTGCCTAGAGCGCAGAGACATGAGGCGCGCAGAAATGCAAGGCGCATAGCAATGCAAAAACAATAAGCAAAATCTTATGTCTCATTAAAAACAGTTAAAAAAAGCTGCCTCCAGCTGCTAAAGTGCTGTATGTGTGATCAGGGCCTAAGAATTAGGACTTCACAAATTATGTTACTTCCTTAATGTAAAGTTATGTAATTAATGTAAAGTTACGGAGTTTAGGTTAAGGTAATTTAAGTTACTATGGATAGGTTTAGCAAAAGAAACATGGTGAGGATGTAACTTAAAATGACTCGAAGGTCACTCGGTCCCAAGCACACATTTCCTGGGAAAAGACTACGTAGGACCACTCCCTAGTTTAATCCCGATAGTGCATTGGTCATGTGATCGCAGCTTTCCAAAATATGTCAGTTATGCATGAATAAGTGGCTCATGATTACGTGAGATCTGTACAAATTAGGATGCATTATTTTTCATAGGAAAATTTACCAACAGTTTATGAAAACTGCCTGCATTGATCTGCTAATGACAAACCAACACACCAACAGTTTGCAAGGCTGTGGGGTAGAGAAGCATGCCCAAAAGAAAAGCCCACATTTTTAGTCAGAAGGAGAAAAATACCTACTTTAAACATCATGAAAGACTTGTATATCAACAGGTTTTGGGTATGAGCAAATATCGCAACACTGACCTTTTCAAGTAGGTGATTGAAGGAATGAAAGACAGAGGTTGTGTTCACACGGCCAAACAAGTCCGTCACCAGCAGAAAACTCTTGAAAAACCCTACTGTGACACAAAGAAACAAAATGGCACAGGCAGCTCCAGCTGTTCCACTTGTCCAAATTTTGACATGATAAACAACATGTAAGGGCACACTGATCAGAGTATGCACTGTTGCATGTAAACAGGAGTATTAGTGGAATATTCTTTATCATGAGTCATGTAAACAGCTCAGTAGGAATATTGTCTTTTTCTAAGTAATTGCAAAAAGTGTAATATTTTGTGCTTGTAAACATAGTCACCATCTCTGTCTCTCTCTCCTGGGCTCCACATTTCCAGTTTTGGGTTTGGTATTTTGTTGCCTTCAACACCAGCACAAACACATTTCTTGCTCATCCATACATTCAACACCCCACATTTATCTTTGACATTTGCTAATTAGCAGAAACGCAAAGAACAGCTGAGGCTGACTGGAGTGTCTTTAGCTTAGGTATTTCAATCAAGATATTGAAAATATTGAAATTTTAATTTTGATTATAAAGTGTCATGAAAAGTCAGATATTAATTCATCCTGAGGGGAACATGAATGTCTGCACCCTATGTCATGGCAACCCATCCAATAGCCCAACTCAATCAGAAGAGACTGGTGAGTGAAGTTAAGATAATTGTTCAATACAGATTACAGGTGTTCAGATTAACAGATGATGTGGTGATTTACATTTGACAGGGAGACTTTGGCACAGAGGGAGATTGGTAATTGAGGGGCATCTGAGCAGCAGTGAGATAAATCCTCCATGGAGTCCAGACACTGATGGCTGGAGAGGCTGATGAATCTGCAAAGACCAGGTGGTGATGGGTAGGAGGAGGGGGCACACAACTGCAGCATGAACATACTAAAGGCAGAAAGAGAATTATATTTATTAAAGAGACAGCAACAAGATGATACACAATGGTGTTTCGTTATGCTATTGGTTAAATGTGAGTGGCTAATAGAACAGCTGATGTCTGAAGTGACAGACCCAGACAATGACAGCATGAAATGGTGCAAAAGCGTGCGTGTGAGGGGTGAATGACAAGAGAAATACATTACAGTTATATATACATATATATATATATATATATATATATATATATATATATATATTTTTTTTTTTTAAGACAGAAGGTGCTAAGTGTTCTTGTGCTGAATGAAACCTCAGTTAACCTAACTAGAAAAAAAAACAAAACAGCAACACTATCTAGTAGACTGAAAAAGCAAGTGATTCTATTATTCTTGCACCAAAAGTTGTAATAAAATGCGTTTCTGCAAAAATGTATGATTTATGCAAAAAAAAGACCAATAATTGGCATCTGTGTCTATACATATATAGCTCAGCTGGATAGCTCAGTGGTTTAGCGTGGAATTCCGGTCAGGGCCGGGCAAGTGACACATATCCATTCCGGACCCTTAGACAAGGTCTATAATGCTGCCTACCTCACACTGAGTGAGTCAGATCAATAAGATCCGCATAAGGTGTTGGGGAACAAGAGCAGAGAGAGCAGAGAATATGGAACGGTTTCTACTATAGCTACTACATGCAGAGGGTGTGGGTGCTATATATGGATAGATATATAGCACACCCAACATCTAGGCTGACAAAGAAACAACATCCACAAATGGCAACTGCTATCGCAACTAGAGATTGATGAGGTATAACAAACATGCTATTGCGAGGGGGAGCGAGGACGACAGGTCAAAGAAATTGGGTGCCAAACCCCTGTGACACAGATTCCCTAACAGCAAGGGATTTAATGAATAAACTGAAATCCTGGCACCCCAAAGCTGATTACCAAGGCTAAGTGAAAAATTACCCTCTGAAAGTCTGCAAGATTATGTGAATGCAGCACTACAAACTATCCCCACAAGGACCATATCAGTTCGACATGGGGAGAGGTTTGTCAACTCTCAGAGCTACAGAAAGTTGTGGTGAAGAAAGGGATACCTAGGAAGTACAAAAAACTATACCTGAGGCACTGGAGACTGCCAAGAAGAATAAATAAGATGTTCTCCACCAAACCATCCAAAGTGTACTCTCAGTGGCAAGGTAAAAACATGAGAACAGATCCACCCAGGGCTGAAATTGAACAATACGGGAAGAGCACATGGGAGGAGGAAGCACTGCATAACACCGATTCTAAGTGGCTAGTGGATCTAAGAGCAGACCACAGCAATCTCCCAGAACAAGAGTCAGTTACCTTTACAGCAGCAGACATCCAAGAAACAGTGTCTGAAGAGCTGGACAGCACCGGGCCCTGACATGATCCACACCTACTGGCTTAAGAAACTAACTGCACTCCATAAACACCCAGCAGCACAAATGAATCAGCTGCTGATGGATTGGTCCCATCCAGAGTGGTTGACCCAAGGACGGACAGTCTTGATCATGAAGGATCCCTAGGAGGGCGCGGTCCCATCCAACTACCGGCAATAACCTGCCTCTGACAAACATGGAAGCTCCTGTCAGGCATCATAGCAGCTAAGATGAATAGGCACATGGCAGAATATATGAGCAAGGCCCAGAAAGGAATTGGTAGTAACACCAGCCACTGGTCGATGGAGCAGTTACCCAAAGCTGCAAAGTCCCTGCACTGGAAGCCCCAAGGTCAGAATGGAAGACCTAAAGTGGTTGAGAATGACCAAGCTAAGATCTTGTGGGACTTTCACCTCCAGACTGACAAATTGGTGATGGCTAACCAACCGTATACTGTGTTGATCAACAAACAACAGAAGAAAGCAGTGGTGATAGATATAGCAATCTGGAGCGACAGCAACATCAGGAAGAAGGAATATGAGAAGCTCGAAAAATACCAAGGGTGAAAGAGGAGCTAGAAAAGATCTGGGGGGATTTATATATTTATATCAAGTAAAATTGGCAACAATAATGACATGTGAAACAAATAGTCACAAATAGACTGATGTAGTAATAAAAACTGAAATGCAACAATTGCTCTTTAAAGGTCCATTTGTAGGATTTAGGGACTTCTACTGGCAAACATGGAATATAATATTTCTAACTATGTTGTCATTAGTTTAAAATTGCCTGAAAATAAAAATCATTGTGCTTTCATTACCATAGAATGAGCTGTTTGTATCTACATATGAGCAGTACCTCTTCCACAGAGTCCACAATGTTGTTCTACAGTAGCCCAGAACGGACAAACCAAACACTGGCTTTAGATAGGTCCATTCATGTTTGGCATTGGCCACTGTAGTTCTAGCCCTACAGCCCTAGTTCATAACACAGCTGGATGGCACCTGTCGCAGTGGTATGATACACCGCTGTACAACGTCAGGTTAAAACGGTGCTGTAATGTAAGCTGCTGGGAAGTCCCTATTGGGCAGATGGGAGTGGTGATGGATGGGTCCAACAAACCTCGGACCTTCACCTTGGAGCAGAGTGTTTGTTTTTCATATGAATGGTTAGCCAAACCATGATGTTTTTTCCAGACCTAACCACATGCTTTTGTTGACATTTCAGTGTTGGTTGTGGCGTCTTGGAATGTCAACAGCAGTCGCAGAAGGATACCTTGTGCATAATATGGAGACATGAAAGGCCACTGAAAAAGCAAAAATATGCGATGACTTAGGATGAGAGCATAAACTTCAACAAAAAAGAATCCCATCTATTACACTAATGGCCTCAAAAATATAGTATGTAAATTGTGTGTCTTACAATGCAAAGACATGAGTACAGAAAGTAAATAGTTTAGTGATGTGGTTAACCTTCAATCAGTCCTCATCACTCTGACTCTGACTGACTCCAGTAGCATTCATTATAAATATATCTTCTGTCTCATGGCAGGACATTTTGAAGCTCAGGCACAAAGAGGATGAAAGCATCATCTCCTATTGTCTTTACAGTGACCTTGGAGATACTGCAGAGGACCTGAGGGAACACGAGGGGACATAAAATGATGCATCGTCTGTCATGAAGATAGGAGGCGAGCTTTTTATCCCCTTTTAAAAGCCCTGCTGAAAGACAAAGGCAGCCTCATGGAAAACAGGTGTCTCCTCTCAGTTTTGTCTCTGAATATTTAAAATTTATCCCCAAGAAATTATTATGAGGAGTGAAGCATGTGTTTTTTGTATACTGTTAGAGGACAGACATGAATAACTGAGATAAATGTGATGAAAACTTCCAGTAATAGTCTTTTATTTGAACCAGGAACTGACCTGTAATTATATATCTAAATGAAAAAAAAGAACTAATTTGTTGTTTAACATTTGATAAGACATAATTCTTTAAATATTACAGTTTATTTCCTCTCTGGTAAATTATACATTTTTGCTACTGTTTATGATACACACTGGAATTAAATGAAATGCTCTAAAATAAGTGTACATGTTGTGAATTTTGTTGTATTAAAATGATTTGAAACCTTCCGAGTGTTTGATGTGATGTCAGTTTGTGTTTTTAGGGGTCACTTTCCTGCACGACATTCACTATAAGCAGCTGTGAGGGGAAACTGTTTCATCACCTTTAATAAATGGAAACTTATTTTCTCTGTGGCCGGTGGTTGCAAGTGGAAGAAAAAGTTGCAGGCACACCTGACAGCTGACCTCCCTCAGGTGCTGTCTTTGGGGACGGAGGGCTGGAGTGTTTTTCTCCTCTGTCAGTTATGACACAGTGACAGAGGAGGGACAATCATGTGTGTGAGCGACCATCGGACACAAAATGACGAAAGGTGAAAGCTATTGTTGCTAAAAATAAAGCCTGCGATGAGAACAGGGAGATTTCGAGTTGCAAGGTGAGACTGACAGAGAGAGAAGTGACTTGCTGGCAAGCAAAGCAAGTCACTTTAAGTTTAATTGTCTTTACTGATATGAAGTGAAGGCAGAGGTTGCATGGGATAGAAACATGTTGACAAATCAGAAACACACTTGTCAGTAGGGTGCTTTAACACCTGTAGTTGGCTTCATTTAGTCTGCACCGGAGGATTAAATGCTACTTTGTTGCATTTTAGTTTTGGTTTAGTTCCTGTTCACACTGACTTTTTACAAACAAACCAAGAAGAGTAAAGATGAAGTTCTACCAACTGACAGGTAACTCATTGATTCGACAGTTTTGGTACTTGTCATCCTGCATTATCAGGACCCATGTGGGGAGATCACATTCTGGTGACTGACAGGAGTTTATGCAGCAGCACTTAAATGCTTTTAAAGTGTTTATATTTATGTTCTTTGGTTTTACAAAGAGCTCATAGAGAGATAACTAATTGTAAGCATTATTAATAGGCTATTATTAGACTATATATCGATTGCATGTCACGAATAATAGCTAACATAGAGACAGGATACAAAGAAAGTGTCTTTTGCAGTAATGATTCAGGGCTCAATACCGTGGGATCACTGTCACACACTTTTTTATTGACTTCCTCAACAGACAAAGTACAATGAATCCGATACAATGATATCAGTTTTAACAGTTTTTTAACCATGGGATACTTTTCTCAGTTTTTTTCTGATCATGTTTAGGCACTCACAGAAAATAAATTGAAGTAAGATGTTGCTTATTAACCAAAATCATTCTTCCCCTAACTTAAGTGCTTAGGTTGCCTAAACATAACCACATACACTCTTGGGCATCAAAGTCCTGGACATTGTACATCCACCATACACCATGAAAAAAAATGGAGCCGGCTGACATAATCCTAACAGCAATAACATTTCCTCTAAAGCATATTTTGGCAAAAGGAATTAGTGGTACAAATGTAATTTTTAGTAAACAGGGTTTGGCGAGAGATGCTTTCAACCCTCCTTCTTATTTGTTTCGGACAATCCACTAAAGCTGAAATGCCAAAAAAAGCAAGTCAATGTACATTTACAGCTCTTTCAAGTTTTGTATCCCTCTTATCTGTAGTGCCACACCTGGACATCAGACACAAGCGATAGCCCACTGTTTGGTACTGCAATGTCAAAGATAATTTAATTCAACACCTGTAAAGCGAACAACTCAGAGTACTTCACGTCTGTATTCTTGTCATTTGCCTTGTATCTATTTTGCTAAGATCACACTTCAGCACAGGTACATTTTTACTGTTTTGTGAAGTAGGAAGTACGTAGGAAAATGAGAGCACATTGAGATCAGCGGTGGACTTAGGGTGTCTGAAGGGCAGGGGCAGAAAAAAAGAGCACCCGCATGCAGAAAGATTTCCAGCATGTAGGCAGGGGCGTAGCACCAAATTCTGGCACTATGCATAAGCACTCCTAATGCCCCCCTACCTCTCCTCTCTTGATCCACTTCTCTCTCAGCCACCTTTTGATTTTTTGTTACAGTGTCAGTTTGCTTTCTTTCCCTTTTCCTCCTTCCTTTATTTCTTCCTTTTTTTCCTTTTCTAGGACCCTGATTTCCCTTTTATGGGTAAAGACATGACACTGTGCATTGGTGCTCCAGCAGAATAAGCAGTCACTCACTCAGCTCGAGGTACATTTAGAGACAAATCCTAGTGCTTGGATTAAACCATTTTGCACCTTTAAGAGGAGAGAGGGGCCTCAAAGAGCTTCCACTGCGTTTTTTGTACCTAGTTCAGCCTTTCAACTGATTTATTTATTTATTTATTTCCTTGGCAGTCATCTCTCACATGTTAGTAACTTGAATTAAAAAGGCTTCAAAAATTTCTTGTTGTCCCATTGTCTTGCCTTTAAGCTGGCAGTGGAGGTAGTAAAAGTGCTGGAATTACACCTGTGTGAATGGGTACAACCAGCAGGACAGGACCATGGGCAGGATGGGTGTGACTTATTGAGATGTTATGTGTGTAACCCACTGTTAGAGATTTGTAAAGCAGCTAGAAGCCGTTAGCAGCTAAATTAAAAATGGAAGAACAGCCGCTGAAAATGTCCGCAAATTGTGATAACAATACATTCCAACAGCTCCTTATCCTTCAAGCAAAGGACGAGATCAGCCACCATATAACTGGGTTGGTAAAAGATTGTTATTGCCATCTTCTGCCATTGTTATGGTTCAGAAAGTGCTGCTAACTCATATGTATATGTCACATAAGAGGCCTTGTTGTTGTGTTAAACGTCACACCTGTGACACCTCTTTTGTTTTTGGAATGTCGGCATGTTATGTAAAATCACACACTGTAGTGGCATGATGCCACCATTGTTTAGTTCTGTGTAAAAATGCACAGGCAGAATATAGAAGGGACTTTGTAGTGACCCTTTATCGCAATCTCAGTGTAAAAAGGGCTTAAGTTTCTCTTAAGGTACAGTATCTGAGTAAATGTACTTTCCACCATTGTATAAGCAAAACATTTCTATGAATGCTTAGTTAAACGGGCTGCATTTATATAGCACTTTTTAGCCTTAGCAACCACTTACAGTTGCGTTACAACATAAGCATCATCCACCAATTTATGCATACATTCATACACTGGTGCCTGAAGATAGTATAAGTGGTGCCACTTGCTCATTAGATAGGCCGTTAAGAGCAGTTTGGGATTTATAATCAAAGATACCTCTACATGTAGACTGCAGGGGCCACCAACCTTCCACATAGGAAATGACTGCTCAACCCCCTAACCATAGCTGCCCCATGTTCTGTCTGTAAAAGGACAGCAAAATCAGAGGCACAACATCCCGGAGGTGATTTATTTATTTCACTTAACATTTCCCTTGTGCTCATTCCCATTACTATTGCTGAAGAGGACATCAGGGCCATAACAACACAGGGCATTGAATCATTAAAAGATATATACAAATCAAACAAATGTTCCTTCATTATTGTTAGAAACACATTAAACTATTACATTGTTTCCTTATAAATGAATGTAACAGGTCTCAACCCATCCTCGATTGTGAAGTATAGTAGAGTGCAGGAGTCACTTCAGGGATGTTGCATGATGCAGACAAGTGTAAAGGCCAATGCATGGCCCAGGATCTGATGAACTCCCCCGGGGGCTCCAGGGTTACACTGGTACATGTTTTGTTTTCCACTTAACAGCCTTGATTAAACCTGGAAAGAAAGACAGTTACCATGGGCATCTCACCTGTGGAATTAATTATCGTCACAAAGATAGAGGAAGGCTCACTTAGCGTCTACTCATTTCCTAATAAACAATCTGTGCTGCAGCGTCTCTCATCACATTTGGGATTCTGACTCTAACCAGGTAAGAACACCTCACTCATCGACAAGATTCTGTTTCTCAGTCTTAGTTTTAATTCATGAAATATGTAAATCATGAAACATTTTCATTGTCAGGAAGCTGCAAGAGTTCTCATCCTTCCAGCAGAATGCCGAGCCAGCTTGAGGGTGCAATGGACGCGCTGATAACAGTTTTCTACAACTACTCTGGAAACGACGGAGACAAATACAAGCTCAATAAGGGCGAGTTAAAAGAACTCCTCAACAGTGAGCTCACTGACTTCCTCACGGTAAAGTGTACATTTCAATGTTAAAATTGCACTGCTGTTGGTTTAGTTTGCTGTTTATCCAAATAGAGAATTTTACATCATAAAGCAGAATTTTCAGATTGGTTTCTGAGCAGGAACCAATGTCTTTTAAAGAAAATAGTCAGAGCAAAAAGCTGAAGGAGAAGAAAACAGGGCCCCTCCTTCTTCCCTGCTGTTGTGTTTTTGCTCAGCCCCTGTCAGTGGAGCATGTGCAGGCAGTGCCAGACCTTGCACATCCTGCGCCCTTTGGTTAGGGTTAGGGTAAGCCCTTTGTGTGGCACCCCAGTTGGCTGCTGATGTCACCAATTGAAAGATCTGCCACTGTCTGCAGGAAGACTTTCCTGTGGACTTTAAGCCTTTATGTCTTGACAGTCAAGTCATCAGATTGAAGCAAGTGAAGTGAACACAACGCAGGACAGCTATGTTCACTCACATCTAAGCTGTAAAAGCCTCTGTCACTGACAGCTGATATCCTCTCTGTTACTAACTGTTTCTTCAAATACAGAGTGGCTGGAATATTTGTTTAAAAGTGGATGAAACATTTTGTCATATTTGTCATAAAATTATGACTTTTTAAATTTTTAAAATCTTTTTTAAATTATTCTAATTTTTCCTGTTGAATTTATTTTCACAGAAGGAACACAGTCTGAAGTATTTCACTGAAGTGAAATGAAATGGCAGTTCAGTCAGATTATCAGACTTGAATGATACATTTTTAAAAAATATAGCTTTGTTTAAATTAATGAATGAACATTAAAGTAGGCAAGAGCTATTAATAAAAAATGGTTATTCATATATGCAATATGTACAAATAGATACCTGACTCATTCAGAGCAAAGCCGAAGATCTCAACTCACCCTAGAGCCACCCTGATTGGGAACATGTTAGTGCACCAAAGTGTGACCTTTACATCTCCCCCATTTCCTCAGGAGATCTGTAATGAATTCACTAATTAAGAATTTTTACCATTTACTTTCACTAAAAGTAAAATTAGATAGGCATGTTTTCAGATGGTTTAAATAAGAGAATTCTGACCCTGTTTAAGGAAATTGTTTTCTCATTGATTGCTCTCCTGCTGTCAGAGAGTAACTGCTGGTGGCTCTCACATCACATCACATCACATCACAGCACTGTGTGAAATAAAGGATGTGAAGAGGGAGATAGATGAGGTCATTTCAGATAAGCCCCGGCCCCTGAGTCAGTGTGATAGCAGTGTGGGCAAGCGTGCGATTTCAAATGATTGAGACCAACACGTTAACAAAACAGACTGGGGCCTGAGAGTCAAACCTCTGATGCCTTCAGAAATCTTTCTTTCCTTTCACTTCTTGTCCTCCCTCATCCGGACGGGAAGCCTCAGGTGCTCACACATCATCATCAGTGGCCCATATCGCCTCCAAATATAGACACTCCCATGATGTCATCACATCCCCCGGGCTGTAGTCACCTCTGAGTATAGACGCAGCCCCATCCAAACATTCACCCTCAGTTTCCTCTGACAGAATACACTGGCACTTGCACACCAAGGCTTGACAGATGACTGTATATATAGTGTTCAGTTTAGAAATGAGAGGGTAATATTAAAAAGATGCTTCCCAGACTGAAACTCCAGACAGCAAAGGAAAAAAACTTAATTTAATTTATAATTTATAATTTTTCTATATTTTCTAATCATTATTTTGAATGAAAACCATAAAAAGTTGATGTTAAATGTCTAGCTTCAACTGTCCAATCAAATGATAGCAAGAAACCCCCAAAAAATATTTAAAATATTTTTTAATTTCCTTTCCCACTGCACAAAAAAACCTGCTAACAGCTGCTACCATCTGGCTTTTTAATGTAATGGGAAAAGGTACAATCAGCACACCCAGGTTAAATGACTCTGCAGTAGACACGAGTATTTATTGGGTCCAGCTCTGATTAGCATTGATAAAAACAGTGCATCCTGGTGAATGTGTTAATTTTAGCCCCTTAACCGGTGAGATGCAATGATGCGACACCACAAAATACAGTCCGTCACCACCGAAGCAGCACTTGAACTTCAATCCAAATTAGTCTACACCAAGTTTGAAAAAGAGACTGAATATACGAAGAGACATATAAAAAGAGGTTTTCACTGGCCTCCATGCTGCTTTCTACTGTTTACTAACGTGTTTTCTATTTATGATCAATTGTAGCCCTTTTTATACAGAGATTGTGCTATAGGGCCACAACAATGACCCGTCTTTGTGCCGCCTTTGCATTTTTACACAGAACCAAATAACAGCAGCATGATGCCAGGCCTATGTGTGAATTTAGATGGCATGCTGGCATTGCGGAGGCAAAAGAAGCGTGATGGGCGTAACATGTAATACAACAGTGTCGTGCCTTAGTGTGACATAGAACATACACATCAGCAGCACTTGTAAACAATAACAATAAAATAACATGGCGAAAACAGTCATTTACTGTCCCTGTTATATGGTGGTTGATTTCATCCCCTGCTCAGAGGGTAAGGAGCTCACTGTTTTCCCAATTTGTGGACACTTTTAGATATTGTTCTTCTTCTTCTAGTTAGCGGCTAACCGTATCCAGCTACTTCGGTGGGTTGCATGCCTAACATGTTGTCAAAACATCACACCTGTGTCACCTATGATCCCGTCCTGCCAGCTGGCCCTTTTATGCAATTGTCCTTTTTGCAGTACTACCTTCGATGCTGCGAGACAACTCTGTCCAACCATTCTGTGATTGTACCTTGATCATTTTGAACAAGTTCAATCTGTTAAAAAAATATTTAAATGAATACCTTATTGTACCAGAGGCAGTGTGAAGCAGCAGAGCATCCTTGTGGATGATTTTACTTTTCACATTAATTCATTTAATTAATTTAGTACCAGTTACTCTTCCAAACCTTGCAATCAATTGCATTATCAGTTAGTAAAATGCAATACACACACAAGAAGCTGGCAGCAACCCTACGCTAAAAGATAGAGTCTGCTAAGCAGGTAGAAAATCCCACTCCTCTCCGTCTACATGACGCTTTGCATCAGTGCCTCTGCATGTCGGCCGTTACCAGACTATGCTAGCTGTTGGATCCACTTAGTCATTATATTCACATTACTGATGGTTATCAACATTTTATCAAAAATCTCATTGTATAAATATTTTGTGAACGCACCAATAGTCAAACCTACTATGCTGTTGCAATATCAATATTGAGGTATCTGGTCAAAAATATCATGATACTGGATTTTCTTCTTAATGCCCAGCCCTCATGAACTAAGCTCAAATGTAGCTCTGAGTCTTTTGGAACATAAAAAAATCAAACCAACCTAAAAAAAAAAATGTAGCAGCACTGAGGGGATATTTTCCTAATAAACTAAAATCCATCTGAGTTTTTGCCCTTAGTGTGGAGTGGATTTTAATTTCAACCTTTGCTTAAACTAGTTGACTTTAATGAGCTGTGCAACGTAAAGATCAGCGGTGCCTCAGAGGTTAGGGGGTGTAAAAGGAAAGCCATGTCTTGTCTCTGGATCCTGGAGGATATGAGCAAAAGCAATAAATGTTGGGTGTGATCAGCTGCAGCTCATGGCTCATTTAGCAGCAACATCACTCTGCTCTCCACTGGACACGGATGGCAGCTTTTGCCTTGAGTCAATATGAAGCTCCAATAACAATCAAGTAACTCTGTGGCTGTCACTCATTCAACATGGACAGACTGTTAATTCCTATATCATGAGCTATATCTATGTGTTCAGAGGTATTTTTAATTGCTTGGACAGGGATCTGAAACGTCAGTGCTTTTGGCTTACATGTCAGAGATATACAGGAGAACCATAAAGAGACTGAAAGCTACAGAGCATCGTGTTTGTTGGTCTAATATTCTCTTTTTATTTTCTATTTTTCAGTCTCAGAAGGATCCGATGCTGGTGGAGAAAATCATGAACGACTTGGACTCTAACAAAGACAACGAGGTGGATTTCAATGAATTTGTTGTGTTGGTGGCCGCCCTGACTGTTGCCTGCAATGACTTCTTCCAAGAGCAGAAGAAGAAAGCCAAGTAGATGTCTGTAGAAAACCAGCTGTAAATCTTAAATTGTCTGAAAATATCATCAATTGTCCCGTCAGTTGAATGTAGAATCATTTGTAGCTCTTCCCAATGTATAGCTTTGGGAATGTAATATTTATGAATGTAAGCACTCAGTCATATTGTCACAGATTAAAAAGAAAAAAGGTTAAAAAAAAAAAAAGACATTCAACGTTCAGCCTGGAGCTGTTAAACAGTGACTTTGTGATCTCAAATCGAGTATCAGATTATAGTCGTTTTTATATTAGAGTGATGTTTGTGACAAGAAATACAAAAAAAAAAAATGTCACCGTGTTGTCATTGTCACCTATTTTTTTGTGTTTGGAGCTGTGTTTTATTCCATATTTGGGTGCATGACAGTAAGAGCTCATCTCCCCTAGTTGTGTGTACACAGTGAAAGAGGGCACAGTACGTTCAGGTCATTACTGACGATTAACTGAGTGGCATTAACCTTTAAAAAGACACCTTTGTCATCAAAAAAATGTTTTAAAATCCTTCATTGTCATTTATTTTGTTTTTCCCAGCTGAGAGAGTCCCTGCTCTAATATAAATGTCAAAAGTTGAATATTTCATAATTGTCTTTGGAGGCGTTGTCACAGCCTGATGGTGCATTAAGTAGGAAACATTTTTGTCCCCTGACCCTCTTGCTGTCAGTCTGTGCTCCCAAGGTGGAACACTTTTTCCTTCATGTTGGTGCAAAGCTAGAGTCATGGAAAAACGCACTGGATCACAGTGATAAGAGATTTGCTGTACAATGTCTGTTTGCTAGATTTTTCTTCTTTCCTGATATTTACAATGTTTGTTTTTTTTTGTTTAACAATTTAAAATTCTGACCACTGATCTGTTTTTTTTTTAAACAATATTTGCCTTTACATGGTAAAATAAATCACTTCTACATCATGTGAAAACAAAATGAAGATATGGTGAATAAACAGCACTATTTCATCTGGAAACTTTTTTTTATCATTTACTGGATGCACATGCTGTTTTAACACAAGATGTATTGTTTGTATGCTTGGGCATGTGTGCATGTGAAGTGGTGGAATAAGTATTCATATTCTTTACTTAAGAATTGATACAACACTGAAAAAAATACTCCATTACAAGTAAAAGTACTGCATTTAAATCCTACGTGAATACAGGAGTATTGAAATGTACTTTGAGGTATCAAAATTAAAAGAACTCAGATAAGATTGATATATGAATATATATCACATTCTTTGATTGTTAAAACCCCTGGGAGACCCATGAGCATGTTGATAATCTACATTACTGTCTTTCAGAGGCCGTGGCACCTTTTTAAAACCAGCACAAACATACATAGAACATAGAATGGGGTTGCACACTGACATGCTGCAGTAAGAACAGGCTCCAGTGAGAGTCTCTCTCAATTTAACTGTCAGAAATTTCCAGAACAGAAGTGTTCACTATCCAATTGCTGAAAAATGCAATTCTTACAGGAATCCCCAAATGACAAATCCTGTTTTTTTTCTATGGTGTTCCCCAAGCTCTAGGTGTTTTAAGGGCTTTTGTTTTCCAGGAACCCCTACCCGAGGTTCAACAAAACAGGAATATGTTTTTCCATAATGTTTAAATGTCCCCATCATGAAATGGATGGTTGTAACAAATAAATTTTATACAGCAACAGTCACCATAAATTATGGAGTCACCCCAGAGGCAAACTGCCCTGTCATTTTTTCCTGCTTGTTTGGATTTCGTTAGCAATATGAATACCAAAATATGTATTAATTATAAAACTAGAGCCCAGAGGCTCTAAAAAATTAAGTTGCCATAGGCAGAAATTTCCCACAAGCACTTTTAAAAAATAATGTTACTTGTTCATAAAGTAATACATGGCATTGTTGTTGGTGCCAGACGGGCTGATCAGAGTATTTCAGAAACTGCTGATCTACTGGCATTTTCAAACACAACCATCCTAGGGTTTACAGAGGATGGTCCGAAAAAGAGAAAATATCTAGTGAGCAGCACGTCTCTGGGTGAAAATGCCTTGTTGATGCCAGAGGTCAGAGGAAAATGGCCAGACTGTTTCAAGATGACAGAAAGGCAACAGTAACTTAAATAATCACTTGTTACAACAAAGGTATGCAGGAGATCATCTCTGAACGAACAGCATGTCGAACTTTGTAGCAGATAGGCTACAGCAGCAAAAGACTACACCAGTGCACTCCTGACAGCTAAGAACAGGAAACTGAGGTTACAATTCACACGTGCGCACCAAAATTGGACGATAGAGGATTAAAAAAAACATTTCCTGGTCTGATGAGTCTCATTCAGATGGTAGGGTCAGAATTTTGTGTAAACAACATGAAAGCATAGATCCATCCTACCTTGTATGAACGGTTCAGGCTGGTGGTAGAGGTGTGATGGTGTAGGGGATGTTTTCTTAGCACACTTTGGGTCCCTAATAAAGTGGCTGGTGAGTGTACATATAACCTTTTTGGACTGTAAAAAGTATAGGGGTTTGAAAAAGTTCTGGGGACATGTCCTCTGTATCACCTTACTAAATTTTGCCTCCGGATATTGGATAATATTACAGTTAGGACAGTTAATTAAATTTAATCATCTGAGAAGTTTAAATGGGACTTTTCTCTTTGGTGGAACTGCTAACCACTCATATAGTAGTAAAACCAAAAATAAGAAATTGTAGTGTATTTTTTAAAATCATCAAATGTATTTAGTTTAAGTATGTAAACCCTTAACCTAAAAGTAACTATAGCTGTTAAATAAATGCAACAGAGTGAAAACTACAGCATTAACCTCTAAAATGTGGTAAAGTAGACGTATAAAGCAGCATAAAAAGGAAATAGGCTACTTAGGTGAAGTGCATGTGTGTGTGAGTGTGTGAGAGTGAGTGTGCTGTCATTCAGCTTTTTACTCACTCGACATCTCACAAGGCGAGAGAGGACTGTGCTTTTGGGAAATGACTGTGTACCATGTCTCAATGACATGTGGCAATCCCAGTACGCACGGACCACCTGGGTCCAACAGCATCAGCCAATCACACGGACGCAACTTTCCCTCAAGCAGAAATGCTTATATTGTCACCTTGGGGAGGATGAAAGTGTAGATTCAAGCTGCTTCTTCTGAGGGTTTTCCTCTGTGCGTTTCTTTTCCCAAAATACCCAAGCAGACAGTTAATTTGGGATGACATTCTCAGCTGTGACGTAGAGGAAAATTACTGAAACCCAATACAGTGGCAAAGTGTGGCGCTTTTATGCACGCAGATGGTGCTCACACAAACCCTCACCGTTACAATGCAATTTGTCTATGATTGGCTGTAATGGAGCACGATAATCACCCTATCTCCCATGGGAAGATGCCACGCAGTAATTATGTTTTTTGTTCCATTTTTAAAAGGTTGCAATCAATTATAAGTGTCATTTGATTATTTTGAATGTGGATGTTTATTTTCTCACCCTCCACTTTCACATACACTCTTCAGAATAACTGTCCCTTCATTTCCTGTGGCTACACGTCATGTTCAGGAACTGGCTTTCAGCAGAGGAGACTTTCCTCACTGTTCGTAAAGTTTGAGTCATGTGTCGTGAGCAGCTCTGATAGTCATCTGTATCAGTATAATCATGAGGTCCTGTTCGTGTGAGGGGGAAATTACTGGCAATCAAGAGATTGACAAAAAAAAGACAAAAATGTTTGCACCTGAAGTGCACACGCAAGTCTTAAATTTGTTCAGTCTCAATCTAGATTAAAGCAAATTATAGGAACAACATTAACAGAGTATTAGGCTCATTTTTTATGGCTGCAGCAGAAACTAAATATAATAATTGGTCTGTTAATTAGTAGAAGTCTCCATTACTCTGGAATTACAAGGAGACAAGAAACTCTGGTCGCCATAAAGAGAAGTGGGTGGAAGACTGCTTGAAAAAAACCAAGTGATAATTAACAAAAATGTGAGGTTCAATTACATTTTTAGGATGACATTTCTAAAGGGAGGATGGAAATAACAGTTGGAGAAATTCTAGGGAGGAAAAACACCAGATTAAAGTCCAGGCAAAGTAAAATGAGAGATTTCTGTCTAAACATATCAACAATTAGGTAATACTTGCTGAAAACTTGTCAGAAGACTTTGAACTATATAGTGGTGAATTGTGGAGTTAGACTGTTAAATTGTTATAACCATTTTTGTTTCCAGGGTTTTTGGGTGGGCTTAATATCATAGCTTTATGACGCACTAGAGCCATCCTTAAAATAACCCCTTTCCCTACTACAATGTAAATAAAGCAGGATTCATACTACACGACGCAGACCTCCTGTCTGTTATTTCACAGATAAGAAACAATATATTGTGACGACAATACAGCCCCCACAAAATAGCATTTTAAGTCTCGCGTGCGATTTATCCTGACTTCATACGTGTAGAGAAAATCTCCAGTCATCGCTAGGCTAATTTATACAATGTAAAATGCCATAGACTTGTGCTAATAACACTAGCATGTTGTATTTTTATGGAAACCACGTTTAGCATAAGACAGTTCTTTTGTCGGTGAACCTTGTGAACTGTAATGGAGCCAAATTTCGTAACGTTACCTTTGTTAAATGTTGCTGATGTCCTGGGCTTCATATGAGTAGAGGAAATCTCTGCTAGCTGCTAGGCTAATTTATACAATGTAAAATGCCATAGGCTTGTGCTAATAACATTAGCATGTCGTATTTTGGGGGAAAATGTGTCCAAATAAAGACACGTGCTTTGTCTGTTAATGCTGCGAGTTATAGTGAAGCCAATTTGTGTACTTGTAATTAAATTGACACTATTAAGTCATGTCTAATGAGTGTTTTGGTTGTGTTTTGATTCAACTAAACTTTACAGCACTTCAGAGAAACCCTAATGTTTTGGAGATGTAACTGCAGAATGACACAGGCACAACACCATGCAAGTATAAATTTAGGCCACATGCGCATAGGCATAGGCCCTGCATAGAGCTGACGCACAAGTACAAATTCGCCCTTAGAACTAACAATGGAGTTCGCTACATTCGACAAACTCTCTCAGCTCTTTCACTCTAATAAATACATGAATAAACAACTTTACTAAATGCCACACTAACGTACCTTTTAGTCTTCAAGCCCAAAACGGCTGCCTGGCCCGGCAGTTACTGCAGTGGTAGTGTGCTTTGTGCTGATGCTAGCTGCTGTTAGCTGCTAATGAGAGTCTGATGCTGGACAGTGATTTTTTAGCAGCTGAAAACCAACACCTTCTCATCAAATATCGCCATTTGGTCAGTGGACCTTCAGGTCTACATGTGACACACTAGGTTTCCTGGGTGCGTCTGTTGTAGACATAGCGGGACAGTGCAAGTTTATGTTTGTTACATGCATTGTGTCTTTTCAAATGCCCAACCAAAACAATGCAGGAATCCCACCCTGTGCCTTGTTACACTGCTGATGTTAGTAGCACAACATAAATACACAACAAAGTATTTAAAAAAAATACACTGGCCCAAGAAAAAAACGCTTTGGTGAACATAACCTCTTACTGTGCTACTGGGTTAAGCTGCTCACAAGAGTCTTCCACTGCTCATGGTGTGTAGGCTGTGCTGAGGGGTTAGCTGCTAGAGTCCGTTGCTTCACAGGGCTTTTTCTCCAGCTCAGCTCCGTCAGCTGACACTCACAGGCAGAGAATACTGCTTATTTTTTCACAATTTTAATGTCTCATTTTGTGTACTTGGAGATTTTTTGAGTCATTTAAATTGGGCTGAGTGGTTATTAACACATTTTTCTGTAGTGTGACAAACGCAGAACACATGTTTATTTTTGCTTTGCCCAGACTTTAAGTCTAAAGAAATTATTAGGATGCTGTGTCTAAACCATGGCACACAGGACAGTTTCTCCTCATAGGTCAGTTTCTCCTCTCCTGTGTCACTCATCCAAATGTAGCTGCTACCTGTGACGAATGTCTTTAAAATATGCCCCAGGCTCTTATCTCCCACATGCTGTCCGGTGCTCCGTTTCGTCACTTTGTGCGTCACTGTTTGTGTCAGAACTCCTCATTAGGAATGACCTGTGTCTGTTTGTGTGTGTGTGTGTGTGTGTGTGTGTGTGTGTGTGTGTGTGTGTGTGTGTGTGTACAGCCTGAGCTGATGATGAGGAAATTGAATGTGATACGGTCCTTTTGGATTAAAGGATTTTACAGAAAAAGGGTTACACAGCTGCAAGTGTTAACAAGACTCTGTGATTAAACAGTGTGTGCATGTGTGTGTGTGTACATCTGTCTAAAATGGCTTCAACACACAGTGGTGCCACCAGAAATTTTTCATAGGGGTGGCCAGATGGAGCAACTGAAAATCTTGGGGTGGCACACCAAAACTAAAAGCCATAACTGAATTTTAGGAATTCTATTATGACTTTTCACCGTGTCCTAACTGAATGCATGAGCAAGCATCAGCAATTAAATCAATTAAGTTTGATTGCATTGTTTTCTATTGGACTGTCCTAACTGCCTGTGATCAACATGGTGCGACACAACGTAATGCATCATGCTGTTTTGAGCTGAAATTTTGTCAGATGCCCCGTTTGAACTTGCCAGCAAGCTAGCTTGTCTTACAAAGTGAAGATGGTGTTACAATATAGTATGGGAGCTACAACAATGATATCTATCTAAGTTACGTGCAGTAGTGTTGTTGTGAGTATGAATAATAGGAAAATACATACTCACCCACTTTTTCACTGGACTCAGACCACAGCTGCTAGTTGTGTATTTTGTTTACATGACGTTGCAGTTCCCTATTAATGAATCCAGTGTGGACAGAAAGCGTCCAGTGTGATGCGATGCAGCGTGATAGTCTGACACTCACCTCAAGTTAGGACACGCTATTAAGGATATACATACTGATATACTTTAGTTTCTCATCTTCTTGTCTCATGTGATGAGCATGGACTAATAACAACATAGTCAACAATTAGCTATGTATCTATACATGTCAGGTGATTCATGGTTCCTCACATATGCTGGTTGTTCATAGGAGTCCATTTATTTTGAGGAACAAAACATTTACTGAGAACAAGCCTGCTAAAATTTGTGGTTTGCTCTTTTCAAAGGATTTGGTGACAATAAGAAATAAGTTTCATATTTCCTGACTCATGTTTGGATCCTTATATGTTTTATTTCATGAATGTACATTATATTCCATTATTTGCTCATATGCTTGAAACTCTGTCACTAACTGAGACAGCTTTCTATCTATCCCCTCTGTGCTCAGTGATGAGGTTAATGAACGAACCTGATGACGCATTCACTCCATGAAATAAATAAGCTAAGACAACATGGTCTATACTGTAGGTTATTTTGTATGCATTATTATTCACAGTATATTACACAGTGTATGTTTTCTATATATTGTGAGTAGAGATGTTGTCCAGAAGTCACTTCACGTTTGTGATGATGACGGTTTGATTGCTCTCCCCTGTTACTCTACAGACTGAGAAAATCAAGGGTGACATTTGAATGTGGCCTTTCTGAGAGGCAAAACTATCAATACTTTGTCACTCACACTGTGGGGGCTTAAAGCAGATGCAGACACTCAATATTTTGAGCGCTGTGCCTGTAAAATCAACACGCCTTCAAACTCATGAATTCTCAAGTATTATTTGTTGTTTTAATGATATACTGTGTATATATTTCAGAAAAGTCATTCTTAATCTGTCTTATTTAGCTAAGATTTTTATATAGCAATAATATTTATTATAATATTTTTCCTTGCAAGTATATTTGTGCAATTAGTTGAATGCCTATTGATTTATTGGTGGGTTTAATTGCAGACTAATTTACAGATCCTCAGTCATGCGTGTACCATGGCTCCAGAGATTGCAATGTCAGTCTGTCACTTCATGTTTTTTTATAGGCTACTACAAAGCTGCTGGGTTGATTGATGATGGTTGTTGTATTGAACTCCTTTGTCACTCTACAGATTGACAGAATCAAGCATGACACTTGAGTCTGGTCTCTCTGAGAGGTAGTACTATCAATACTTGGTCAGTCCACCACTTTTTGCCTTTTAGTGAAATGTCTATTGGTTCCAACATCCACAAATACAGGGATGCAAACAGCTCGCTTTTTGGCGACTCTTGCTTTTTTCATTTGGGTGACTTGTGTAGATCGTGGAGATCTGAGGAGTTTTTTGACAGTCACTATGTCACATTAGGCCATTGATGGAGTCGTAAAATCGCGCCGTGACTTGGCCGACAGACATGACACACTACACGATGGTCCACACCAATTTTCCCTGGTGTGGACGTGTGTGATGTCATCAGGTTATTCTTGTCCTATTTATATTATTATTATTAACATTATTTCAGTCACTGTGTCTGTTCATGTCCCAGCTGAAATGTTGTAGTAACGCAACATGCGCCACCACATGTCAGGTGCTACATGTAAAGTATCGTACGCAAACAATCAAGTCACTGAATCCTCCGCAACCAAGTTCCTGCAAATGTTTAACAATAAAAGCCTATTTAGAAAATAAAGAGATTCTCTCAACTGAAGTTATGATGGGCTTTTTGAAACAGATACAAGAAGTGTTGAGTTTGAAATGATGGCGCGATGCATTAACTTTATCAAGGCAAATGAGAGTGGATAAAAAGTATAAATATAAATAATTACAGAGGGAATAAATAATGGTGGTTTATAATGTAGTCTGTTTCACATGAAGCTGGTAGCCTCTGCAGTTGTGGTAAGTAAAAGCCCAGCCACTATTTTTTAATTTTATTACTTTGTGTGCGTCTCCATTATGAAGAAATGACACTGTTTGCTAGCTTGATGCTAATTGCAGTGTAGCAGCCCTTGGTATCAATAAGACAGTGAAGAGTGCGACTGGTACAAAACTTTATTCCATCATCGAGCACCGCAAAACTAAAACACAAGTTGTTTTGCAAATTTTACTTAGTTTATATTTTCTTTAAAAGCACAAACCTTATTATTATAGTCAAACATAAAACTTATTGCTCACAATTAAAACTGAAACTTAATGCACACAAATATTTCAAACAAACAAAAGGCACATGCTCTCACAACACATATAGGAAACTAAATGTAAAGTTAGTTTTTTTTTAGATTACTTTTTGGGGCGTTTCGCCTTTAATTGATAGGACAGCCAAGCGTGAAAGGGGGTGGAGAGAGGGAATAACATGCAGCAAAATGCCACAATCCAGAGTCAAACTCAGGCCGCTGTGGAAATAGCCTCCATTCACGGGGTGTCCGCTCTATCCACTGTGCCACCATCGCCCCAAATATAAATTTAAAAGTTAAGGAGTAATTACTTCACAACACACATGACAGCATACCTGGGGGTGAGAGATGCAAGACTTGAAATATTTCTTCTTTCTCTTCTTACTAGCAGGAGGGCATCATTCGACATTGTAGGTAGTAGTAGCCTAGTTATGTAAGGTGGCGCCACCTACTGTACAGGAGTGGAACGACTACCTACCTACTACCTACTAGGTGTGGTGTGAAACTGTGTGCGATCAACCAATAGCGTGACTCTCACAGCGAATGTGTGAGAGTTAGCAGCTAATAGTCTACTGTGCACAGGAGTACATCTTAGTCTACCCCTCTTCCAATGTTGGCATCAATGTTCGGTTAGGGCTTTGAGGTTTAGCAACCTGTCTGACTTTGAGATCCTATCAGTAATGTATTGGAATCCCAACTAATCACTTGACGATTGTGAACCAAAAACACAAACTCTTTCTGCTCTGCTCTCCTCTGCTCTGTATCTTGGGTTATTAGAGCCTAGCCTGCTGAGGGACAGGTTTAGCTTATTAAAAAATCAGCATCATCTGGCTATTTTTAAGGTTGTCATTTTCATGCCAAACAGCGCAAACATTCCATAAACATTTCGCATTTTATGTCAATTTCAGAGTGAGCAAGTACCTTGTAGCTGGTATTTCTTCCAAATTAGTGTTAGTGTATTTTAATATTCAGATTTTTTCTTAATCATACAGTTCAGATGTAAAAACTATTGTCCAACACTTAAGGGCACTTGCCCCAGGATATTCAGATGGCTCTTAGTTTGAAACTGACATGTTATTTGTAGTAGGCCAACCTACCCGCTTTGTTCAATGTAAAGAGCATGAAGAAATGTATAAAGATTTGGACCTCTAGCAAGATGGTCATGATGGCTCAATGGATTTGTTCTGTTTTGGAATACACAATATTCTTCCAAATTAGTGTTGGTGTATTTTAATATTCAGAATTTTGCTTTGACAAGCTCTCTCTTTATTGACCATACACCTGTTTGCATCCCTGAAAATATCTGTTGGATTATCATGACATTTTCTACAGATATTCATGTTCTCCTCAGGATGAATTGTAATCACTTTAATGATACCTTATTTTTCCAACACATTCTCATTCAGACCTCATCACATATTGATGTTTGGTCATGAACTTTCCATGTCGAGATATGATATGCAAGGTACCCTGGGTGCATTGGTTTCTGACATTCTGCAACACCATGTCAACCTGTTACATGCATTGTCTGATTTCAAAATAAACTTCTGTTTTCACAGGAAATGTTTAGTTCTCATACAAACCCCTTAAAAATAAATGCACTACGTTGGAATTGACATTTTGTCCTTCAACAATAAACTCACGTGGTTATATTTTGCCACACACAGGGTTGGGTTTAGGCAACAAAAGCACATGGCTGGGTTTAGGAAAAAAGAACAGGATTTGGTTCAGCATGTTAGCATTGTTACTGAAGCATTAGCATTTAGTTCAAAACTCCACTGTGTCAACTGTGTCTGGGGCTCCTCTGTGGAGGCGCAGAAGATTGGGGGTTCGATTCCTGGTCAGGGTGGAGCAATACATATCCAGTGTGCACCCTTAGGCAAGGTTCTTAATGCTGCTAGCCTACCTTCAAAGAGCGGAAACACAAGAGTCATACCACCTTGGATGTTGCGCGAGTCAGCAATGTCCGCATCAGATGTTTAGGGGAACCAGAGAGATCGATTGAGAAATGGGCTACTGGAACAAAACATAGATGGACTAGAGCAGAGAATTAGGACCTCTTGGAATGATACTATATAAATAACCCCAGAAAGAGGGGCTACATGCAGAGATTGTGGGATATATGAATGCTTCGAAACCCAACATCTGACATCTTACATCTGGCCCAACATCTGACGGCTGACAAAAAAACAACTCCTGGCCCAGTGTTCCAACAGCCACAAACAGCAACTTCTATCACAACTAGGGATTGATATGGGACAACAAGCACACTGCAACAAGGAGAGGCCAGGAAGACATGTCAAAGTGGGGATGTCATCTTCATCCCCGCACTCCGAGGCTAGGTACCAAGACCCAGCAAGCCCTTACAACACAGATGCTCTTACAACAAGTTGGGGCTTGTGTTTTAAAAACTTATGTCCTCAGTGGGAATGAATGTTGGCATGTATTCATAAACACATTGCTGGTTTGGGTCTTTTCATGGCATTTGATTACAATAGGAAAAATATAGAAAAGTGCCAGCCTTAAACTGTGGCTTTAAAAATGGAACTGTATTTTTAGACAGCTACAGTGCAGCTTTTTATCCATATATATCTGCAATATTCAAATTTACATCAGACCACTTGAGGTCCTTATCACTACAACATGTACGCACACTAGCGCGCACACACACACACACACACACACACCCTCACCTACACACACACACACACACACACACACACACACACACACACACACACACACACTGATTTCTGCAATAAACTTGTATGTCGTCATCACACCCTCGTTCATCACCAGCTGTGGCTGCAGGTGTCTGTCAATGATAATACACCTGCAGGCCTTTAATCACTGGTCGCCCCATTGGTTCATACCATTCAAGCCATCATTTTCAGAGATACCGCCTGCTGTTCTCTCTGGAGCGACAGTAAGGGGCGCCTATATACCAGAGGCAGTGACATCATCCCACATCTGAGGGGGTGATGAAGTGGTACGTGCTCTCCTGTCAACCTGAAAGGTCTCAAGGTTGTTTACCAAGAATGAATTATTTTCTACAGAACAGCTGGAAGGTTAATAGTGGGTGGATGTTGATTTGTGTATCATTGCAAATAAGTGACTGTGTGTAAAGTATGACGTCATCTGCTCATTAACTATGTTTACACATTAGTGCTCCAAGCTAAATGGTAACATCAGCATACTAACATGCTCACAATGTCAATAACAACATTCTGAGGTTTAGCAGGTATAATGGTTACCATGTTTACCTTCTCTGTTTAGTGCGGTAACATGCTGACATTTGCTAATTAGCATTAAACACAAAGCACAGCTAAGGCTGATGAGAATGTAATTTGTTTTGCAGGAATTTGGTTATGTAGCGGGTTTAGTACTGTGTTTTTTACAGAGATGTACCAATGTACATGTAACGTATCTGTGGTTTGTAGAAACACACAATGCCAACTGTTATCCTTGTGACTGGACTGGGATTCACCCATTGTGACCATTAATATATGTACAAATTTGTAATAGTTGATGAGGAATTTAGGTCGGGGCCAAAGTGGTGGACCAAGCAGCCCATAATGCCATCCCTAGAGCCACGTTGTTACTGTGGCTAAGACAAGGGTTATATTTGATCCAATGACTACAACTCCGATTCACAGGAACGTTTTGATTGTCAATATCAGAAATGGTTGAAAAGGCACCCAGCAGGCAAACATGTATACAGGCTAATTCATCACAGATAAACTGATAACACAAATAGCCACCACTATTAAGACAGTTGGTGTCATTCCTGAAATGTCAGTATATCTGTGAGTAGATTTGCACATAAAAAACATTGGTATTAAAAACCTGCGCCGGATCCCTGAACCCTCCAACTTTGATCGTAGGCGCGTGTTCATGAATGCCAATCAACAGTAAACTGACAGCACGCTCCTGCTAGTCAGCAATTAGCGTACATTGCCACCCATGAATAGCCAGTGACCACCATATATATATATATATGGAGGTGATAATTACTATGGATAGGTGAATCCTGTCAACCTGCGAACATGAAGCCAAAAAAAGAAAGAGAGAGGGAAAGTAAGCCTTTCCAGGCACTGAGACTGAAGTTATTTTAGATGAAGTGAGGTTCAGAAAAAATATTTTTTATATTTGTACACACACACACACACACACACACACACACACAAACATATATATATATTAGTGGTATGACAGGGACAGGTAAATCAAAGCCTGGAAGGAGGTAACATGCTATTAACTTGGTGTCCTCTGCTGTAAGAACCATTCAAGACGAAAATGGTTCAATATGAAACTTGATGTAAAAAAGTGCATAGGTACACACACACAAAAACACTGCAGCTACAGGAGGAGGCTTCTTCCAGTCACAGCTCTTTGTTTTAGATAAGCGCATTGCTCACATCATTGGACCTCTCTGTCAGGAATTATTCCTGATGGAGACAGCAACATGCCTCCTCTGGACCAGTCAACAGCAAACTCAGAAGGTACGGTGATGTACGTGTTATATCAAGTGTTAAATCACTATACATTCTGACAGCCATCACTGATAGCTCAGTGTTTGGTCAGTAACATGGGTCTCACAGTCTCGCCACTCAAACAGAAGATATATTTGTGGAGTTCTCTCTCCTGATTAAATCAAGTGGGAACGGGATGCCAGAAATGTAGAAAACACATGTACAGTATGAAGTCAATTTAAATAACTCATTGCTCAAAGCTTTAATCTGGTAATTGCCAACAAATGTAGCTAAATGTGACATGTAACTGGAGGGGAACTGGAGGGTGGGCACTTCACTTCTTCGATGATGCTGTCCTCATATCTGCGGTAATCACCCTATGAGTGCAATACAAAGCAGCAGCAATAAGCTAGCCAGTGGGATTCACACTTGCACTAACATGCACATGCCAGACAGATTTACCACAGTAAACCACAAAAAAGCTTGGATTACACACACAGAGGGAGGGTGACTTCAATTTCTGCTCAAAACATCATTACTGCACTATATCTTTACATAAGAAATAGTGATTTAGTGCTACAATAATGCTCTGAATGTCACATACAGAACCTTTAAAGTGTCATCCCCTCCACTTTAGCACACTCCTGAACAAACAGAAGCAGCCCTGTCTGGAAAGGTGGGGCAAAGAATACATCCCATATGTGTCCCTCAACTGAAACTAATGAATTGAAAGTAATTTAATGGAGCAGTGCACAGAACGGACAGGGAGAGCTGCAGGAATTTCCTTTGAACACAACGAGCCATAAGAGGGGAATATCCTGTATATAAATGCAAGTGTATTGGACATGTATAAAAATGCATTTATCTTGGTCAAAAAAATGTAAGTCTTGTGTTATTTGAGATCACAATAATTTGCATCTTTATAAAACACAGCATGAAACTGGGCTCAGATACAGGAACCTAAAGCTTTTGTTGAGTGCAGAATCATACCTTTATACTTTTTTTTTTACTGTGCATTAAAATATACATTGTCTGTTGTTGCTATTTAGATTAACTGTCTGAATACTTTAGGAATTGTAATTATTAGTGCTGTAGTTCACAGCTCTGTTTCTCACTGTGACACAAATTAAAACAGGAAACACAAGTTGAGTGCTTTGTCATGCAGTATAATTTTATTACAAAAAGGTTTTTATACAAATTCAACTGCATTATGGCAATGGACACTTGTATTTATTATATTGAACACTTGACCTATTGCCCTGTATGTCATCTGTGGCAGGATATGACTCAGCACATCATGTATCATTCAGCAAAATAAATACAAGTAACATTCATTTCAGCACCATTCCTTTTCAAGAATGTTGACCGTGAACTCATATATAATTTATAACAATATCATAAGTCTTAATAAATACACATACTGTACACAAAGCAGAAATAAAGACAATAGCAGTTGCACCAAACACAAAAGGACACTTAATTAAGCTTAATTTAGCAATGACCAGAATGAGTGAGAAAAAAATAAATAAATTAAAAACAAAAATAAATGCCCAGTGAACTTTAGAGTGTGTAATACGGTAATATCCCTTTGACTGTATATGTGTTGTTTTTCCTACACTTTTATGTTGATGTCTGTTGATTTAAGACATTTTGTCCAATCAGAGGGACTGACCAGGTGGATCTCTTGCTTTTTTAATAAAATAATTGGAAAAAAAAATGTTTGCAGTCAAATGATACATTTGTCACTTTATGATCCTGCTGGGATCAGTTATTGAAACAGAAATCCTCTACATTGTTGAGTTTGATCGTCTGCAGCTCCTGGCTGTCCAGTAGCCTGTAGCTGAAAGACACTCGGCTCACAAACTTCCCACTGGACACCATCCTCACCACTGTGTTATCACAGCCGATCTTCATGTGGGCTGCAGGGGAAAGCAGAAAAAATATGAAGTGTTGGATCAACCAGTTTGATTACGTTGAAAGGAGGAGATCAGCGTCTACTCACTGGGTCCAGTAAAGGAAATGCAAAGGTCTGTGATGGGCAGCAGCTTTGATGTGTCAATGCCGTTTCCTCCGAGCAACTGCACAAAATCTCCTGATTCTGCACAGCCAGGCATGGACCTCTGTGGGAATCAGCACATTGCTTTAAAACATGTTGCAGTTACTAATGACACTCAATTTATCACATTGTATTGACTGGGAAGCACCTGGAATTATACTGTTGAGCGTATTGAAAATAAAATACAATAATGATCCAATAAAAATCCTTCAAATGTAAGTACGTTTTAGATATGTGTCATATCAACTTTTCCTAAGTGACGTAGTTCAGATTACATAAGGTGACTTTGTCATTGGGAGGTGAAGGGGATGACAGATGGCATGACACCTAGATGACATGGCGGCCAGGCTGCAAACTACTGCAGACAACCGTTTGAGACCATCAAACCACAACAACATTGGCTGTTGTGGTTGCCAGCAACCGCCATATCTCCTGCCATGACTGCGCCACCAAAACTGGGTATTTTAAGCCAAAACATGATCCTTTCTTAACCATAACCAAGTGTTTTTTGTGCCTAAACATCACAATGTTAATCGCGGCATTGCTGAAACATAAAGAAATGTAATGTTTTAACCTTTTTGCTACATAATACAAACAAATACAACATATCTGTGGTTTATAGGAATGCAAAATGCCAACATTTATTCTGCTGACTGGGTTGCCTAAATATTACAGCCACAGATAGGTGGTTCTGTGTCCTTTAAGATATTATTTTGTCTTTGTATTAATTGATAGAGACCTCTTTTATTAATTTTTTGAAATGGCTGACAATGACCAATCTTTACTGTTGATGAGCGATCTCACGCGTTTGTTTGAATAATGACAACATGATAGCTCACTTGTTCAAAAAGCTTACATTCAGGAGCAAAATACAAAGTAGCTCCATGTACTTGAAACACCGTCTAAAGTGTTAAGGAGGAAGTTTATATGGCAAACTTGTTGGCAAACAGTTGCCCGTTTACACATGCAGCAGATACAGTGCAACAACATGTAGGCATCTATGTGTTCACCTGATGGATGTAAGTCCAATATTCACTCTCTGTTAACTCTATTTTTGATCTCCACCAACATCTGAGGGAAATGTCTGTCTCTTCAGCTGCTAAATGCTTCACTATGATCAGCAGCTAGTTGCTAACCTTATCTGACTGCTGTTTGGTGCTGAGCAGGTAGTGTACTGTGGGTTGTAGAGCTTTTCCTCTAACAGCTGCCTGCTGCAGCTGGAGATGAAGCTGATGATTAGACTGAACCAAAACAGTAAAATTGTGGGCCATAAAACAAAACATTGAGCTGAAAGTTACTAAACTGCTCTGTAGCGCTGAGGGAAACTTTAGAGTTGGGTGATAACTCTGGGTGATTTTTTTAATTAAGAGTCACCACTTTGATGTTACATGCAGTCATTTGATTGATTGTTAATATAAAATATTGATTTAGACCTGATTTGTCCTACAGTCTAAAGTATCAATATATTTGCAAAAGGAACTTGTGAGTTAAAAGTCATAAAAGGTAAATTAGATGCAGTTACAACTCAATTGCTAGATTTTGGTATTGTACATTTCTGCAAACGACTGATATGTCACATGGTACATTATTCTGTAGGAAATATGTTGAAACTTTTCTTTACGTCTTAACAACGCTGTGGTTAACATGTGGTTAATTTTTTGGGGGCACAAGCATGGCAGGAATGTTTCTGTCTACATGTAACCAGAGGTACGTCACTTAAGAAATGTTGATATGATGAAATGTGCAAGTGTAATGTATCCTTGGTTTGCAGAAAAGTACAATGCCAACATTATTTTCTGGCAGCTGGGCTGACAGTCAAGAACTGCATATAACACTAATTTCTCTCAAATTACTCAATGCAAAAAAACAATTTTTAATGAAAGTAGGTAACAGTATTTAACTGAAGGGTTGTTTCTGGAAAAACAAATATAATGCTGTTGTGCTCTCCTAACATAATTTTTGGCTTGGAACACCCTGAGCAAATTTCAATTCATTTCCACTGGACTGGGGTATTGGCAAAACCTTTAGAAAAACAAAGTGAGGGAAAAAATCTGAAGCCCTGAGTAAATGTTTAAGTGGATATTGCGCTAACATCAGTGTTGAATGCATTTGTTCACCTTGGGAAAGTTGTTGTAGTGTCCCAGGCTGAACTCGGAGACGTCGATCTCCACTGGATATATGATGGAGAAGCTGCAGTTCCTGTGCTGCTGCGGGATCACCATTGTGTAACTGCCCTCTGGTGACTGGGAGATGACATTACAGGCTGCAAGGAGACGGAATAGTTAAAGGTAAGACATTACAAGGATTTCTGGATGGATTCGCAAAGTGAAGGAGGTAAAATATACACAGAAAAGCACACGAACAAATAGTTTACAGCAAAACTGTATGAAACAAAACTCAGGCTAATTTTATTTCTAATTATTTGGGTTTAATGGTGAAACTACAGGCTCTGTAGCTTCAAAAGTATCACACTGGAACAAATGCTTTAATTTAAGTCTGGTATCATGAAAGCAAATGAACTGGTGATTTTGGTTTAATGGAGCAATCAACATATATTAGGTTTAATTTGGCCCTTAGCTTTAGCTTTTCTGTCTTTTCCTTACATATTACTGTAGGACAACATCTATGTGCTCATGGTCCTGATCCAGAAACACAGTGATGGAAAACTGTTCCCTCCCTCATGGTGGTATTATCACCACAGACTGGCACATTAGTCAGGCTGAAAGATGATTTTATGTATAAATTGTGATCTACTCACGGAAAGGATTGATGTGTTTCCTGACTGTCAGCGTGAAGCTGCTGCCGGCATTGTGAATGCGGAAGAAGACCATGGCCACGTTCTGAGAGGAGCGCACGCTTCTTCTCAGTGATCCTGAGTCACAGTAATCCACATAGCGCTCATAGAGAGGCAGCGGGTGATCCTGGGAGCTGGGGAACTTCTCTCCTTTCATCACCCAGCCGTCAAACACCTGTATGGGACACATTAACCATCATGATAAGTTTGGCATGTATAGAGCATCAACAAGCAACCATGGAATGATAAATGGACTGCATTTATATAGCACTTTTCTAGTCTTAACAGCTATACATAGTGCTTTACAGCACAAGCACCATTCACGCACATATTCATACATGAATGGGGCTACCATATAAGGTGCCACCTGCTCAACAGATTAAACTCTCACACAGCAACGGCAAAGCCATCAGGAGCAGTTTGAGGTCAGTATCTTGCCCAAGGACACTTTGACATGTAGACTGCAAAGGTCAGGAATTGAACCACTAACCACCTGACTGGGAGAGGACTGCTCTACCTTCTTAGCCACAGCCGCCTCAGGGAGGGGGTGTTTTGTAAGTGAGCAGGTTATGTACAATAGCCTTATGTTAAAGGATCAGAGAGTGTAGCACTTAAACAAATACAATGTCACATTTCATCACCACAGATTACTGAACATATACAGAATTATATAATTGACCTAAGAAGCCATTTCTATGCAACAGGAGTTAAGGGTGTTACAATCAATTAAACCTTTAAAGCTCTATTTGAGCTCTAACACTTGATGCTGTTTCACACCTGATCAGAGGTGTTTTAACATACAAGAGGAGAAAAAAATAATTGTGGGACAAGTTTTACCGTGATGAAGTCTCCTCCCCTGCAGTCGATGTCAACACTGTCATATTCCACACTGATCACTTCGTTGGGCTCTGCCATGAAGAAAGCAGCACAGCTGAGCTGAGGACGCTCTGCTGTGAAGGTGAACTGACCCTCCACTGCAACCATGTCCAGACAACCTGAGAGACAGCCACACATCAGTGTGTTTGTACAGGTACAATAGATCATGAACAAAACAACTAAAAAAAAGGCACGTAGAAGATGGATTTAGATTTTATTAACAATTTTTAAGTATATAAAAAAAGCCTTTTTTAATCTTGCATTTTTTAGCTATCTACTTGACATTGAAACTGAAAAGTTGAAAAAGTGCTTATTCAAAATTGATAGATTATTTTATTTTTATTATTTTTCCGTAAAACAGTATATGTGGTGTGGACCCTAAATGCCAATCTCTCTATTTTTGTCGCTCTCATACACAAATACAAGCTCTCCTTTTTGCAAGATATAGGTTAGGCTACATATACATTTAATATTACTTACGTAAAGGTCGGCGGTACAGTAACTCCTCAGGTATTTCTCTCTTGAGTTCCGAGTTGAAGAATGAATATAATTCATCTTTTGAGATCTCGTTGTTCTGCAGAAAAAAAGAAGAAAAAAAGTGTGTGTCCAAAGTTAAACATGAACTTTCAGGCGAATCTTTACAACAGCACTTACCTCGATATATCTGGAGTCTCCTTTGAGGACAGACAGGCACAACACCAGAAAGAAGAGCTGCTCTCGGAAAGTGCGCTCCATAACGCGCATCTCTGTCTGCAGGGCGCACCTGAGCGGAGATAGTCTGAGCTGCTCTGCGACCGGCGCTGCATTTTATAGGACCAAGTTCTGGACTGACACGGTCGCTGTCACCCATCGTGGACACCCCCTCCTCCCACCTTCCCTCCCCCCTTTACCCAACCAATTGCGTGGTCGTGACGAGAGCAGAACGTGGACAGGCAAATTGAGACAGAGACAGAGAGAGATGGGGGTGGAGGGCAGTTGATGCAAAATTAAGCTCAAACTGCATAAATCAGTTACCTGCAGTCTTTGCACAATGCAGATGATTAAACATGATGCCAAATTATTTTAATGTCATACACACCTATTTTGATTCTGACCTGCGACTTTTCAGTCTCATGCGTAAAACGGATTAGATTATTGAGCATAGATGGAGCGAAGGGGGGACATCCAGGAATCCAGCCCCGATTTTTTTCCCAAATGCCCGGAATCTTTTACAGTTTAAGATCACATTTACTGAGCATTCTTGAGGATCCTTGATTTGCAATTAAAGTAGCCCAGATTATTGTGGCATGGTGTTTATGTAGTGTATGCATGTTCTGCTCTGTCAGCATGAGCTTTATCCAGTTTGTCCAGCTTCCTCCCACAGTCCAAAGACACACAGGTTAGGTTAACTGGGGACTCTAAATTGCTTGTAGGTGTGAGTGTGAGTTCTGATAGTCTGGCAACCTGTCCAGGATGTACCCCACCTCTCACCCAATGTCAGATGGGATAGGCTTCAGCCCCTTCACTTACCCTGAATAGGATAAACAGTTACAGTGATGAAGGAATGAATCAGGTTTCAAGGTTAGTAATGCTGTTTATCATCAAATTCCTACCCTACCTATGTTATATGACTTAAAAATAGTAACATCAGATGATTTTTTTTTCCTCTTTTAAGGTAGCCTGATAAGACTACCCTTATGACGTGAGCTCAACATTCTGTTTGGCTCTCTGTGTCAGTCTGAGCTCTCTGCTGCCCCAAACACTTCTACATTATCAAGTTCCTGATTGGTACAGCTATGGTGCAGCTCTCTGAGTGCCCATGATTGGATTTTAATTTATGGATACAAAGGGGGGGGGGGGGCAAACAGAATGTTGAGCTCACATCATTGGGATGGTCTCACCAGGCTACTTTTAAATTGGCAAGAGTGAAAACTCCAAAGTTGTCAAATACCAACACTTGGGCAGTGACTTCCATATCAGATACCGACAAAAAAAGCTGAGCTGTCCTTTCATGTCACCGACCGGGCATGATCAGTGTGTAACAGTACCCTACAGCGTGAAGGGGAAACACAGCCGGACAACAACATAAGTTAAGGGGGTGGAGGTCCAAGTAGGTCGGGTGGTTGGGTCCAACAGTTACCAACTTTCACCTGGGAGGCCCGTGAGGCCGCTTCCCATTTAAATGTAAAGCCAAAACCTATTCTTTTTTTCTACACCTAACAACGTGTGGTAGTTGTTGAAGGAACAAAACGTCAATTTGCGGTGTTGTAATGACGTAGTGCATTTATTTTGAAAGAGACTGTATGCAAACTGTACATTTCCTGTGAAAATGTAAGTGAATTTTGAAATCAGACATGCATGTAACAGGCAGAAATTGGCGTCCCAGAACATCCACAACCAATGCACCCAGGGCACTTTGCATGTCATATGTTGATTTGGAAAGTTTTTGATTTAGTGTGGATATGTGATGAGGTCATGTTGGATGTAGGGTCTACAGGATGATTTTTTTCCTTTGACAACTATTATATTTTTCCCAAATGACAAACCTTTGCTGGCATTTCATTAACTCAAATGGTGCTAAAAGTAGAGCATATAGCTGCTGTGAATAGGAAAAAAAATCTCCCCAGCGGAGCACTGCTCCTTCCTCCCCTAGGTTTGAGCTCAGCCCTGAATGTTTACAACGCTTGGCTCTACCCTTGTTATTGAGTGAATCCAGTTAGAGTGGAATACAGGTTCTGCAGTAGTTAAATATAACTAAGTACATTTACTCAAGTACCGTACTTAAGTACAATTTTGATGTACTTGTACTTCACATGAGTAGACCTATAATCATGTTATACGACTTTATTCTCCAAAGAGTAATATTGTACTTTTTTAGTTCAATAAATTGTATAAATCAACACATACATTTTGATCTACCACTGTAAGTTACCCAACAGTAAGTAAGTCATTAAAATGAGCTGTGCCTTTACCAGCTGCAACATAAAAATAATGAACACATTAATGCATCACTACTTATAAGTAATATAACACAGTTGCATGCAAAGGTTCGGGCACACCTGGTCAAAATTTTGTTTACTGTGAGTAGCTAAGGAAACTAGAAATCAAAAAGTTAAAGATGACAAATTTCTTCAATATTTTTAAGCAAGATTACTTTTTTTAATTTCACTCTTTTACAGTTTCAAAAAAACAAAAAAGGAAAAGGGCCTGAAGCAAAAGTTTGGGCACCCTGCATGGTCAGTACTTCATCATGCCCCTTTTGGCAAGTATAACACTAACCAAGCTAAAAGTCTTTCTTGGGCTGTCTTGCATGCACTGCTCTTTTGAGGTCCTATCCACAGATTTTTAATGATGTTTAGGTCAGGGGACTGTGCAAGCCATGGCAAAACCTTCAGCTTGTGCCTCTTAAGGTAGTCCATTGTGGATTTTGAGGTGTGTTTAGGATCATTGTCCTGTTGTAGAAGCTAGCCTCTCTTCATCTTCAGCTTTTTTACAGATGGTGTGATGTTTGCTTCCAGAATTTGCTGTAATTTCACAGAATCCATTCTCTCTACCCATGAAATGTTCACAGCTACTGGCTGCAACACAAGCCCAAAGCATGATTGCTCCACCCCCGTGTTTAACAGTTGGATAGGTGTTCTTTTTGTGAAATTCTGCACCCTTTTTTCTCCAAACTTACCTTTGCGCGTTGCATCCAAAAAGTTTTATTTTAAGTTCCTCAGTCCACAGGACTTGTTTCATCAGGCTTGTTCAGATGTTCCTTTGCAAACTTCTGACACTGACTTTTGTGGTGAGAACACAGGAAAAGTTTTCCTTCTGATGACTCTTCCATGAAGGTCATATTTGTACAGGTATCATTGCACAGTAGAACAGTGCACCACCACTCCAGAGTCTGATAAATCCTCCTGCAGGTCTTTTGGGGTCAAACAGGGCTTTTGTTTTGCTTTTTTTCTAGCAATCCTACGAGCAGCTCTCTTGGAAAGTTTTCTCGGTCTTCCAGACCTCAACTTGACCTCCACAGTTCTTGTTAATTGCCATTTCTTAATTTCATTATGAACTGAGGAAACAGCTACCTGAAAACACTTTGCTATCTTCTTACAGTCTTCTCTTGCTTTGTGGGCATCAGTTATTTTCAGAGTGTTAGGCAGCTGTTTAGAGGAGCCCATGGCTGCTGATTGTTGGGACAAGGTTTCAAGAGTCAGAGTATTTATGAAGCTTTGAAATTTGCATCATCTGGCCTTTCGTAATGATGATTGTGAACAAGCCAGAGCCCTGACATGCTAATTAAGGTCTGAGACCCTGGTAAAAGTTGTCTGAGAGCCCAAATGTCTTGGGGTGCCCAAACTTTTGCATGGTGCCTCTTTCCTTTATTTCACTCTAAAATTGTACAAAACAAACATAATACATAATAAGACAAAAGAAAAAAAAAAAAAAAAAAACAAGGACTGGTAAGCTCACTCAGTGTAAAAGCCCATAGCACAGGAAGACAGTCCAAAAATACATCCGAGGCACTCAGAGAGACACCCTGATAACAACAGCTAGTAAGAAGTGCTGTATTTTACTATTCAGTAACTGTTGTTATTAATAGAATAAGCATAGCAAACAGGGGTCAAAGGTCAAGGTGGAATTTATTGACATTCCCTGCATGGCTTTTAGCATACTCATTATACAGTGAAATGAAATTGCATTTCCTAAGGGCTCTGGTGTACACAGTAAAAAAATGAAAGAATCCCCAAATAAACTAAACGAGATTTATTTTGTGCTGAGAGCATCTGTAAATTAACTGATCAAACATATTTGACCATAAAATCTTAAAAAATAAAAAAAATTGCCCTTCGGGGATAAATAAAGATATCTGTATCTGTATGTATCTGTACAAAATCACACAAAAAAGGCAGCAAAAACAGATGCTCCCATATCAGGCAGTAATGAAACTCGTCACAACACTTTCAATAGTGAGAGGAGGGAGTCCTGCAGGATTACGGGGTACCAGGGTCTTTGATATGAGCAATGTGGTCTCAGTATGAACAAAATGAGAGCTGCATTCACATACTTGGTATAAAGTCAAACACGTTGTCGGTGGGTGTTGGTCCCCACCAGGGTTGTCCCATGTCACTGATCCTGTTTGTGATATTCATAGAAAGGAAGCAAGGGTAGGAAGGGGTCCAGTTTGGGGACCTCAGAATTGCATCTCTGCTTTTTGCAGATGATGTGGTTCTGTTGGCTTCATTACAACGCTGCTTCCAGCAGTCACTGGGGCAGTTTGCAGTCAAGCGGTTAGGATGAGAGTCAGCACCTTCAAGTTTGAGGCCATGGTTCTCTGCCAGAAAACAATGGATTGCCCCTTCTGGGTTGGGGGAAAATTACTGCCTCAAGCAAAGAAGTTTAAGTATCTCAGGGTCTTGTTAACGAGAGAAGGTCAAATGGAGCGGGCACTGTACCAGACTGTAGTGGTAAAGAGGGAGCTGATCTAGAAGGTAAAGCTTTCGATTTAGTGGTCCATCTTCATCCCAACCCTTACCTATGGTCATGAGCTAATGGTAGTGACTAAGGGGATGAGATTACGGATAAAAGCAGCCAAAATGATTGTCCTCCATAGGGTTGCTGGGCTCAGCCTTAGAGATAGGGTGAAAAGCACAGACATCTGGAAGAGGAGCTTGGAGTAGAGTCCCTGCTCCTTTACTTCAAAAGGGGTCATCTGAGGTATTTCGGGCATCTGATTAGATGTCTCCTGGGCACCTCCTGTTAGAGGTGTTCTGGGTATGTCCCATTAGTAGGAGGCCGTGGGGTAGACCCAGAAAACACTGGAGGGATCGCATACCTCATATGGACGAGTAATGCCTTGAGGTTCCCCAGGAGGAGCTAGAAAGCGTTGCTGGGAAGAGGGATATCTGGGGTGCTTTGTTTGGCCTGCTGACTCTATGGATAAGCAGGTGAAAATGGATGGATGAATGGATGAATGGATGGATGTTCATTCATTCATTCATTCATTCATTCATTATCCGTAACTGCTTATCCTAAAAGCCTGGCTGACTTTGGGCGAGAGGCAGGGTACACCCTGGACAGGTTGCTGGACTATCACATGGCTAACACATAGAGACAGACAACCACTCACGCTCATGTTCACAGTTATCAAATAACCACCAGTCACCAATGCATTCACATTCAGATTCACACCTATCAATTAACCACCAGCCACCAATTAACCTAACCCGAATTCACGGTCACATTCACACCTACCAATTACCACCAGTCACCAATTAACCTAACTTGCATGTCTTTGGACTATGGGAGGAAGCTGGAAAACCCATGCTGACATGGAGAGAACCTACAAAGTCCACACAGGAGGGCCCCAGCCAGCTGGCCGAGGTCAAATGTGAAGCCCTTATTACAAATCCCACATTACATTATCTTCCATCTATTCATTTTCTTACTTCATTTGTTGTCATCATTGTCTGGTTATTATGTTCATTAGTCTCAAATTGTTTTACTGTTTACATGTGCTAGCATATTGTGATACATAAAAGTTTCCTTTGTTCCCTGAGTTTTTGTCCTCAGTAGAGCTTTGAAATTGTTTTTGAATGAGCAGGTCCCTGTTATGTCTATCTCCTGTCACCCTGTAACATGCTAAGAAATACTGGATTAACCTAAAAATGAGCTTTGCTAATGTTTTATGTGGAATGTGTTTTTGTGAGTAACACAAAATGTGTAAACGTTTGTTTTTTTTCCCTAAAATGCATTATTTTTTAAAATTGAATTTCCAAACTGGTCTCACTCCTAAGTCATCGAATTCCAGCGCTTGGTCAGTGACTTCTTACCACTTCTGAGCGTAAGTTAAGGGGGCAGATGTCTGAGTAGGGAGGGCGGGAAGAGTGGTGGATGGGTCCAGCAACCACTGACTTAAAGGTTGGTGTTCACTTCCTGTAAGATTGTAAAGCCAAACCCTGTTCTTTTTCCTGAAATCCAACCACATGTGTGTATTAGCTAAACATAAAAAATATCAATTTGTGCTGTAGTACCAACATAGTGTGTTTATTTTATAAGAGACTGTATGCAAACGATGCATTTCCTGTGAAAGCGGAAGTGTATTTTGCAATCAGACAATGCATGTAACAGGCTAAAGTTGACACAGCATCCCAGAATGTCAGCATCCAATGCACCCAAATGTCAAAGTGGAAAATCCGTGTCCAAAGGTTGATATGTGATGAGGTTGGAGTGAAAATGTGTTGGAATTTCCAATTGAAACAGAGAATCCTACTCCAACAGCTCAACCATTAGAATAAAATATTGACATTGTACATTTCTACAAATTACAGATATGTTACATTTGTACATTTCTTAGTATTAAATCAGCGTTTCTAAAGTGATGTGGTTTTGATTGCATTATATAAAAACAATGGGACTGTACATTTCTGCAAACCACAAATGAGTTGCATTTTCATGTGTCATATCAATATTTCTAAAGTGACATGGTAAATAAGCTGACTTTGTCATCGGGAGGTGGAGAGGATGTGAGATGGCTGCCAAGCTGCACACCACTGATAATCACTGTTTAAGACCAACAACAAGTCTTTTAGCAAACACATGATGATGTGTTTCCAGCTGTGAGTGTGCTTCCAAAACATTACATTACTTTAAGCCAAAACATGATCATCTCCTAACCTAAGTGGTTTTTGTGCCTGAACCTAATCACAAGTTACCACATCACTGCTGAAATGTAAAGTTACAACATATTCGCCAGATAAAAATGAACAAATGTTACATATCCCTGGCTTGCAGAAATGCACAACAGCAACATTTAGTCTGGTGATTGGGTTTTTTCATTCCATTTCTGATATTCCAGTGATTTAATATAGCATAAAAAATAAGTGACAAAACCGGTCTTTGGTAAATGACTACATAAGTAGGCTATTGTATGTCACAACTACATTTAGTCTGTACTTATCAGTGGTTTGTGCTGCTAGTGAACATGGTCCAAAAGAGAGCTGGAGGTACCACAAACACTCACACCTTCATGAAATATACAGTTTCCAATATATCTTTAATATTTGGGGCCCCAGGTGTAAATCCATGTAAAAGTGAGAAGAACATGTTTACATTGGAGGTGGAAATGGAGGATTCTGGGTTTGAGTTTGGGTCGTTTTTCTCATCCGTGAGACTCCCTTGTATCTGTTCAACTGCCTGATAGTAAAATTCAATGACAGGAAGTTTATTTTCACACAACAGCAACGTCTAACTCATGTAACAACCTGCTGTGATTTCTACAGCATTCACTTCACACCCGGAGTCCATTCACTAAGCTGCTTTCACGCCTGCCTCGTGTGACGCTGTCCTAACAAACCCTGAAGCCTTCAACATTGGAGACTGGTTCATTTCGGGAAGGGTGAGAAAACTCCGGGAAAACCTTGTTGAACGTCGAACAAACACCCAGTTTTTGAGAGAAGCTTTTGTATCTATACTACTAAAGAAACTGCATGCCAAATTAAACATGTAATGAGTTGTTGATTGTGAACTGGAAAACACACAGTTCAATTTCTCTCATCACAAAAAATGGATATTGTGATTGTGTTTCTAGACATCTGGCTTTCAAAACTTCACCCCAACATCTGTAAAGCACAATTTGCTTGTTGATGGGCATGAAAGCAAATTAGCAGTGAAATTAAAGAACTAACTATGAAATACTCGGTTGAAAAGTTTTAAGGTTACATTCACAGACTTTATTGAGAGTCAAGGACACAGAGTACCCGTCTACCTGTCTGAGCTCAGTCCCCGCAGTCTGCAGGTGCCTCAGGCTGTTGAAAAGGTCAATCCATTCAAATGTAGAAATTGGGCCTCGGTGTAATCCACACTCTTGGTGGCAAGTTGGTAGGAAACAACATGTTTGTGTCTGCAAGATAAGCAGTGGATCAACTCTACAAATCAGAGCCTGGTAAATCCATTAAAAATATTTTTCATACACCTAGAAGGCAAATAGAAGTTCAGATACAAGCTTGAGACAATATAAGTTTTAAGTCGGTAAGAAAAAGTAGAAACTTCTCATGATGAAGATGATGTCACTTGTAAAAAACCCACAGCTCCTTTTGTCCCCTAAAGTACTGCTGTCAAATTTAAAAACGTCAAAAGTCAAAAGTCAAAAGTTTCTTCTGACAATTTAAAAGGTGAGATTAAGGTGTTCTGTTTAACTGGCTATCTATCTATTAACCGTTTTTTAGATACTCCTCTCACTGCAACACACTGTGTATCCAATACACTTTTTCAATCAGGGTGGAGTACTTAAAGGAATACTTCACCCCCCAAATGATTATTGAGAAGTCACTTACTCATTCAATGCTACATTGAATTTGTGAAGAAAACTTTGCTTTTCTCACATGCCTGTGTTGGACAAAGAATCCAAAAAAGGAGGAAATTCTTGACTTATTGAAGTCATAGGGGTCCATGTTTAATCCATATCAAAACATCTGTTTACGAGTTGTATGCTCAGTACTTACCTACCTACTCAGGTGGCTGTGGCTCAGAGGCAGAGCGGGTCATCCACTAATCGGAAGATCGGTGATTCTATCCCCAGCTCCTCCAGTTCGCATGTCGAAGTATCCTTGGTCAAGATACTGAACCCCAAATTGCTCCCAATGGCTGTTCCATTGGTGAGTGAGTGGTTACTGAGTAGCAGGTGGCACCTTATATGGTAGCCTCGGCCACCAATGTGTGAATGTGTGTGTGAATGGGTGAATGTGACTCAGTAGTGCAAAAAGCACTTTGAGTGGCCAGAAGACTAGAGAGGCACTACACAAGTGTAGATTCACTTACCATTTACATATTATATATTCATTTTTTGCTATACATTTGTATTCAAAACTGACCTGAAAGTGAAACTTATCTATGTTCTCTTCAAAGCCAAACTCCATTGACAAAAACAGTAATTTTACCTCACTGAACACAGGAGCTTCTGGTCTACTGCTGCCTCAGTTAGCTTGTTTGTGTTATTGTGTGACTTTGGTATTTTAAGGGTTTAGTCTGGATTCAGCAAAGTCACAAAATAACACTAACAAACAGCTCCAGTGTTTAGAGGGGTAAAATTTTCGTCAGTGAAGTCTGGCTCTGAAGAAAGAATACATTTGTTTAACTTCCAATTTAATTCCCCACCAAAAAAAGCCTGTCTGTTTGGCCAACATTGAGGATAAATGAGACTTGGACCATACTGCACAACCTGTGTAAGAGTTTGTAAACAGATGTTTTGATAAAGTTTTGCTGTTGTTAAATATGGATGCCTATATATTAAATCCATCAAGAATCTTCGTTCACTAGAGGCATGCAAGAAAAAGCTTTCTTCAAACATTTTACACAACACAGTGGGGGTAATTGATACAGAAATTAACATTTGGGGGGTGAAGTATTCCTTTAAGCTGTCACTTTTTTGCTGTATGCCTGAATTGACTGATGTGATGAAGAAGCAGTCAGTGGTTAAGTTAAGGCAACAAAACTATTAGGGTTGGAAAAAGATAGTAGTTGAGACTAACAACTGACCAACGACTCATGTGACTGACGACTCATGACAATGTAATTCAACACTGACTTTTAGTTTTATGAAGGACACGAACACCTGTCTGCTGGGTCAAAGTCCTGTGCTGGTTGAACACTTCCAACACCCGTCTTACCCACTATAAGCAGACTTTAAGGCCCTTAAATCGTCTAAACGTCTAAAATGATGTAGATGTGTTTACATTGGAGTTGGAATGAAAGCCTGGTGTGCCTCATTCAGACCCTAAAGGGTGTCCCTGGCATCATGATAGTGGATTGGTATTTTTTGACACCCTGGAAGTGGGACCAGGCTGAAGCTTCACACTCTTCCTTTCTGCCTTGCTGCATAAAGATCACACTGTTTCCTGCATTGGCACTTCATGCTGGTTTTGATGTAAACTGTGAGGTGCAATACTGCTCACTATGAATAGAGTTCCGAAGATACTGTGCTAGAAGACAAAATACAATACACACACATTATCAGACATTCTCCTCTCAAAGGAATTCATGGTGTTGCACTAGTAGGAGAGTATAGAAGTAGGAAAGATATTTGTGTAAAGAATAAAATAAGCGTATGAGAGAGAGGTTCAAATCCTGCAACACTGCACACCAGGCCAATTGGTTGCGAAGGTTGTCCAAGGCAGGCAAAACAAACTAACCTCTCTGGATCCACATGTTGGCCTAATAAAAATGTATTCTCAGATACTTATGCTGTCTAACAAAGCAGATTTAGACTTCCCCCTGTTGGGTAGATTCCCTTGTGTTATTAGACTTCAGTGTCTTTGCCCAACTAATTTTTGAAAACTGTCAAAAGGACACATAACCACTGACAATGATTTTGAGTTTGTGTACATTTTGGAGAAGAGACTGTGTTGCACTCCATACTTAACAGTGAAAATGTATCCTTTATAGGACTCTAAAATGCAACTAAATTACATGTAATTCATTTTTCAGTCATTGGTGCATATAGGCATGGATGTACATCTAGTGCATTTATTTTAATTGGTTGTAAACAGTACAGGCTTTAGAAAACACAAACCAGGTTAGAGGTGTAATGAGCCATAAATAAAGAAAGTAAACCCAACAATTGATCTATGCAGGCTTTAGCAGTCGATTCTTTATTTTTATTGATGATGTGTCATACTTGTCACCCTCTATATGTGCCTATACAACCCAATGAGTTTGGCAGGAACCTATTTGCTCACAAAGCCAAAGTGTTTTTTATTGCCGCAAATATAGCAGCTTTACGTCATGATGTCTTGATTATATCCAAACACAAGCAATTTCTTTTTTTTTTTAACTCAGAGACACACTTTCTATTATGTTCACTAATTTGAGCTGTTTTGAATGTTGCATACAGACCCAAACTATTTTCAGCCTCTTTCAAGCGATGTACATCGAGTTTTATTTGGCTTGTGAGTGAATTTGCAGAGATGTTGGACACTTGAGGGACTCTGTAGCTTATCATTTAGCCCTGAGAGCTCTGGTTGAATAGAAGAAGCCATTAAGCACTGGTGATGACGTCCCCATTGTGTCCTTTATGGAAGATATGTACATTATTCATTAGTGGAGCAGAGTCTGACATAATTAATGTCCACTTTAGCAAATGAGTTTTTTCCAGTATGCTTTGTGAGAGGAAGCATTCACATCTGCATGAGTTGCACTGCTCTGGACAAAAATGTCTCCATATAGCATGAGTGCCACTTACGCTTGGCTGTGCCCTTGATGAATCAGCTTCAGCTTATAGTACAAATATATTCCTTTTTGATGTTAGCATACTAACATTTGCTAATAAGCACTAAACTGAAAGTACAGCTGAAGCTGAAGCTGATGGGGATGTTATTATTTTTGCAGTTGTGAAGTAATAAACCACCATTGCACAAATTAACTTTTATTACCTTTACAGGAAAAGTTAAGGGATCACTAGTGTTACTACAATTTATCCTTAGAGGTAACATGTAACCCAATTACCAGAATTTAAGTTGGCATTGTACGTTTCTCCAAACCAAGGATATGTAACATTTGTAGGTTATTATGTAACAAATATTTTTGAAATGTGATTTTTATTTATGTTTCAGCAACACCATGGTTAACGTGTGATTTTGTTAAGGCACCAAAACAAACTTAGTTATGGTTGTGAAATGATCAGGTTTTGGTGCCACAATCGCTGCTGGAAATGCTGCAATGTCTCACTAAAAATGACAAGTTTTCATGGCACAATTGCTGCTAAAAATCCACCAATTTCTTACTAAATAACACCCAGTTTTAGTGGCACACTTGCTGCTGGAAATGCAGTGATTTCTCACTTAAAACAACCAGTTTTTGTTGGCACAATAGCCACTGGTAGTGCAGCAATGTCTTGCAAAAAAAAAAAAAACACCCAGCATTGCTGACACAATGATCACTGGAAATGCTACACTGTCTCACTGAAAAACGACCACTTTTTATGGCACAATTGCTGCTAACAATGTAATGATGTCTCACCAAAAAACCACTTAGTTTTAGTGGTACATTTGCCACTGGAAATGCAGCAATGTCTAAATGTCTGGAAAAACAGCCGGTTTTTACTGGTACAATAGCCACAGGTAATGCAGTGATGTCTCAGTAAAAAACAACCACTTTTCTTGGCACATTTGCCGCTGATAATGCAGCAATGTCTTGTTTAAAAACATCCAGTTTAGGTGGCACAATTGCCACTGGAAATGCACCAATTTCTCACTGAAAAAATATCCAGTTTTGGTGCTACATTTGCTGCTGGAAATGCAGTAATGTCTCACTATGCACCAAACAGTTTTCATGGAACAATTTCCGCTGGAAATGCAGCAATGTCACTAAAAAACAACCAGTTTTGTTGTTCTTTAGCAGTGGTCCGCAGTGGTCTGCAGCTTGACAGCCATCTTGCCTTATGCCATCCATTATCTCCTTTACCTCCCTTTCACAAAGTTAGCTCATATATACATAATCAAAACCACATCATTTCATCTGCTGCACCAAATTTAATGGAAATTCAATATAATAGTTGTTGAGGTATTTTAGTCTAGGCCAAACTGGTGGACAGAGATGCTTCCAGAGAGTTGTGCTGCCAAAGGGAAAACACACCACTCAGATAACATTGATTCAACAGTGAAAGCAACTGGAAAGCTCACATCTTGACCCATCAACCCTGCACCTGTCCACATTACATCTAACCCTTACCTCTTTTAATAATAAGTCAGACAGAAAGCCTGGAGCTTTCTGCTGCTCACATTTCCCTGATGTTTTCCATGCGTCCTCCATCTGACATTTTTTAGACTAAAACTAAAATGTATTCATCTGTAACTTTTAAGATGACAATGCTTTATTGTCAAAAGTTTATTTAAAAATGAAACTAATAACACAGACAAGATATTAGCACCACATATGCCACTCTGAACATGGTGCCTCACAGGGCCAAACCCTGTGACTGAGATGCTGTGACTGGACTGTGAGCTTGTATCTGCTCTCCCCTGACACTGATAAACTGCCCTCACATTCAGCACAAATGACATCTTAATGAAAACTTACATCTCTTGTTTCAGGAGTTTCCATGTTGTCAGTCATAAAAAATTGCATTTCTTATCACATGATAAACTGTCACTCCTTATTGAATGTCCCCTGTCGATACATTTTGATTCTCAGACTAATATAAAAGGTGGGAGAGGTAAGAAGACAGCAGGTCCAGGTTTGATCATATCATTTTGAGTTTACTGGTACTCTCCTGTGCCATCACCATACATCAGTGCTGACGTGCGAGACATGCAGAGAGGCCTGCAAGAATGATCTTTGTCCTGACACCCAGCTGTTTTGGTGGATTAGAAAAGGTTATTGGATCTTTGTTCAGAATGTGAAAAGACAGTCACAAACTTAATGGGTACCTTCTGTATTTTTCAACCTGGAGCCTATTTTGCCATGTATCTGTGATTAAGCAACTAATGGGAACGACAGTATTTTAAACTGGTTCTATACTGAAGAGAGCGTGGCAACCAGTAGCTGTCAAGGGTGAGTGACAGGCTGTCTGCAGATAGTGTGATGTATTTCTCAGTCAGATCCACCTCTCGCTGCTCTACAGCTCCAATCTCTCACCCAAATATGTTCACTTCTGGCTCCAAAAAACCAAGATGGCAACAGCCAAAGTAAAGCACTTAAGGCTTCAAATAGGGAGTCACAAACCAATGGGTGACATCACGGTAGCTATGTCCATTATTTATACAATCTATGGCTTCTGCAAATCAATGATACCTTACATTTGTACATTATTATGTAGTGAAAGCTTCCTGTTTCGCTATGTTTTAACAACGCTGTGGTTAATGTGGTCAGGTCAAGGCACAAAAAGCACCTGGTTATAGTTATAGGAAAATATCATGTTTGAGCTTTAAAAAACACTTCTGGTGGCACAATCCAGCTGGAAAAGTAGCGATTTTTCCTTAAAAAAAAACAGCCTTTTTTCTGACTTCTTCACCAGCACAAGAAAAACTGATGACTGACTTAAATGCACAGCAGAAAGGTGTGTGACAGCCTCATGACCTCACACCTTATGTATGTGTGCACACATGAATATATGGACAAACACATCAAGTGTGAAAGCCTCCTTCGTGCATCAAAGTGTAACATAAGCAGTCTGTACCGTGTGTGTGTGTGTGTGTGTGTGTGTGTGTGTGTGTGTGTGTGTGTGTGTGTGTGTGTGTGTGTGTGTGTGTGTGTAAGGCGGATTCAGTTCAGCCATGCATAATTCAGATTTAGGGAAACAAAGGCCTGCTTATGTCATAACAGGGTAAGCTACACATTCTTGCAAGTTGAGCAGAAGAGACTGAAATCCAGCTTCCTGGTAAACAGGATGAGAGCTCATTCAGCATCTTTAGCTTTCATGTGTCTTCCAAGAAAGGCCTTAACATACAAATTTATAGCTATATCTGATAAACACACATTTAACACTTTATATAAAATTATATTTCTTATAACTCAGGAAAAATTGCTTTGTTTTCTCTTTACCTGTTAAATTAACCACCAAGCTGTTGTTCTTATCCTTTTCAATGTCCAAGAAAAAAAAGTGATGGAATTAGTTTTCTTAGCTTTTTTTCCCTTTGGTGCAATAATTACAAAAATTCTTTTTTTTTTTTTTAAAGTACCAAACAGTTGAAAAGTCATTTGATGGTCTTTGCAAAGCAGAAGAAAACAAAAAACAAAATTACAAACCATGTACTGCTTTAATGCTTGTAAAATGTTAGTATACCAACATATATCGATTTGTTATTATGGAATTAGTAGCATTACCAGTACTAGCATTATTTCCATTAATTATTTTCAATTACAGTACTTTGAAAACATCTTAGAGATGGCGTAAAATCATACTGGTATATTTTTTTCATCAAATACAGTATGTATATATATATATATATATATGTGTGTGTGTATATTTATATATATATATATATATATTATATATTAATATACACACACACACACATATATATATATATAATGGATAACATTAAATGTATCATTTAACAACAATGAATGAGCAGACGTGTTGTTATTTTGGAGCAAATAGTAAATTTTAATTACATTATCTTAGCTTCACTATCTTTAGCTACCATAAAAGGACAAATTAACTGTTTGGTAGAGCATGTTTTTAAAAAGATTGTTTGACTCTTAGTAGACTTTTTTTTTATAAAGATTCATATATCTGTCAGAATGACCTCTGAAACTATAACATGTTGAAAAACATGCCTGCTATCACTATCTGTGTGATAACACAGAGGCCTCATGTCTGGCGTGACTTCTTTCCCCACTAACTTCCTGTAAGAGGCGAACTGCAAAGGTATACTATTTAAAGACAACAGTGACATCTACTGGATTATTTTAGAATAACTTTCCTAAACCAAATGGTAGAGATA